>OZ010597.1:71504037-71541537 GCA_963932145.1 Acanthosepion lycidas | reverse complement strand
ATACAACTGTTGTAGAAATGTTGAAACGCATAAAAGAATAAAAACAAAACATTATTCAAGCAAATATCGCCACGAAACAATAAAAATTATGTAAGTAATATTAAAGCCAAGACAATAGAAAAGTTAATAAAATCAATGTCTGAACTAATGATGTATATTACGGTATGTCAAGGAAACAGTATTAACATAATTTATATATATCGTATATTTTATTCATAAGATATTTTATCCATTAACTATATTCACTGGGTAAAAAAAATTGTTTCACTTTGCATAAAAACTAACACCACCAAAATAAATTATCAGTATATTTTTAATAAGGAAAGATGTAAGAAAGATGTAAGGATAATCTAATACTACATGTACGCTGTTCATAAAAGAACATATTTTGATTATTACCAATGTTGTTATTATGAAAATATTTATTTGAATAAAAAACGGTATATAGTATGCATAAATATTTCTACGTTAATACAAATATTAAATAATAGAAAAAGACTAACGAATAAAAAAATCTTTCTATTCTTTAATGTAAAATGACGATAAATTCCTTAGACTGGGTAAGTGTCCCCGCACCATCACCTACTTGTAACGTTTCTGACCTTTCAAATGACGTGTCATAACAGATGTCTTATTCATGAAAGCACTCACTTAGTGTTAAAATCTTAGATATTATTTGCAAATGAATATAAAGTCAAAGCTAATAAGACCATCTGGTCAGAGAGAGAAAAACGCTACGAAATCAGCGCATCTAACACAGCGGCTTCCATGTAGCCAAGACATAATTCGAAATTATAGATTTACTTTCTGAATTAGGTAGACAAACGTATTTTGATGCCATGTCTATCAGGCATAAAATTACGAAAGGCTAGTGAGGCTTGCAGGCCATTCATGAATCTGATCACAACTTTGAAGTAACTGACGTAAACGAATTCGAATAAGGAGTCGGGCAGTACTGACAGAAGTTCAATTGAATTTCATGTTAATTGCAATATATTATATTTACAATTTATTTAGCATTTTTCGGCAGTTATATTACATCTAGTTTCAATTTCAACAGCCGAAACCAGATATTCATGAGTGAAAATATTTGTAACATATAGCAACTACATCAAATGATGCTGCTGCTGCAGTTACAATAAAAAAATAATTTTGACAACGACTAATTCGACAGCCTTATGGACAAAGGCATTTAACTAGGCAACTATTAGGTTGGTGCAAAAATAATGTCGTTTTTGACGTATTTTTAACCTCAAAAAACGACATTATTTTTGCACCAACCTAATATTTACCATAATTTGTTGGCGAGGAGAAACAGATTAATACATGTTATGAAGTCATTAGTGTTAAGTGATTAAAAAGTGTTTCGATCAGAGTTTGAACTCAGATCACCAATTCTATTATCAGGTCACGTATTCTTTCTTATAAACACGCATATAAAACATTAACATAAATATTGTATGCATGCACATATGACACTGAACACATTCGTAAAGGGCAAATTTAAACATATAGCTGCATTCTAAACGAAATAACTATAGTGTATTCGAGTGAATGATCACGTGACATTATGCCTACTGAGAATCGATATGGCCGTTCCTTTCCAAAAAGGCACTAGCGGGAATAAGTCCTACGTGTAGGCAATAACTGGGAACAAGTGATGAGTGTAGGGTGGGAATTGACTTGATTGGTAGTTATGACGTCAAAAGCAGGGCCGAATATTTACCTGTTTTGCATTAAGCATATTGATCCAATCTGAGGAAAATGTCGATAAAGGCCGTGACGGCTTTTACAGATTCAACGATGAGGGATGAAATAAAGCAAATAAAAATGCTTCAAGTGACAAGGGCTTCCCAATGAGTTTAATGGAAATTCTGTGTCTTCCCTAGTTACAAATATGCACTTTTTGGAGACGCGTACGAATACATAGACAGGCACACACACGTCGGTGTATGTACACATATCCATGGTGTATCCATTTATAAATATGTGCACACACGCGCTCATGAACATGTAGATACCAAATTACACCGCATCAAAGTGGCCAATTAATAGGAGCTGAAGGCAAATATTATTAAAACGTAAGAAATTTTCTGTCGATTAATTTTAATGTTCGACTATTCTAAATTACGAATAAACCTTCTCAGACAAGGAAGAAATTTTCTTAATTTCATTTCGAAAGTAAAATACAAAATATATATGATCCAAACATTGGACTTTCTAAAATCACCTTCGGGGTAGATATTTATGTTTGTATATTTTCTAGGTCATGCCAGGTTGTCTTGGGGCACCTCGGCGTGGCGTAATGGTTAGCAACGCCGTCTCGCTAGAACAATTACCACTGAGTAGTGAGTTCAATCCTCACTGGGTTCCTCTTACTTTCGGCTTTGTGCCACATCCAAGCAACAATTGGAAAATTACTATGCCAAAGTGTCTTTCAGTTTAACTACATCGTGTGGCAAAACTCTAGATAAGGTAAGAATACCTTTTGCGGTCACATCTATTAGTTACATTGATCGGTTTCTAGAAAACTAGGTTATTGACTCGCTTACCCTTTGTGAACTCATCCGTCTAGAAATGCCTTCTAGTATAACAATCGGCGATACTGTGTCCAATTATGTCAACGACTTTTATTTGGCTATTGTCGTTCGGAAAGTGGGATTGGTCACATGGAAGCTTTTCTTCATTTTAAAAATGCCCAAGCACAGTCATTGCTTCAATATCTGTTTATATTTCTGAGATGAGGTATTGTGTACACTATTTACATTATTCAGACTATTGTCCTCAGCTTTGTCGCCATATTTATTACAACGTTTCGGTCGTTGTAAGCTCCGGCCTTCTTCAGGTGGTTGGAATGTCGAGCTGATCCATTGTTTGAATGAGATCAAAGTAAATAGAAGGGGCAATATTTTAAGCTTGGGCGAATCGTAGACTTACAGATATGTAAGATAGATTCTGGAGAGAAAAATTGTCTCACCCGACATAGTGAACCTACGTTCTTAGCAACTGACCTATCAATGGATTCAATATGGACTAGAGGTAGTTTTGGACATCGGCTGCCATTTTAACATTGTCAGAGTGATAAGCCTTGCTATCGATGCAAGATTAAATTGTTATGTCAGCATAGATACCAAGTAGAGAGCTGTAGGACCCTTGATGGAGCTCTGGAGGACACCTGCGTTAGTACTAAAAGATCTAGACGAGTGGCCATTCAGGATAACTTCCATTTCACGATTTGATAAGGATAACTGAATCAGTTCAAAAATGTGTCTGGAGACACCGTAAATTTCAGCTTGTGGAGAACTGAATGCCAGACCCAGTCAAGGCGTTCAAGAAGCAATGCAACAGCCCGGACTTCACCATTTTTATCTAGAGCATGATAAACTCTTTCTGAAACTATCATCAGTACATCAGCAGGTGACCTGGAGAAACGAAAGCCATATTGCTTGTCTGAGAAAATGCCCTGCGATGAGAGATGAAGCAATTCAGCATAGTAATCTGAGGGAGTTTACCAAAGAGATAGAAGGCTAATAGGCCGATAGTTGGAAGGGTTGGACGTTTCGGCAGATTTCTTAAAAACTGGAACAGCAGATGATGGCATCCAGCATACAGGAAAGCAGTAGATAACGAGGCATTTATTATAGAGTTCAGAGAGAACAGGAGGCATTTGCGATTAGTACAGGGATATCATTGGGTCCACATGCTTGGTAGGGATCTAGGTTAGAGATAATAGCAGAAAACATGAAAAAGGGTTATATGTATATCACTCAACAGTGATTCATTTCTAGGAGGGAAGTTAGGCATGGATATTTCGGATGACATAAGAGAAGAGTTTTAGGAGAATATACGGACAAAGCATTCAACTCAGCAGAGGATAACACCTCTTACTGATTAAAGTGGAGAGGAATAGATACCTTACACTTATTTAATACCCAGTAATCGCAAGAGGCAAAGTTGTTAGAGGTTATGCGGTGCTTTATTCTCTCGGGAAACAGGAACTTTGCTCCTTCGAGGACTCGTTTACATTGCAGCAACGAACAGACGCCTTTTGTAACGAAAGCTCTAGTGGTTCCTGTGTGCTATAGCGGCCGAGTACGCTGGTGTGAACCACAGTGGGCAATGAGGTTTCCCACGGTATTTCCGAGAAGGGATGAAAGCGGCCCCACCTGTTCTGGCCCAAGAGGAAATCTCAGTGACACAATTCAATTTTTAATTGTGTGTTTGAGGATGGCAGTCCAACGAATGTCAAGTAGAAAATCACGCTGTCCCGGTCAGCATACTGGTAACGGTAAGAGGTCTTTAGTTGAATTATTATAAAATATTTATAACAATAACTTCATAAAAGAAGCTGACAACAGTAATATATATATATATATATATATATATATATATATATATATATATATATATATATATATATATAATTTTATGGTGTGCTATATTGTGGGCAAAAGTGTTCAATGTCAGGTCAAAACCAAAGGGACGACAGTCTGTTTTAAAGCTTAAATGTAATCTTCAGATCAGGTGTGTTGGGTTTTAGCTTGACTATCTCTTGTGAAATAGGAATAATTATGTCAGCCACGAGTGACGACAGACATTCCTGATTGAAAACAATCATCATTTCTGAAGATACCGTTCTTTCCATCATGTATATATATAGATATAATGTATAATATATATTATACATAATACAGTGCGTTCTGCTTGATTATGCAAAGTTAATTTTTACCTAAAAATATCCAAGTTAAGCAATATATTCTGAAGAATAGGAGCTAAAGTGTTGTTGATACTATTTTATTATTTTGTCAATCATTTAAGTTGTCGAAATATACAAAACGTGCTTCTTTTTAATGATTTATGAACTTAAGCCCTAATTTAGTGTTCACTTTCATTATGCAAATGGAAAATAAAACAAGAAAAACACATTTTATACTAAATTTTATTAATTGAATTGTGGCGCATATGACAATACATCGTGTGTTCTAAGTCCTACATTACATAATACATATGTATAGCATGTTAAACAAAACAAAACAAGTCTGTTAATGCGGCTACGAACAAACATGACATCCTCCATTCTTCAAAACCGTTATGAGGCGTCTGTCCACTGCTGACGTCAATGTTTCAATTTCAGAAGGTTTGATTGATTGGCAAGATCGTGAGGACCTCACAACGGGTAGTTTTACCAACTTTGGGCACTCCAGCGCTTTCAAATATTTTTTAGTAGTTTCATGCGGTTTCTTCGAGACTTCATATTTAATTTTACGAAACAGCTAACTTTCGCAAATGCTATCGTTTAGGTGTCTTTCTGCATGATTTACTGCCCAAGATGAATGCTTTGATTGTACGGTGGTCTCTATGTAACTTTTTTGAAATTTCTAGCGTTGACAGACCACTTCCAAGCATGCGAGTAATTTCAGCATGATCGTTTTCAGTAAGACCCTTTTTCTTACCCATATTAAGGATTTATATGGTGATTGCTTAATCAGACCGAACACTTGAAACTGTGCCTTTTTACATACTTTGAGAAAAAGAACCCTGTTACTATACAACTTTTTTTCATTGATCATATTCTCTTGTCTGAAAGTATAATTTAATCTGCAAGAAGCACAAAGTCTGAAAAGAACAGAATTTATTGACACGTTAGATGAAAACATTACTTTGCATAATCAAACAGAACGCACTGTATAATCTATAAAATATATACATTATAAAAGAACTATGTTATCTTCTATATAAATAAATGCGAAGTGGGAGCTCAATTACTCCACGAATTCTGGTGTTGAAAGGCCAAAACTATACTTTATAGTAATTTGGTATTTAATCGACCTCCCACCACGAAGTCGCGTTTTGACACAAGGTCTGAGTAATGTGGAGAGCCAGAGCGCTAGGAATAGAACATTTCTAGCCCCGGCAACCATCGGTTGCGCTGGATTCGGTGCATGCACCGATCCCTCTCACTAGTGCAATGAGTGGCCGCTGCCTGGGCAGCTGTTCCCCAGGGGCGGCACCTCTCAGTATAATTTTCCTCAGTTTCGTCTCTTTTCTTTGTCGGAGTCGCTTCTGAGTGCACTCTGCCTAAAGACAGGGACACAACTGAGCGATAATAAGTAACGTGTTACAAACCACTAGAGAGAGAGAGAGAGAGTAATTTGTATTTACTCAACCCCCAGAAGATTAGTTTGTGACACAATGTCGGTTTAATGTGGGGAGCCTGAACACGTGCACCCGGGCAAGGACCAAAACTTCCGTCGGTTGCGCTAGCCTCGGTGCGTGCATCGATCTCTCTTTCTCTCTTTCTCTCTCTCTGTTCCCCAGGGCTGTCACCTCTCAGTATAATTTTTCTCAATTGCAAGATTACAGAGACGCAACTGAGAGATGAAAAGTAATGTGTTACAAACCACTCAGAGAGCAATTTAGACACGAAACGCTCGGACTGTGTTATATATTAACTACTTTTCAGGTTTAACTAATTTGCATATTGATTTTAAATATGTATTTTTCATTAATTAACTGTCCTTCAATACTGTTCTTTTATTCGGATATTGTTTTGGTTTTCATATAAAAAAATAATTCTGTCTGGGAATATTGTCTGATATAGTGCAGAAAAATGTTTGAAAGTTGGCATCTATTTGTAAAATTTCCCTTAACTGTGCGGTGCGCTGGTGGAAGTGAATGGGGTAAGATCGAAGCCTTTCGTATTGTCTCGCTCCATTCGTCAAGGTTGTCCGCTCTCGCCTCTGCTGTATGTTTTTGCGTTGGAACCATTCCTTCGCAAGTTAAAAGCGAATCCGGTCCTGCGCGGAATTTCCCTGCCTGGGGCTTCCACCTCAGCCAGGTATTCTGCCTATGCTGACGACGTTTCGGATCTTGTGTCGAGCAGAGCCGAGATTGACGAAGTCAGCAAAGAGATCAGTAGGTATGAGATGGTGACAGGGGCCAAGATCAACCGCGATAAGTCTGTGGGCTTGCGGTTGGGTGCGTGGAAGAGAGTTTCTCTTCCTGGACCTTTCCTCTGGACGGATGGGCCGATCAAGATTCTCGGCGTCTGGTTCGGTCCTGATCTCCAGTTGGAAATGAATTGGTCGGAGGTACAAGGGAAGGCGGAGATCGCGGTTAATCTGTGGTCTCGGAGGAGACTTTCCCTGAAGGGAAGGGCGGAGGTATGTGTTTCACACATATATCCGATTCTCCTGTACCGAGTCTCTGTGCTTCCACTCCCGTATGCCAGACTAATGTCATTAGTACGGACCGTGTTCTCTTTCTGGTGGAGAGACAAGGCCCCTATGGTATGTCGCGAGATCTGTTGCCTTCATCCCTCTGAGGGAGGTCTGGGTATGCCTAGCATTGAGATTCGTCAATATATGCTTCGCATTACATTTCTAGACCGAATGTGTCGCGGATTGGATGAGGTGGGCACCTTTTGGAAAGAAGATGTCCGAAAACATTTCCCATCTCTGAGAAGTGTGTACTCGTGCGAGGAGGAGGCCGGCAGTTACACCTCGTGCCGAGTGCTCCTTCTACCGCGAATGTCGTCGAGCTTTGAAGCTCCTCTTACGGTCGACGGATGGCCTCTCCGACGCCCAGGCGTTGTCTCGTAAGGCATTGTATCGATTGTTAGTTAGGGGGCCCGTTCAAGATGATCTGATCGACGAGCTCGGTCTTACGAAGCAGGAGGCTGGCTCGATATGGCCTTGGGCGCCTGGGTTGAAATGTCTCAATATTGATAAGGCATCACTCACCTGGCTGATGATTCGTGGGGCCCTCTGGGTCGGCAAGAGACTTTGTTCAGCATGCTTGGAGAAATATCCAAACTGTCGTCGCTGTACTGGGGAAGTCGAGACCATTGGTCACGCCTTTTTTCAGTGCAAGACGGTAATGCCGTTGTGCAAGTTTGTTGAAGGCCTCATGGTTCGCATGCTGCAGGGAAAGTTTTTGTCCTGGAAGCCAGTTCTGTTTGTAGCAATGTGGTGCCGCAATTGACGAAGGCTGAACACTATGTGTTATGTTACTTACTAGGTGTTATGAGAGTCGTGATTTGGGCGACGCGTCAGAAGGAATTCCATGAGGGCGAGAAGTTCACCTCTTCCCAACTGATCTTCTTCTTTAAGCATCAGCTTAAAGTCAAGATTAGGACGGAAAGTCGGCGGCTCACCTCATCCGAATTTGGCAAAAGGTGGGTGAATCTTGCGCGAATGTGTAGAGTAAAAGGGGCTGACCTAGAGTGGCATTTGGATGTCGGTTAGGCACAGAATTTTGTCCTAACAGGGTTGAACAGAGGCAACCCACCCTGATATTAGGTTAGACTAGGCTTTCTATTTTGATTCTTTAGTTTTTCCGTTTTCTGGTTAACTTAGCTAGGGTATGCATGTGTATTGGTCCCTTTTATTTCTGTCCCTATTTTTCTTTTGTTTAATTCCCCATCCCCTCCCTTGTTAGGTGGTCAGTGATATCAGTTCTCTGGTGGATGCGGGGCGCCTTTCGTTTCGTGGGTGTGATTTTTCGTATTTGTTGTTGTGTATGAATATGTGTGTGTCTGTGTGAATGCTTAGAGGAATGAATGTTTTTTCTTATTTTTCTTAGTCCCGCATTGATTTCGTCCAGTTAACTGATGTTGCTGCCACATTTATGGTTTGTGGCTGTTTTATTACTAAGACAGTTTTGTTTAGTTTTATTGTAAATATTTAAAGTCATATTGTATATATTCATTTGGGGATCTTTTTAAAAATTGTTATTTTATGACCCGTCCCCCACGAACAATATCTGTACATAAGGGGACTAGTTAGGACTTCATAGAGAATCTGAGGTATTATGGTGGACGCAGTAAGAAAGGTAGGAGTGAATGTGGTGTTTTTGTGATTGGTTTATTGTTGGTAATATTTGGGTCCGTGTCTGAGACTAGTTAAGTTCAGACGTAAGATAGAAGAAGACCGTCCTTTCCCCACCCCCTTTTAGGCCTTGTGCCACATTTTATACATCTTGTATAAATAAATATTGTTCAGACTTTTTTCTGACCGGTTGTGTCTGACTCGCTAATTTGTGTTCTTTGCGTTGCAGTGCGACGAACTTGTTTTTTTTTTCTTGACCCACGAGGATTTGCTTTCGGTGCTTGGCGAACTTTGTTGGATTGACGATATTCATTGGACACACGAAGACATTTTGTTAAGTTATTGTTTAAGTTTTATTTTTTATTCTTCCATTTCTGCTTTTTTTTTACTTTCTGTTTACTTCTTTCTATTTGTTTTTTTTTTTTTTTTTAATTAGTACATTATCAGAAATAAAAAAGAAAAAGAAAGCTTTGTTTTATTTATTTCCTTTTTATTTTTTATACCGACCTTCTTTTTATTAGTGACTTCGGTCGCTTTCTTCTTTGGTTTGACTAATTTGTTTTTCTTTTGATTTTAATTTATTTTCTTTAGCGGCTTCGGCCGCAAACCTTTATTTTTTTTCTGGTTGCAAACCAGACTTTTTCTTTTCTTTTTCTTCTTGTACATTTTTTGAATTTTTGGAGAAAAAGAGAGGAGTTTAGTAGTTTTGCTTTATTTCTTTTATTTTACTTTGGGCGCCATTTTTATTTTTTTCTTACCTGCCTGTCTAATTATTTCTTTCTGTAGATCTATTTTGTCTTTTTTTTTGTTCCCAGATTATTTATTTTTTATAAAGTTTATTGTCTTCGCTATTTTTAATTTACTGGTGCATCCAGGCTTTTCTTTATTTGTTTAATTTCTGTTTTTGTTTTTGTTTTACCTTCTCCCAACTCCTTTCCCCAAAATTTGGACCCGCAGGTGGATGTCTCCACACTAATCCATCATGGCCGACGAGGCCAGTCGGTCTAATGTAAAAAAAGACCTTTTTGGGACGGCGGCTAAAGCCGACCCGTCGGATAAATCCACTAAAAAGCAGGCTAATGCTAGCCCAATTTTGAAAGAAGTTGCTAGTGGCTCCAAAAAAGGAGATACTAGTAAAACTGACGAGGTGCCAAAGGAGGCACAATCCAAGACTGCCGAGGAATTGCCCTCCTGCTGGAAGTCCCCCCAAGTTGTATTTTGAACATGGCGGATTTCTTGGATGAGGCGAAAGGTTACGCCCATCTTGTAAATAAAGATGGGCTCGTCAAAGATGACCAAGAACTCGATGTGTTCGCAAAAAGAATGGTGAACATTTTCGTGGTGGACAAAAAGACTCGTAAAATTTGTCGCTCCTCGAAAGACATAGTGATTAAATCACTTTTGTCCCTGGGGATAAAACCCCAAAGAGTAATTAAGGGTACTGGGTTCTTCATGTGGGACATTCTGCTACCCACCCCAGAAGATTGCCTGGCTATGGCCAAAAAAGAATTAATCACAAAAGATTTAATTTTAAGAACGGATTACGAAGGCCGCAGGAGGACCAGGGTGGCCGTTTTTGTGGTTCCTCCTCAAATTTCGGGAGAGCACCTGGCTGCATTCTTTATGCAGTTCGGCCAAATTTTAGGGGCTCTCTCCGACAATTTGAACGGGGGATGGACTTTTGATATAATGCTCGATCAGAAGGCCTTCAAGTCCGTCCCCAACTGTTTGGAGTTTGGCGACCGGAAAATGCCGGTCATAGTGACCGGTAGGAAACCAACTTGCTGGAGGTGTGGAGAGACTGGTTACCTTTCCTCATCCTGCCCAGGGAAGAAGGCCTCTGGAGTTCCGGCTGCAGGCAACCAAAATCCCCCTTGGCCGAGAAGGTAAAATCCGCGGCGCCTGTAGTGGGCCTAGCAGCGAGGCGGACCGGTGCGGAAAATCCCTCGGTTGGGTCCGCACTCACATTACCCCCTGAACCGATGCCTTCCACAAGTGTGGATAAGGAGAAGGATGAGGGGGGTGGCGTCTCGTAGTTAGGGGCAAGGGGAAGACTCAAACAGCGGTTCCTCAGTCCCATCATGACCCCAGGGACAATGTCACCTACAGCCCCATTCCCTCTACCAGCTCGGAGGGCGACGCCTCGGCGTCTTATGCAAAAACCGCAACAAAAGCCCAGAAATTAAATGAGCCAAGCTGGGAAAAGATTTTAGACCTTAAAAAACCGAAAGAAAAGCTGGAGACAAAGCGAGGCAAAAATCAAAAATCGGTGGGAGCACCGGGCCCCCTATCCTCTGCCCCGTTTTCCCCTTCTTCATCTAAAAAAGCATTTACAAAACCACCTCCGCCCAAAACTGTATCAAACTCAACGGCAAAATCTCGTCATTCGTCTAAACCAACGCCCTTTCAATCTCCACAAAAAGAAAGTTAAGAAGTCCAGATACACAAACCGTTACCGACAACAAGAAGAAAAAAAATCAAACCACCATATCTCCCAGGGGAAGACGTCTGCCGCGTATCCCGGGACCAGTCAGAAAGGGTATTTGGCCAGACACGGAACCCAAAAGATCTAAAAGTTCTTTGGAATTTTAAACAGATAAATGACCTAGACGTAGAAAATCCAGAAAATTTCCCTTCAGCTTCAAGAATCCTGACTGTTATTAGAACTGACCAGGGTAAGCGGGAGATATGGGGCATGATAGAGGAGGCCCAGTCGTCTCTAAAAATGGTGCCCCCAGCTGCCTACCTATTAGACCCGGAAATGAATGAAGCAGATCAAAAACTTAAAGGGTGGGTCCCCGTTTTCGTTCACCCATTCCTTTATAGGGCGCTTAAATTAACCTACCCATCGGACATCGGCGGCTTGTCTCAGGATGATACCGTCGAAAATGAGATGGCGTCCGGATCCATGGAGCGAGCTGTCGGTGTGCTCACCCCAGCCATGTTCTATCCTGAAGGACAACCCTAATTCGATTTGACAATGTCACTCTGGTTAGCTAGTTTAAATGTCCGGGGCCTGAGGTCCGAGTCTCGCAGGGAGTGTCTCCCTCGTGACCTTCAGCACCTCGGGGTGAATGTATGTTGTATACAAGAGACCCGTTTTTCTTCTCATGATCATGAGGACATACTGTCTAAGGGGTTCGCCCTTTATTCAGCCTGTTTTGATGGACGTTCGAGGGGTGTCTCTTGGCTAGTGAGCAAGTCTTTGAAGTCTGCTTGTACCCTTGTCTTCGCGGATCCGGCGGGCAGACTTCGCGTTCTACGTCTCATTGGGGTTTATGCGCCCAATACCCATTCCGAGCGGCCTGCTTTGTTTCGGCAGATCGCGCCGTTCTTGACGACGTCTCGTCGGGTAGTTTTAGCGGGGGATTGGAATGCCGTCCTTGACCCCGATATAGATCGTATAGGGCAAAAACAAGGTACTAACAACCGGGATGTGAAACCATTTCGGGACTTTATCGATGAGTTTGATCTTGTCGAAAAGTTCCGGAATGAACACCCTCGGGAGGTAACATGGACTTGGACAACTAGTGGCAACTCGGCTCCTGGGACGCTAGCGAGCTACCTGGACCGAGTCTTAGTTAGGAGAGTCGATGTACGGCTTTTAGGGTGTCCAAGTTTCGATTATATAGTTTATACGGATCATAGGCTTGTCCGGGTCCGTGTAAACTTAGATAAGCCTAAGGATAGGTTGGCTGGTTACTGGAAATTGAACTGTTCACTATTTAGTGAGCAGAATTTCCGGGACCAGCTTTTACTAATGATACAAAGGGAATTGACGGGTGCGGTTGTGGGAAATGCCTGGTGGGGAAATTTAAAATCTAAATTTCGAACGTTTGCTGCCGATTTTAGTCGTCGACTCAATCTAGATAGATTAGTGGCGCAAACGGTTTTAGAAGATAAAGTTGATCGGGCTGTGAAATCCCGTGTTAGTGGGGATATAGCTTTAGCTAAGGCAGATTTGTCCTTGCTTATTAAGAAGGATCAAGCTCTGGTAGTTAGGGCTAGGTTAAAAAGAATGTCTTCTGAGGCAACGAATATGGCCGCTGAACTGCGTGCAGAGGAGAATCGAAACGCATCTAGGCGACATATAGCGTGCGTAACATTGCCGGATAAGCGAACCGTGACTACAAACGCGGGCATATGTGAGGTCTTTCGGGATTACTTTCAGGATCTTTTCACCAGAGAGCCCGTTCTGAGCTCTGTTCAGTTCGACGCCTATTTAGCTGACTTGCCCTGCCTCAAGGCAAGCTGAAGTGGCTAGATGCGAGGGCCCCATTACAGAGTCGGAAATCTGGAAAGCGCTGAAGCAGGTTGGCCTGGATAAATATCCGGGACTAGATGGTCTTCCCTACGAAGTTTACTTGAGGTTGTCGCACGTTTTTGTTCCTTTGCTGGAACTGATTTACAACCACTGGATGAAGCAGAGGTCTTTACCTCAACGCTTCACCAGGGGTGTGATCAAGTTGCTGCGTAAGGACAAGAACGGTGGGGTGGGTTAGGGAACTTTCGCCCTTTAACGATGTTAAATACTGACTTAAAGATTTTGGCGAAGATCTTAGCCAACCGTTTGCAGCTTGTCCTGTCTAGTCTGGTTGTCCCTGAACAGACTTGTGCTGTGAAGGGTAGGACTATTCAGGATAACCTTCATATAGTACGCTTGATCTTAGAACAAGTCGACAGTGAAGCCGCGCTGATTAATTTAGATCAGTCCAAGGCCTGAGATAGGGTTGACCATCGATTTCGGGAGGCTGTCCTTTCGGCGGCCGGTTTCGGAGCCGACTTTCTCTCCTGGATTCGACTTTTTTATGCGACCCCCGGTGCGCTGGTGGAAGTGAATGGGGTAAGATTGAAGCCTTTCGTATTGTCTAGCTCCATTCGTCAAGGTTGTCCGCTCTCGCCTCTGCTTTACGTTCTTGCGTTGGAACCATTCCTTCGCAAGTTAAAGGCGAATCCGGTCCTGCGCGGAATTTCCCTACCTGGGGATTCTACCTCAGCCAGGTATTCTGTCTATGCTGACGACGTTTCGGTTCTTGTGTCGAGTAGAGCCGAGATTGACGAAGTCAGCAAAGAGATCAGTGGGTATGAGATGGTGACAGGGGCCAAGATCAACCGCGATAAGTCTGTGGGCTTGCGGTTGGGTGCGTGGAAGGGAGTTTCTCTTCCCGGACCTTTCCTCTGGACGGATGGGCCGATCAAGTTTCTCGGCGTCTTGTTCGGTCCTGATCTCCAGTTGGAAATGAATTGGTCGGAGGTACAAGGGAAGGCTGAGATCGTGGTTAATCTGTGGTCTCGGAGGAGACTTTCCCTGAAGGGAAGGGCGGAGGTATGTGTTTCACACATATATCCGATTCTCCTGTACCCACTCTCTTTGCTTCCACTCCCATATGCCAGACTAATGTCATTAGTACGGACATTGTTCTCTTTCTTGTGGAGAGACAAAGCCCCTATGGTATGTCGCGAGATCTGTTGCCTTCATCCCTCTGAGGGAGGTCTGGGTATGCCTAGCATTGAGATTCGTCAATATATGCTTCGCATTACCTTTCTAGACAGAATGTGTCGCGGATTGGATGAGGTTGGCACCTTTTGGAAAGAAGACGTCCGAAAACATTTTCCATCTCTGAGAAGTGTTCACTCGTGCGAGGAGGAGGCCGGCGGTACACCTCATGCCGAGTGCTCCTTCTACCGCGAATGTCGTCGTGCTTTGAAGCTCCTCTTACAGACGATGGATGGCCTCTCCGACGCCCAGGCGTTGTCTCGTAAGGCACTGTATCGATTGTTAGTTAGGGGGTCCGTTCAAGATGATCTGATCGATGAGGGCGAGAAGTTCACCTCTTCCCAACTGATCTTCTTTTAAGCATCAGCTTAAAGTCAAGATTAGGACGGAAAGGCGGCGGATCACCTCATCCGAATTTGGCAAAAGGTGGGTGAATCTTGCGCGAATGTGTAGAGTAAAAGGGGCTGACCTAGAATGGCACTTGGATGTCGGTTAGGCACAGAATTTTGTCCTAACAGGGTTGAACAAAGGCAACCCACCCAGATATTAGGTTAGACTAGGCTTTCTATTTTGATTCTTTAGTTTTTCCGTGTTCTGGTTAACTTAGCTAGGGTATGCATGCGAATTGGTCCTTTTTATTTCTGTCCCTATTCTTCTTTTGTTTAATTCCCCATCCCCTCCCTCGTTAGGTGGTCAGTGATATCAGTTATCTGGTGGATGCGGATCGCCTTTCGTTTCGTGGGTGTGATTTTTCGTATTTGTTGTTGTGTATGAATGTGTGTGCGTCTCTGTGTGAATGCTTGGAGGAATAAATGTTTTTTCTTATTTTTCTTAGTCCCGCATTGATTTCGTCTAGTTAACTGATGTTTCTGCCACATTTATGGTTTGTGGGGGGTTTTATTACTAACACAGTTTTGTTTAGTTTTATTGTAAATATTTAAAGTCATATTGTATATATTCATTTGGGGATCTTTTTAAAAATTGTTATTTTATGACGAACAATATTTTAGTTAGGTTTTCATAGAGAATTTGAGGTGGACGCAGTAAGAAAGGTAGGAGTGAATGTGTTGTTTTGGTGATAGGATTATTGTTGGTATGTTTGGGTCCGTGTCTGAGACTAGATAAGTTTAGATGTAAGACAGAAGAAGACCGTCCCCTCCCCAACCCCCTTTTAGGCCTTGTGCCACATTTTATACATTTTTATATAAATAAATATTGTTCAGTCCGAAGTCGGGCGACCAGCTGATCGGCTGATCCGTTGAACTCTCTGCCTTCGGGCGGGGAGGAACTCGAACGAGGCTACGCCGAAGGGCGGAGTCTCTTTCGGGGAGGTATACCGACGTTGAACCTGTTTATACGGGTTGAAAGGGCATATTTTTGGCCGAGTTCACGGGCTCGGAGATCCCACGGGCTCGGAGATCCCACGTTAAACAAGCCTTGTGCCACATGACACCCTCGTGGGAGGGGTGACTAAATACCGTTCAGTCCGAAGTCGGGCGACCGGCTGATCGGCTGATCTCTCTGCCTACGGGCGGGGAGGAACCCGAACGAGGCTACGCCGAAGAGCGGAGTCTCTTTCGGGGAGGTAAACTGACCCTGAACCCGTTTATACGGATTGAAAGGGCATATTTTTGGCGGAGCCCACGTGCTCGGAATCCCACATTAAACCGGCCTTGTGCCACATAATGCCCTCGTGGGGGGTGACTAAATACCGTTCAGTCCGAAGTCAGGCGACCGGCTGACCGGCTGATCGGTTGAACTCTCTGCTTTCGGGCCGGGAGTAACCCGAACGAGGCTACGCCGAAGGGCGGAGTCTTTTTCGGGGAGGTAAACTGACCCTGAACTCGTTTATACGGGTTCAAAGGGCATATTTTTTGGCCGAGCCCACTGGCTCGGTGATCCCACGGGCTCGGAGATCCTACGGGTTCGGAGTTCCCACGTTAAACCGGCCTTGTGCCACATGATGCCCTCGTAGGAGGGGTGACTAAATAACGTTCAGTCTGAAGTCTAGAGTTCAGTCTGAAGTCTGGAGTGAGGTCCGTCAGAGGTCCGTCAGTCAGACAGTGCCAGCGAGTCAGTCAGTCGTGTCAGAGGCAGTCCGAAACAGAGTCGCGTTCAGACAATTACTACTAAACCTGATTGTTCTTACTAACACTTTTCTACTTCTCTGTATATATACCTGTTTGTAATATATCTGTGTTATTCCATATCCGTATTCGAGTTCTTCTTTATTGGTTCTACTTTGGACTATCACCATTGGTACAAGGAACCGGACAATAACACTTTTGTTGCTGTAGTTTTTCTTTTTTTACGTATATTTCCTATTATATCTGTGAAAATACTTTGAAAGAGCTGTATTTCAAACGACAAATTTAGTTTAAACATATTCTAAGCCCACTAAAGTTTTCACAAAACTTTGTCGTAAAAAGAGGACATATTTATTTATTTATTTACTTTTTTCTTTTTGACAAATACCTGTAGATTTTTCGGTAGCAAATAAAATTAAAATAATATATGAAAAAGTTTTAAATAATGAATGCAATATTTTACGATATCAAATTAATGTTTACTTTTTTAACAAGATACTCGTAATTTTGGACATTAAAATCTTTCGACCATTTTAAACGAATATTATCAACAAAATTATTTTCACTTTATATATAAATTCCGTATATTTTCATGTGAAACAAACTATCTGTAAAAAATATTTTATATATTTCCCTGTTTATTACTACACTATGTATAAAATGTTTATAATTTAAGCAAACACGAAAGAAGTGTACTGCTGTTAATTACATTTTCTGTTTGTTTTGCCCAATTGTGAAAACGATTGAAATATTATTTCTGTTAATCCTCATTGAAAAAAGTATCCAGCAAGCTAAAAATCACTTCATATACCCCGCATGAAAGCATCACGAGCCACTGAAACTCCATTACAAGACAGCAACAGGCTTGGTTTAGAGTCAACAAGATATGATAGTGTACAATATACACTTTTTGTTAACTTCCACGAAGCTGCATTTTGATACAATTGCAATACTGATTATGCAAATTATCAAAAGGTTTCCGTTGGACCGATGGATATCCAGTGTTCTTACTGCCCTAACATAAGTTTCAAAGATGAATCTGATATATTTGGTAAAAAGGAATAATTCAACTAGCAGAAATTCCAATATCCCCTGAGCCACTCTTCTTTCTCCTGAATGGGATTTTCGAGAATCCAACGATTAGGGCTTACAATAATTGTTTTGCTATGACCTCATTTGAAGCAAAAGACAGAAATCAACTTTCCAGGATGGAAATCAACGTGTCGAGTTGAGTGTGAGGTTCAACACAGGATTGGTTCCCTTCTACCATTAACTAATGAGCCACACCAATTTCTTCAAATCCACTTCATAGAGGACTAGCAAGCACAAGCACAAACCAGAAAAAATATGTTTGATAAACTGAAATTTGACATTATACTGGCTCTTCAAGAATTTTTACATGAGCACAATGTTTATATTTTCAAATCAGTTATAGAACGAGCCGGACTTGAGGATTTCAGAATTGTAATTAGAGCCGACTAAACGCATTTTGGCGAGCACGAACATAGGTACAATACACTATGTACCAATGAGGTAGCTATCCTAAAATGTGAAAAAAAGAATATCGTCCTCCAGAGACAAGATAGAAGTCTTAAAAATTTGAAGAATCTCACAGAGCTTATGATGCCTTAAATATCCACACATCTTTTGGCAAGGAACAGATGGATACCATTTTCTCCTCAGACAAAGACATTTGAACACTAGATTAACAACAAACAAAAAAAATATCAGCCACTGGCATAAAGAATTATGATAAAGAGTAACATTTATAATTATCTCTTCAGATTCAAACAACTATTCAACAAGGTGGATATGTATGCAAAAATTAAATCAGAAAGGTTAGTTTTTATCAAAATGAATCAAAAGGAACTAAGAGTGGAGGAAGACATGCACCTAAATGATGCAATTCAAAATGATGCCAATGTGGGACACATAGTTATTCTCCCTTCATTATTCACAGGTGGACCAAGGTACATACATGAAAGACTTCAAAATGGATTAATTTATGTCAGATATTTTGTCAAACCAGATTTGTTTGTTACATTTACTACAAATCTGAATTGGCCTGAGATTTTAGAAAATCTTCTTCCCTGACAATCTGCAACAGACAAGCATGATATTGTTGCTGGGATTTTTAAGCTGAAGATCAACAAACTGATGGATCTCGTTAATAAAGAAAAATACTTGGACCTTTTAAATGTTACATGTATTCAGTGGCAAAATAGGGGACTGCCACATGTATATTTACTTTTATAGTTAAGGGAGAAGATCAATCGAAATGAAATAGATTCTATCATTCCGCAGAACTGCCAAATTCTAATAAAGATCCAGGGCTTTTTGAAATAGGAAAAAGACATGATTCATAGACCATGTGATTATTTGAATTTCAATTGTCGCTGCATGGTTGACAACAGATGTACAAAAAGATATCCAAGAAAATTTGTTAATCACACAAAAACTGATAGGGATGGCTACCAAGTTACAGAAGACGAAAGATTGAAGATGGAGAATTCAACTTCAACCTTGAAAGAAATGAACAAAATATACTGGTAGACAACAAATGGGTTGTTCCCTATAGATAGACTTTACACTTCAGTGTAAAGCATTCATTGCTCACATTAATGTGGAATTTTCTAACACTGTTAAGTCCACAAAGGGATGTGTGCAAGTAGATAAATAGGGGGAGTGACCAAGCTGAGATTGTCATTGACAAACACAATGAAGTAGAAAAATTCCAGTCAGGAAGATAAACTTTTCTAGCAATGAGGTTGACTAGAGAATTTTTTCATTTAACATTCACATAAAAGAGCCATCAGTTCAGCACTTGAGTGTTCATCTTTAAAATGTACAGCACGTGTATTTTACTGAAGACAATGCCCAGGAATTTATTGAAACTCCAAAAAACAATACCCTAATGGCATTCTTTGACCTATGTAATGTAGTTGACTTTGCCAAAACAATTCTCTATCCTGGAGTTTTTAAATATTACACATTAAAATCTGGAAAATTCCACAGGAGAAAGACAGGAGAATATCATCCAACTTAACCTTCTATTAAACGTAGTGATGTATTTGGTCAGGTTTATACGGTACATCTAAAAGATTATGAATGCTTCTTTCTTCGACTTCTTCATAATGTCAGGGTCCAAGATCATTTCAAAATTTGAAAACAACCGATGGAAATATTCTTGAGGCATGCACATAGACACGCATTCAACTTGGCCTTATAGAAAGAGATGAGCATTGGACCAAACTTTACAAGAGGCAGTTCCATATAAATCACCAAAGCAAATAAGGGATCACTTTTCTGTTATGATCTGTGGGTGAAACACCAAGAAGCTATGAGTGAAGACATTCTTCATTATATGCAACTGCTTCATCCAGGGCTAGCTATACAAATGAACCGCAAGAATTGTGAACATTGCACTGTGTGAAATAGAATATAAGGCATAAAAGAACCGTCCCATTTCGGACTTCCCAAACCAAACCAATATTCTGATCCCTTAAATAGAGAAATCATGAGAGAGACTGAGTATAGGATACAACCATGAAGAGCTGATCCATCAAATACAGACTAATACACATCTGCTTAAAAATGACCAGAGAGTCATCTACAATGAGATTATGTTAAGGATCAACAATTCTACTGGAGGAATTTTCTTTTTGGATGCTCCTGGAGGTACTGGCAAAAAGTTCCTAACTAATCTTCTTTTATCTTCAGTTAGGGCGCAAAGAACAGTGGCTTTATCTGTAGCATCATCTGCAATAGCAGGTACTTTGCTTATTGGTGGAAGAACTGCTCACTCGACTTTTAAACTGTCATCAGTCTATAATTACAATCCATTGTGCAATATAAATAGAGGTACATACCTAGCCAAGCTACTTCAGCTTGGGATGAATGTATCATGGCTCACAAGGGTGAATTAGACAGAACACTGAAAGATATCAGACATAATGATAGACTCTATGCGAGAGTAACATTTCTGCTATATTGAGATTTCAGACAAATACTTCCTGTTGTCAAACGAGGAAAAGCTGCAGATAAAAAGTTCTTATTTGTGGGATCATATTGAAAGACGCGTTCTGACCACTAATATGAGAGTGGAACTCAATGGAGCAAAGGAATTTACTGACCTCCTTTTAAAAATGATGAAAATGGACAGATCAACTTTCCTGAATGTTTCGCTATTCTGGTCTAGAACATTGGGGAAATAATTTTAAGATATACGTCGATATAGTAGATAACTTCAGAATACAGATTGGTTGAGCAAGCAATTTTGCCTCCCAGAAATGAAACAGTACAGATCATCAATCAGAAGAATATCCCAACAGAAAAAAGAACATCCCCCATCCCAATGGTTACAACTCTGGATCCAGACGAAGCAGTTAACTTCCCTATTGAATTTTTGAATTCTTTGGATCTTCCAGGAATGCCATCACACAAGTGGGTATTAAAACAAGGAGTACCATTAATGCTGCTAAGAAATTTTGATCCTCCAAAACTATCTTCACGTCTTATTGTAAAGAAAATGTTACCTCATGAGAATCTCTTATTATAACTGGTCAATGGAAAGGAGAGACTGTATTGATTCCATGAATTTAATTGATTCTAACAGATATGCCTTTTGATTTTCAATGATTGCTATTCCCAGTCAGAGTAAGTTTTGTAATGACTATTAATAAATCACAAGGTTAATCAATGAAAGTTACTGGTATGTGACTGTGCTTTTCTCATATGTTTCATTTGTTTAAAAATGGCTAAAATTCTAATGTTTAGCTGTCTGGATAGATACAAATATTTACTTTCATGTTTACAACCAACTTATGAATGAAATGTTCATTTAAATTTTTTGTTTCAAAGATTTCAAGTAATGAATATATCCTATTTTGTTAAGCGATAGCAAGCGGGCGAAGCCTGCTAATATATTATAAAACAATCTATAATATATATTATAATCTATAATATATAATATATATAACTATAATATATCCATTATATATAATTTTTAATATGTGTTATATATAATATAATCCGTAATATATTATTATATATAAAATATGTATATATATATATATATATATATATATATATATATATATATATATATATATATATATATATATATATATATATATATATAATGTTATATATAATATTATATATGTGTTATATTATATATAATACATATATATATATATATATATATATATACATATATATACATATGTCTTAATATATAAGTTATATATGGTATATGTTATATATATGTTACATGTATGTTATATATATGTTATAGAATATATATACATATATGTGTATGCGTGTGTGTATATTTAGGCAGTATATTTTTATTCAAACAGATTATGTCTATATATTTTTGGTTTTTAATATCTTGGTAGCTACGGAAAACTGATTTAGAAAAATACCAACATTTTCTTTCAATTACATTTTCCCAAATACTGTCAATTTCATCTGAGACTATCTTCATGGGGTTAAATTCTCCAAATTTAAACCGATCATCAATTGTTTTTTTATAATAATCCAGCTTATTCAAAAGAACATATGTAATAGCTATATCGGCTCTTCTGATGACAATATTAGAATTATCTTTTAATTTTGTTGCGATAGATTTGAGTTTTTGTTAGAATAATGTTATAATTATTACGAGAAATGTGATCTTTTAAGACCTCTCTCTTGAAGATGTCTTAGGCTTGGGTGGAGCTTATTTTATCGCCTTCAAGTTGGGATAGAAAATGGTGTAGAATTTCAATTTCGGTCTTTTTCAGAGATCAGGTTTATGCTGAAGATAGAAATTTGGTCCTAGATTTAGGATTTCCTTCTGGTCCTCTGTTAATAGGTTCATATATTTATCACTGCTATTGAGAAGCAACAACGTATGATAGCAGAATTTTTACAATTTCTTCATTCATACATTTTACAAACAAGTACAAATATCTTTCTTAAGATAACTTGAACTTTTTTCATTTTTCCGGTTACATTGATAACTAAAAATGTTTGATAACATTAACTACGTAGCTCCAAATTAAAATGATTTCCATCATAACCAAAAGGAAATCATTAAAAGAAATAATTTATCCAAAACAACGCATAACGTAACGTCACCAAAACGTCGACATTTTTACAGACTTCAGATTCCCTGAAAATTCTATGCAAAAACTGTAATTGTTTCTTTATAGTTTTTTTACAATTCTGCATTTTAACGGCTTTGTCATTTATTTCCAATTTATTTATATAACATAAGGATTTATTCGTAATGCGCATCATTTAAAGTTAATATTTCACGAACACTTCGTAATAACTTTTAGTCTTGACTTTTATCCTTACGTATTAGTTAATGTGACGTGACCTTTATTAATTTATTTAGAGATTAAACATTGACATGATTTGATGATTCATATCATCATTTTCAAGTTTTTATCAGTGTTGGACTTCACGAATGTGCTTTAATCTAAAATTTTTGTCAATTTTCCACTTGTTGCCCAAATTTATTAATCACACTTTAGTGATAAAAACAGCATAAATGAGGTTGTTTAAAATCTTTTTTGATTATAACGGGAAACACTAATCTTTACTAATGGATTGCAGTTTTAATGATTGAATAAATAATGCAAAGGAATATGGGAATCTTTTTTTTTATTTTGTTTGTTTTCATTTGATGCCATTATTTATTTCTAATGTACAACATTTAGTGACATTCGAATCTAAAATAAATTTCAGAAAACTAAGACTCCAACTTGAATTTTGAAATAATAAAGAGAAAACAAATCGGATGAATGACTTCAAAGAGGAAAGAAGAAAAATGAATAAATATGTCGGCCATTTTATGTACGGATGTGGGCCTTTTTCGCGTCACATAGGTCATAAGCGTTTGTAATGTAGTGCTTGGCGTTCCTATTATACAGCAATACAGGCCTCTCTTTTTCTCTTATTTGCTCGACATCTACTGACGTTCACCTAAACATAACACCAGCTCATATATTTACAAAATAAATCAACAGATTAAAATATTTAAATCAAAACTCAAAACAAAAAGAATAAAAAGTAAATAAAAAATTATTTGAAATAAAATGGCATTGACAGACAAATGGAATAGCATTTCAATATAAAAGAACAGTAATTATTTTTTTTCTTTCATTTGTTTTAACAAGGTACTTACAAACTACATTTAAACAAGACACAAATCCGAAAGCATAAAATCCACAGAAAAAAGTCAAAAGAACGCCTACAAGTTGCATGTAACAGAACAAATTAGCAGACTACTCCTGCATACCAAATAATGTCATGAAATGTATCATTGCTAGAAAAATATCACAAGAATAAAGATCTTTTTAGGACCTACCCATTACTCAAAATCTTATCAAATGACCACACCTCAATACTTTTGGGTCCGAATACTTACCAGCAACTGCTTCGTTCTCTCTCTCTCTCTCTCTCTCTCTCTAATATATATATATATATAATCTCTACCGTCTGGTCCTACCAATTTATTTCTGTTGAAATTGGGCAGTGCTAATTTCACTTCAAATTTTTATATTTTTGGTCAGCCGAAATGTTTGCGCATTGCGGGTTTTCCTCTTTGGTCTTAGAAGAGTTCTCCGGTGTATTCGTTCCATCACTGAAGTATTTTTCTTACTCTAATATCCTCTTGATGATCCCCCCTCTCATTTTCTCCTCATAATTCACTTATTCCTTTATGCATATCGACTTTTTATCTGTAATATTTCTTTTCTATTTCTTTTCTATTTCTTTTCTTTTTCTTTTCTATTTCTCTACACTTTTCGTTTATTTTTATTACTCTTTCTCCCGCCTACATTCATTCCTAATTTCTTTGGATAATGTCCTATATTCTGTGCCATAACTTGTTATTGTTTCTGTCTCCTTTTGATAATGTCGAGAATTCCATCTCTCATTCATTCCTTTATCTTTGTCTAATTTCTTTGGGATGATCTAGATTGCTGATGTTATTAAAGCTTTTCTTAGTGTGTACCACTTGGTATTTCCATTTTCATTTTGTTCATTGTATCTGCTTTTAACACTGTCTATATATTTCCCATTTACATTCGATTCATTCAGGAATCTGTCGTATTTTAATTTGGTTGCTGCCTTCGCTCTCTTCAAGGAATTGTTTGAATTCGTCTGATTTTTCATAAAAGTATCTGGTTCGACACAGTGGCATTCCAATTTTTCTTGATATATAAACATCACCTTTTGCATACTGGTCTTCTTCACAAGTTATGCTTTCTGAGCTTTTCTCTATATTTTTGTGTAAATGCAGGTGTTCCCCAGGGGTCCATACGTTGGTTCTAATTTTCATAAATGATCCCTGCTGATTTCATCAGTTCTCAACTCAGTTACCTATGCCTGATGACACAACTATATTTACTACTGTCTTAATAGTAAGTCTGATCAGTTCAATAAGGTCAAATTGGCAGCTCATCTAAAAAATGACCTACAATCTGTTGTTAAATGGAGCAAGGAGTGCCTTTTTAGTTTTAATGCCACAAAATAGAAAAAACAAAACTGCTCTCGTTTAATCATCTGAGTGAACTCTTTTTCTTGATAAAATCTAAAACAAAATCTCCAGTGGCATTGGTTCTGACTTGGCATATTGGTTTCAGTTACTTTTCCATTGCCGTAACGGTGCCTTTTCCATAAATACTTTCATGGTAATTGTTCGGATGAAATTACTGCTATAGTAATTAGACTTTATGTATGTAGGCTCAGTATTAGATTGGTGGCAAGTTCTCGTCATTTTAAAAGTTGAAATGGATAGATGTAATCGTAAGTTCTATGCTAACAGTTTTTATTACACATCTCACCTGTGGAACTCTCTTCCGGCTTCTTGCTTCCCAGTCAACTTTGATCTTCAAATACTTAAATTCAACGTCAATCGTTATCTCCTACTTTCTTAATAGCTCATTTTTTTTATTGTCCTCTCCTTTTACTAGTAATTTTTCTCATATTCTCTAAGTAATCACTTAGAATCATAGTGGTTTTATTGCCTTGCTTGAGTTGAAATGATTAAAAATAAATCACCTTCTTAAGATGCAGACCGGCCTTTCGGGCGGTTAACGATGGTTCTTTTTGCTTTTCCCGAAACTATTTTAGCACCACATTGTTGTATGAAATCCTTTCTTCATTGCTTAGGTTCGTTATTGTCTGAAAGAAGCTGTTGTTATTACGTTTGAGCAACTGAGCGCACACAGAAATGTGGCCCATAATTTTTTCCATCGAATTATAAGGCTCTCACGTGTTTTCAAATGCCATATAACGCACATACGAGTGTTTCTACGATGTTCCATGTCATGTGATCTGAATTATTTTTAACCAGTTTCGATTTCGCTATCAATGATTGCTGATCTACTGAAAAATCTTCGGATGAAAATTTCCACTTTAGAAACACTTACAAACTATTTTCAGCTATATCACCTTCTCTATAAAAATCAGTTATGTTTTTTGTTGGTTGTATAAATTTTTCTAAGTATAACTGATCATCAAATGAAAATGTATTTCACTTTCCTCTATTATCATTTTCAAGTAAGAAACATTTATCATTCTCACAAATTTTATAGAAAGATATTTTTATTACTTCAAACGAATACATTAGTGTACATCCGTATTTGAGTAGACGCCCCGTTTCTTTTTTATTTAAACAACATTTAAACAAGTTATATATATATATATATATATATATATATATATATATATATATATATATATATATATATATATATATGTGTGTGTGTGTGTGTGTGTGTGTGTGTATGTATGTATGTATGTATTGTTCGGACTGTTGTTCTCATCTTTATTGCCATATTCAAGACGTTTTGGTGGTTGCACTCTCTGGCCTCTGTTTAGGTCAAGTCACTTTCAGGATCAGTCAAACAACGTGGGTGAAGTCACCTTTTGGAGCAATCGACGAAAGGTTTTATCCACTGGTTCATGAGCCATTTATGAGTGAATGTTTGGACGTATAAAATTAATAAGCATCAGTAACCATTTTTTCTAGGGCTCAAAAACAGTGGAAGACTTAGTCAATTCTAAACAAAACAACAAGGTAAAACATGAAGTAGGAATTTACTCCATCGCCTGTCATTACAGCAAAAATTCATAGGAATTTAAATAAAAGATTATATAAACCAAAAAACCATTTTACAAAACAATACATCAGATGCGTTCGTTGACCACCGTAATGAGTTTGACTGCAATTTTGACATAAAAATGCTACTCTAATCAAACGACAAAACACGATGTAAATATCTAGAGAGTGAAAAATCATCTACAGTAAATTTGCGTCCTCAATAATTATATATATATATATATATATATATATATATATATATATGTATGTGTGTGTGTGTGTGCGTGCAGGGATAAATATTAGAAGAGATGGAAGAAACGCATGGCAGGTTGAGGAACATTACGAAATATTTGTATAACTATAACATTCCGCTGGTATTCCATGTGAGGAAGAAAATATCTATATTCATTTGGAATTCTAACTTTTTACCTCAGTTCGAACCCTGACAAGAAATACGCCACCGCCTCAAACACGAAAAAAAAAACAACACTTTTTCCTCCTCATCTCTCTATACGTGTGTGCATATGCGGTTATAAACGGAATCCGTTTGTGTTACACACGAATATATATATATATATATATATATATATATATATATATATATATATATATATATATATATATATATATATATATATATATATATATATATATATATATATATATATATATATATATATATATATATAATAGGACAAAATAAAAACCTTTATATATGTGTGTGTGTGTGTCAGAGTCAGTGCTTACTATCTCATCTATATAATAAAATATTGACTTCATGTATCCACTTATTCAAGACGAGCAAACAAAAGGTTTTGGAAGCAAATCGTCTCCTGGCCCAATGTATCGTTTATAAACGTAAATGAAACCAGCGTCCGTTTCAATTTTTTCAAATCTGTTTTTCTAACGATTGGTCTTTTTTATTTTCTTATTTTATTTTATTTTTCCACTGCATCTTATTTTTGTTTCAGTTGAACTCATGGGGCACTTTCGATTGGAAATAGGCCGCAGTATTTAATCTTTAAATATTGATGCCATTATATGTGGCGTCGGTAAACTTCCTTTTTAAAAAGAACACATATCAAGATGACTTTAGTCAAGATTGAATGTCGACCACATTTTAACATTTTCCATTCAAAAAATAAAAATAAAAATAAAATAAAATAAAAATAATTCCATCCAACCCTTACTGGCATTTTATATCCAGTTTTATCTTCTGGTGTAAATGGCTCTCACCGGAAATATCCTGTTCAATATAATTCACAATTCAAAACTTACAGGTACAACAGATGTGAAATACAACGCCATGATATGCTGTTGTATTTCACATTACTGATGGACGATCAGTAATGTCATAATATATGTCACAATATTTTTTTCTATTCTGAAAATATATCGTCCCTGTTACAAAAATGATTTTTTGGGGGCGTAATGCAACCAAAAGATATCTGTCATAGGGAGTTGCTACAGAAACTCTCTTGCTCTTAACTCTCTAGCAGATTCCTTACAATCATCAAGTTCTTCCTATCAGGTGGGTCCATTAAGGTCGTTGTCGATGGCCAGGTTTCTGAAGTCTTTAAGCGTCCCACGAAACTTAAACTTGCACCTACTCTCTTTCTCCATTATATTAACGGTCTGTCTAAGAATATTCTCAGATCGTTAGTTAATATCTATGAAAATGAAACCACAGTTTATGAGTGAACCTTTCAGAATCTAGATGATCAGAGCCTAGCAAATGATTTCTTATCTAGCATAGCCATTACACATTAATGGAGGAAAAGCTGGTTTGTAACTTTTCATACTTCAAAGGCCAAGCTATTAACTTTTCATCAACACTGAGGTGACCCTAAAATACGATGAATGTTTGCACTCTCCATGAGATCCCCCTCCTTTTGAGCATTTCTTCTATGACACTTTCTGATCGAGCAATTGATATAAAATCAAAAATGTCCTCTTTTTTGTTTTGGTGTTATCATTACAGTGCACTTGCACCGAAATGAATAATTTCTGAAATGAGTCATGATTTATGATCAAAGTTGTCACTGTCAATGCCATGGTTTTTCATGCAAAATCATTAAGAGAAACTGATGAAGAACCAGAATATGATAAAACAATGTTTTCATTTTGTCTGAAATTTGATGTTGCTTCATTACATCAGAAATCATAGACAGTAGAAGAAAGAAAGATTAAAACGAGACCATAAACGGCATATATGACATCATAGAACATAAATCTTCATTTTTTTTTGTTTTGACGAAAAATATCTTATAAGAGAACCATATTTCATTTATTTGCATTTAATATAAACACACACAGACACCTCTTGTGAAAAAGCAGGAGAGAAAGAAATCAGAATTGATAGCATAAATACTCGTCTCGCCAGACAAATTTTTCGAAAATAGTCGCTACTTCACAAGAGTGAGATCTTGATTTAACTCAATAAGTAAATAGAAAAAAAAAATAGCGGAACATGTATTCTAGAGTATTTTAGAAGCAATCAGATTAAATATTCTGTGTTTGGTATTAAATTCTTCCTATAGAGATAGCATGATGCAGCGTCCATGATTTAAGAAAATATACTTGGTAAAGAAAATGAAAAATAAAATGCAGTCTCTTCGGAGAAAGAGATGATAAAATGGCCGAAACATATCCGAAATGATGAGCATAACTCAGTTAGACTGTCAGCATCGAATATCAATGAAATATGCATAGAATTTATCCATATACATTTTTCTCATTTTATATAGTATACTAAATATTATGTATTGCTAAATGTATATATTGGATCAATCTCTCTCTCAGTATATATGTATAGATAGATACATAGATAGAGAGAGAGAGAGAGAGGAGATAGATAGATAGATAGATAGATAGATAGATAGATAGATAGATAGATAGATAGATAGATAGATCGAGTAAGTAACTGAAAATAAATTGATACCAAGAAAAACATTAAACAGAACAAATTGTATATTTTCAAAAATGTATACGTTCACTTAAAAAAAAGTCTTATTCGGTAGACTGGCGCTGAACATCGCTACATACACAGATTAGATGGTAAAAGTTATGTTGTTCATCGTTTATTATAGCCGGGTTCTTTAATGTAGCCCCTTTGCTAATGTAAGTTCTGTCAAGGTTTGCAGTTATTAAACAATTTACTTTCACCGTCAATTCATCCTTACGATCTACTTAAAGTTTCAAACTTGCAATATACTTCGAAATTCAGAATATTTTATATAAATGGCCGTCGTGTATTTACGTATGCGGAGAACAAACAGCCTTTGAACTTAACTACATTATTAGATGTTGCCATCATCATCAGCACACACACACTCACACGCGCGTGCACGCGCACAGACACACACACACATATATATATATATATATATTAACTGAAATTTGATTAGAAATTTTGGATCTTTTCTGTTAATCGGCATTTTAAAAAAGCAATTTTGACTTAATGCGCGTGCGTGCGAGCATAAACGTGCTGTTTTTTGTAAATACGGACGTCTTTAAACGATATAGTCAGAAAATAACAGCGGTAACTATAGTAAATTAAAAATTTATTGTTAATTTTATAGCATTTCCTCATCAATCCCCTTCATAAGTAAGACTATAAAGACAAATTACTAGAAAGCAATAAGAGATTAGAATGCTTAACATATTTAAATGGTTTTAATTTTATTTATTTGGTAGTTAAAAAAATATAAAATTTACGTTTTATTCATGTAATTTTGCTACAATTATGTTTGTATTACATAAATTTTGCAAACATCTGATTATCGGGTAGGTGTGTAAACATTTCATAAAACCACCCACCCACCAATGATATTTTAGACTAAAAGTGATATTTTTTGAAAATTCAGATTAACTGTTTTAAAGTTTAATTAATCTTCTACATTTTATTTTTGAAATATTTTTAATAAAGAGAATTATGTTGTGTTGATATATTTCCAATATGTACCATTTTACCGATATTACTGATAACAGAAGAATTCTAATCAATTTCAATTCGGTTTGACATCTACCAAAGTATTGGAAATATTAAATTTAATCTATTAGCTTGGAATTAAAACTAATATAAAAAACTTTTTCATATTTTTTTAAATGAAAGATAAACTTTAGGTATGGCTTTTTTTTCTTTGGCAGTATCTACATAAAATGATTATGCACTTTTATTTTATTAAGTTAAGAATCTATAGCACTATGCTTTTACTAGTGATGTCTGTTGACGTTAAGGATTGGAAAATTGCTGCGTTTTCGTATGTGCCGTGTGACAGAAGACCGCTTGAAACAGATTGGAGCTGAAAAAAGAACATACAAAACTATTGGGCCAATGAATTCTCTGAGATGATAAAGTCATAATAATACGCTAATTTCTAATTTTTCCATTTTATTAATATGAGTATAAGGTGCCTTGACAAGTTATTATAGTTGAATCTTAACTTGCTTTTTGACACTAAAATCATGGCTAAATTACTGCTGAAACAAAGATAAAGGTTGTAACTTTGAAGGAGATGTATCAACTAGAGATAGCCAGGCGTTTGGAAGTTTCCAAAAAGATTACTTATACCACCCAAAAGAGGTTTGCCATTGTTGGTAGTGTTTTTAGTGCAGAGAAAAGCCGACAACCACAAAAGTTGGACAAGAGATGAAAGAAAAATCGAGATAGTTATGGTAGGCACTCGAGATTTATTGCATTAACATTCACAATTGTGGCAGTTTCGCAAGGCACTCTTAACGTTTCAGCCATTTTGATTGCTTCTATACGTACGTTCAAGATGTTTTTGTAGTATACTGCGTATTGTATCATGTGGAGTATTATGAAAAAAGCTTGAACGGGCGTATAGCAGTAAAAACATTCTTAACTAAAACATCGGAATAGTAAAATCAAGTTGTGAAAAGAAACTCTAGCTGAGGAAAATAGATGAATGCAAAACAGTTACATTTTAAGAAAGATAATATGTAAGAAGAGAAATGAGAGAAAGAAACAAAATGTAAGATACAACCACAAAGACGGCAAAATGTGATGATGAACACGTAATGGCAGAAGAAAATTGATAAAAGTGTTGATGGAAACCTAAACAGCGAAAACTAATATTTTTTTCTATCTCATCTGTATAATAAAAGAGTACCAAGAGCGAGATTTTTTTTTCTGTATGACGGTACCTCTTGCCATACATCGCTTTTAGCAAAAAAGGTTTCTTGTGAATGATAATATTCAAATTTTGGAAGACAGGCTAAGATCAAGTCCTGATCTCTGTGGGTGGAACTCAAGAAACAAGTTCTCCAGCAAAATACACGAAATCGACAAGAACTTTGGGAATGGGGAAAATCCGAATGAGAAAATCTGAACCTTGTTCTGTTCAATGACACATAGAATTGAGGCAATTATTCGAGCCAACAGCAACAGCAACAGCAACACGAATTGCTATCGCCATAATATGACTTAGTGTTCTGTAATAAAAATCATGGTTTGCAAACAAACAAACAAAAAAAAAAGATTTATTTTTAACTTGCTGGGGGCCCAGTATTTTTACGTGACCGTTTTTTAACATCAATATAGTTAAGATACTAAATCATCCACCATACAGAATTACTGAAAATGCACTAAATTATTTTCTGGCCCTGAAAGGGTATAAAATCTAATGAGAAAAAGCATACTGGTAATCGCTATCGATTTGGGGATAAAATTAACAAAATTAATTAATTTATTTAGCTGGCCCATAAGTCTTGCCCGCGAATGTACAAATGTCACGTCACCAGATAACGTAATATTAAAATAATAAAGGAAATAGTTTGTTGTCATTGCCATTTTGTGCAGCTCTAATGATTGCAAAGAAAAGTTAAAGATTGTGATGAACATTAGAAAGCATGGATTCAAAAACCAGGAAAGCAACTAGAAGGGCGCATCTAAGACTAACCAACAAACAGAAGAACAAGTAGCAACCAGGAAGGAACAGCATAGCAGAAGAATGCAAGAAACTTATTTGAATAAATGTGAAATGCTTGAGGATGACATTGACCGTCAAATAGGAACTTTAATTTAAAGCCACTTATTTTAATGCACTAAATTATAAAGATGACACAATATGGAAACGGGAAAAATTTTCTGACTCTCATGAAATGTGGAAAAGAGATTCACCAGGTATGTGAAGCAACAGTAGCAGAATCGAACTACAGATTATAGTAAAAAAAATCAAGAACCTTTGAAGAATGTCGTGACTGGAGTGACACCGGGATCATGGCACTTTCTTATGTAACATCATATAACACTTGCTCTCAAATGACATCATTTGGAACCGCAAGCCTACAGAAAGATATCGACATACCCACAGTCATATTACAAGGTCAAGTTTGCCATTTGTATGGGTTTCTCTTGCCAACTACCAATGAAAACTCCTAAGTCTTACAAATTTATTTTATGCCAAATTTTCACTTATACAGAAATTTAATCTACACTTTGTCTTGGCATTGCAAGAGTTCCTCTACGATCCAAATCCTTCTGCAAATGGAACAAATGATGCTGGACAATTTAAAATATATTATTTGAGCTGAAAAGAACCTACAAGTGTAAATTTATGTCTCAGTATCAGCTGTTATAGTAAAAACCAGCAAAGATACAAATGAGGGACATATTTGCAAAAGGTGACTGAAACATACAGGTCTTAGAATTCACTACAGTATTATTAACGAACACACGGTGATGCTGGTTATTACTTCAACACCATGCATTTATACGTAGAAACGGGTAATAACGATATCAAGAAAAAGGTGCCTGATATGGGAGTTTATGTATTAGAGTTTCATAACACAATCGATTTGGTTTGTTTTACGGCATATCAACATCAATGGGTTACTTAATGCCGACAAGATTTTCATTGCTGGTATTTTTTTATCAAAATGTATTGCTGGGAATATTTTTTAAGTTTATTGCTGGTAATATTTTATTATTTTCAAAAATGAATTGCTGTTAATAAAGCTTTCCTTAAAAATGTATTATTGGTACTAAAGCCTATTTTTATACTTTTACAGTATTTTGACCACATTTTGGGGGTTAACTATTTGCCCATAGCTGGGACCCTAACAGGTGTTACCACTCTGGGGCAGAGTGAACCTCGGAACACTAGTAATTAAGAGGTGGTTCACGCTCCTCAAAACCTTCTGATCAGAGGCCTTGCTGTTGGATATAGTTTATCGTCTTACCCAGAACGCGGATGTAGTTTATCGTCTTACCCAGGACGTAACACAATCGCATTCACAGATAAAGGCGACATATAAATCGGTTTCTCTCAGCTTGCATATAAAAATAGAATAAAGTAACCTATACTGAGAGGTGAAAGTTGCATTCATCTGAAAGATGTGATCCGAAATGATATCTCAAGTAGAGATCAATTCATAATTATTTACTGATGCTCTTTGATATATGCGTCTGGGCATATGCTGGAAATAGATGATCAGTCCTGGTTCAAGCAGTGCTAAGAGATAGTCGAACAGAACATAAAAAAACACAAACTTGGTGCAACTACTATTCCTGCATACATGGAATACTGTTGCCATATATGGCCTGGTGCCCCCGGTGTTCATTTCGAGGTTCTCGACACAAAACCAAAGACGGATATGCAGTATAATTGGTCTCGACTCTAATCACTTTTTCTCACAGACGTAATTTGGCTTCCCTCTGTCTTTTCTAAAAATATTTTCATGACAATTACACTGACGAACTGGTGCCCCCACTGCATGAATTTAAGCGTGTTACTAGGTTGGCATCTTGGTCCAACAATTTTACTGTCAAAACAGTTAGATATAACAGCCTCTTCTACTCCAACAGTTTTTTCTCTCGCACTTCCCGTCAGTGGAACTACCTTCCTCTTACATGCTTCCCTGATAACTATAATCTTCAAAAATCTAAATGTAATGTCAATTGACATCTGTTACCTTGAACCTTGTGTGTGTGTGTGTGTGTGTGTGTGTGTGTGTGTGTGTGTGTCTATTTGTATGATTTTTCACATTGTGTATATCAAACAATACATGTTCTGGTATCAAATTCTAGAGACCATACAATCATTTTGACCTCCGGATAAAAAGGATTGGATGATCTATAGAAGTGGATGAACTTTAGCCACAATTAAATGGTTCAGATTTAAATCTAAAATGTCAATAATATGACGAATTGCTGGATTAGTTAAAATAATGTCATTTTCTTTTTCATTTTAGCGTTCTTGGTTTCCGGCTGAAACCTCAAGTAACGCGCCTTTTTCTTTGGTGAACAACGACCGACAGAAGAAGCCACAGTTCATGGAAAGGAAATTAGCAGGAAATTTGTCTTAATTTTGGAGATGAGTCATTTTCATTATTCTATGAATTGTACGGATCAATTACGAATGTTAATGGAAGCCGTTGAATGTATCGGCCGATATACCTGCATAAAAAAGTTACGAGTTAATTTTGAAGAATTTTTTTATTTTGTAAAATGAGACATGCATGATTGAACAATTTCATTTTTTTCAGTCATTCTTCTTTTATGTACCATGTCCCTCCAGGAAGTGGGAGATCATGGCTCTCCACAAATTCTTTGTAATTCTAAGAAATATTTATATCTTTACTATTTTTTTCTGTTTCGGTTTTGCCACCCCCTTTTTATGTCACGTAGTTCAATTGCTGTCTCACTTTTCAATATGTCCCATATGTGTCAAATTTTCCAAGCTCACTTTTCTTGTTCTACATCTGCTATCAACACGGCGTGAAGTGCTTATCTTATGTGGTTAAGGCTGTGTCCAAGAATAACAGATCATGATTCTGTTAGGATCGACTCGATGCATAGCTTGAATAAATCCGGTAAGAGTGTGCATCCTTGTCTCACGCTCATTGCTGTGTACTTTCTCAATTCATTTTCTATCTGTATGCAGGCTGCTTTTCCCTAGTAAATGATTCGGATCCATCTAATATATTTTCAAAATCATTTAAGTTTTCGTAATAGTTCAAATAGATCTTGTATCGTAATCTATTAAAAGTTTTTTTTCTGTTTTGTTGTTCGATCTTATAATCTGATCATAAAGGTCACATATTTACTTCTGATTTGTGTTCTATTCTTCAGAATCCGGATGATACAATTACTAATGTACATCATTAAGCTGATTGTCCAATGGAGATCGCATTCATTTGAACTTGGCAGCCTTATGAAGTTTGATAAGTTTTCCAGTATGTCGCCATCTTCATATATTTCATTTATCATTTCCACAATTTTTCCGATACCCAAATCGTCTAAGGTTGATAAGCATCTCTATTCCAGACCCCCTTTTATCTTGCAGCTTTGTTCTTGTTCATGTTGGCCAATGCCAATCTTAATTGAGACTTTAATATTTCGCGTCATTTTATGCTTTTGCGTATTGTAGGTTCACCTATTTTGCTCTGTTCTTCGATGTTTTCCTTCCATCTTTGATGTATTTTTTCTTTCTATATTCTACGAATCACCGCTTTAGATTTTATGCATCCTGTTATTTCTGCTATTCATTTATACATGATTGCCATATTATCTATGATACTCGGTTTTTCTACATCTGCACACTTTTAATTGAGCTATTCAGGTTGTGCTTACCTGCATTTGTCCCTAATGTTTGTGTTGAATTCTATGTTCTGCACCATTCCTTGGCACAGCTTGTCTCTTTTTCCTCCTGTCGATAATTTCATCTGTCATCAAAACAAACAATGAGGTACCGTTCAGTCAGCATGATGAGCCTCTGGTCATAAACGTACCATGAGTAGATGACTTGATATCTATCAAATTTATCTCGCCCTATTCAAATTTTTGCCTGCCTCTCTCGCGCTATTCAAATCTGTCTGTCTCCCTCTGGTTCGTACACGCTCTCTGTCGCGCGGGCACACACACACACACACACTCTCTCTCTCTCTCTCTCTCTTTCTCTCTCACTTTCCTTTTCTTCCCTATATCGAATAATTCCTCTTTATTGGTTTTATGAAAATAGCCTTTTTTCTAAAGTGGTATTAGGAGTATTTTTTTTAGAATTATTACTTTTGTTGCATTTAAGGAGGTATTTTTTCATACGAAATGTCAAAATTGGTGAGATTTAAGCAATCAGGTACCATTTACAGTATTTGCGGCACAAATATTGGGTCATTTCATGAATAAGAGATAGTGAAGTATTGTGAATATTGCTAAATTTCGATATTTGTCACTTATAATAAGTGATAATTCTCGGTTAGGTATATTAGATAGCTGAATGATTTAATTCTGACATATCAATTTAATACACTGAAGCTCACACAAAAGATTAAAACTGATGTGAAACAATATATTTACTAATTGTGGTTTCCATATGTTTTGGCGAGAAAATTGCTCTTTTGTATTTTACTGTTACTTTTTTAAACAAACGTTTAATGCAGTGGATTATTTACAAAAAAAGGGTAATGCAAACAAAATGAACGAACTAAAATTGATACTCTGGTGAGTTTGAAAAGCAATCCACGACCATGAACTAATCTCTGGAGACAGAAATGACCGATTCAATACTGATCCATTTTTAAAGGTAGCAGTAGACGAAAAGCAATCGTCCGAATTTGTTCTAAGATAGGGCGTAATATAAGAACAACGCTGTATTAGATGTTAGTTTGCCGATGAGACAGAACTTTTGCAGCTGGACTGCTGTCATTCGTCTGCCGTATTGAACAGAAATTGCATTTTGTCATAACAAATTCCTTTTGGTCTTTACAGTATTCTCTTAATGGATTCAACACAAAAATAATCTCTGGGACATTAGAAAAAATTTCTTTGCTGTGAAAGAACAATTTTCTTTTCTGGAAACTAAAAAATGTGGAAAAATGTATTTAAATTTTAATTAATAAACCGAAAGGCAACATTATATTGCCATCTATCTATCTATCTATCTATCTATGTTCCCAACTATCATATTCTATTAATAGTTATCAATCTATGAGCAAAGGAATACGCACTATACTCTTAAAATG
>OZ010597.1:71434159-71503837 GCA_963932145.1 Acanthosepion lycidas | reverse complement strand
GTTTCCTTGACTTACACTTATTACATTATATTTGTATGTATGATAAAATATTTACGTCTAAAGAAACCATTTATTGAATATCATTAATAAAAATTAAACTTAAGAAATGGCTATCAAAATTAATAATCACGTCTTAGTGCAGGTAAAATCAAACTTGAGGACCACCAAAAAGTCATTATTCAAGGCAAAATAAATCATCTTGGGTCTCTTTCTCACGAACGAATAAGAGAGTAAGAGAAGAAAATCCATAAACATTCTATGGTTGACTTCCAAGACCAAAGTCTCAAGAAAATATCTTGAATGTTAAGAATGTCAATAACAGGATTCTATACACATGCAACGCTTCCTACAAAGGCGGAAAGATTCCAGTTTCGGTGGTCCCACGTTGAAAAGTAAACCCCCAACTAGTACATTTAACATGTTTATTTTATTCTAAAATTCAAAATTGGAATTAAAATCCTCATATTTTAAATATGTTTATACAAAAAGAAGAACATTTCGTTTATGCAAATTATTTAAAGTTAAACTATAAATGCATTTTTCTAGTCGAATTCCAACGCATGTGGCACATATCAAAATTGACATATCAGGGATAAATTTTTGAATGACGGAAACGCGTATTTAATTATCAAGACTTCTGTCTCTTTATATATATATATATATATATATATATATATATATATATATATATATATATATATATATATATATATATATATATATATATATATCATGTGTGTGTACATAGATATATATCTATAATTGTCCATTTAACCTAAAATAGAATGAAAGTTTGAAATTCGGAAATTCTGGTTAAGTCGAAAATGTATAGATGGATAGATATCCAGAGAATGTCGTTAGGTAATCAAAGAATTGAAAAGCAAATTTTTCTATTCCATATGAATTTCGAGGCAAAATAAATTGAAGCCAAAAAGTTGACGTTTTTTTAGCAGTAATAGAAATTGGCAAGACTAAGGAAGGAAGGAATTTGGTAGCGAAAACGATTATAGACGAGAAATCAGAGCGGAAATGGCAAAATTACAGGCCGAAAAGAAGGGGAGATATTAGTGCCTATTGCCACGGTGGCGGCAAAATCTTACAAGGTAAATCAGACATTTCGTTTTTATTAATAATAGAGCAATGTAAAAAGTGACTCTGCAAGTGAGGAAAAATTCTGGGAATTTTGAAATGTAGAAAAATTGAATTGTAAATTTCACGGACAGGAAGATAGGTAGATAATCTCATTAATCATTGATGAATCGATTGATTGATTACGGACAATACCCATCGAACGGATAAAATGTATATCGATTTATTGAATGATATTTCCGCAAAAGTGATGGAAAGATGTGAAAAGATTGATATATAAATACTAATAAACGAAAAATGCGGATAGAACATTGGGGATTTTACAAGCTTCCAACTTAATTCACTCAATGATAGAAATGTGTAAATCCATTTTGAAGTTTTTTTCGAAAAATTTCTATATGGAATTTTTCCATTCGAATTGAATTTCCTCTATACATAACCAACTATATATAAAGAGAGAGAGAGCGAGAGGAGAGAGAGAGAAAAGAGAGAGAGAGAGAGAAAGAGAGAGAGAGAGGATCTATACTGGATCAAGGGGGTGGAAAATGGTGGTAATACGATAGTGTTTCACCAATTTACCAAAGTGAATGCCTTCCTGTCTGCCTTGAAGAACATCATTCGAAATCCTGATTTTTGACCTGGACACAACTTCCCATTAATGATAGGAAATTATATTATATTATGGCACTTACATTATCGAACCAAGTTATCTTTATTCTGATAGAATTAAACTATTCTGTGGAACAGAATGATGATGGACCTCCCTACACTAGTTAATTAAACCTTGAAGCGAAACTTATTCGTTTCGCTATGATAACCTTATCTATCTATCTATCTATCTATCTATCTATCTATCTATCTATCTATCTATCTATATATATATATATATATATATATATATATATATATATGTATGTGTGTGTCTGTGTGCGTGCGAGAGAAAGAGAGTGAGAGAGAGAAGAGCAGAAAGTCCATCAAATAAAGTATTGCGCTATAATCCATGGTATATATGGATGATCCTTTCTTTGTTTCTGTTCTTCCTTTAATTAGAATATATTATTTCAAAGATCAAGAAAGTGAATGTGTATATACGTGTTTAAATGTGTTATATAGACACTTGTGTGTAGTCGTTTGTGAACCGAGTAAGACATATTTTGTCATATTTCCCTTGAATTTTTCAATTTATTTATCTGTCCCATTCATCCAATTTATTTATATATGTATCGATACATATACGCATATAAATAAGATAGATAGATAGATAGATAGATAGATAGATAGATAGATAGATAGATAGATAGATAGATAGATAGATAAAGTTTTGGAAAGGAAAGACGAATCGCGTGGATCATAGAAAATACGAATGATATTCAAAGAGTTCATGGAAGTCTTTTTTTCGGATAATTTATTCTGACAAAATGCCCAATGTAAATTCCGAATCCAGTTACTACTTTCATTTTTACCTACTTTGCAAAAGCATGCTGGGATTGAGTCATTTTCCTTCTCGTTAGGCTTTCAACGGAGAGAACGATTCGGTGCGCATGTGCGAACAATTTTCACGACTGACAAAATGGAGAAATGAACGATATTCTCAACATAAAGCTGGATTTCAAGTTTTAATAAGAGAAGGAAAGAGTTAGATTGTTCGTGTGCGCAAGGAAGAAGAAAAACACTGAATGTCGAGAAAGTCACATTGTCGAATAAAGGAGAGGAAGAACGACGTAAAAAGGTAATTTTAAATAATCAGAAGAAAATGAAAGAACCAAAGACAAAATGGAAATGAAGAAGGAAAAGAAAAGTGAATAAAAAGAAACAAAATAACAAATAGAAAGTAAGCGAAGCAGATAAGGGAAGAAAATTCAACATTAAAAGCTGAAAATGCCTACAAAATGAAATAATGACAACAAAGACAGAATAATAAATAAAGGAGAGAAAAATCAATCAAAGAAAGTAAAAGAATTTGAGGAATCAAGAAAGAGAAAGAATTAATTTAAAAAGAAAATAGTATATGGAATAAAAAATATGCAGTAATAAGAAAGTATATACATGTTGAAGCAAAATAATGAATGGCGTAAGAATGAAACAGAAAGGAATAAATGTATAAGAATATCAAAGACAAGATTTAAAGAAAATAGAAGAATTTAAGAGAGTACGAAAGAAAGAAAGAAAGAAAGAATGAAAGAAAGAAAGAACGATACCGATAATGACGACGGACTCTGATGATGACGAATTCGAGCAGAAAGTCGCGTTGGTAGAGAAATAAATGGAAAATAATTTCATTTGATAGAAAATGAAAAGCAACATATTTTTTCCATCCTGAATAGATTTAATTTGATGTCAAAATGAATAGAACTGGAAGGTTTCTTGCGACAAAATGTTGATTTTGCTTTTTGTTGTTTCTGCTTTTTTTTTTTTTTTACTTATCACATTGGTGCAAGAAACAGTAGAGTGTAATGCAATCTGCAGATTTGTGTTCAATTAATTTCGGTCCCCCGCGAATAGATTCTTTATGGCTTATCTAGACATTACGGTAGGGGGTTCTCTTCCCAAAAAAAAGCCTTTTTCTAATGGCAATAATTAAATTTCAGTCATTTGTATCCACTGAAAACTTTAACACTGAGATATGTTATTGCAAAGAAATGATATTTATGTTTTCAGTGGATGCAAATGACTGAAATTTAATTATAGCAATTAGAAAAGGTTTTTGGAAGAGAATTACCTATCGATAAAGAAGATTGTTGCAACGGTAAATTCCTTTTTCATTCTTTAGACTAGCGCTAACTATACACCCCCCACCCACACCCACACACACACACACATATATATATATATATATATATATATATATATATATAAATAAATATAGTCTTAAGGTGTGCTATATTTATGGAATAAAGTGCTCAATATCAGAGATAGAGCGTGTGTAAATATAAAAGTGAACATAGAAGTCAACACTTAGAGGCGACAGTCTGTTTCATGCTATATGCAATCGTCAGGCCTCTAAGTGTTGACTTCTATGTTCACTTTTATATATATATATATATATATATATATATATATATATATATATATATATATACAGTAGCGGCCATAATATAAGGAACGGAAACAACAGACATAAATACGTGTATTACTTAAAAATTAATGCATGATTAGCAACGAAATTTTTACCGAATAAAGATTAGGGTGTAATGCATAAATATTATACAAAGTTACAAAAATTTACATAATAGTTTGTTTTGTTTTTTTAAATAAAGATTAAATGGAACAAAGGAAATAAGCTACTGGACGAAAGTTAACGAATGATCTTGTTAATACTTGATTGTGAAAAAAATATCAACAAAATTTAATATTTGGTAAACATCCCCTTATTTTCAATGACTTCTCTGCATCGTCGACCACATGATCTAATTAATTTCTTGCAAAAATCAGCAGTAATTCCCTCCCATTCGTCTTTCAATAACTCCCATAGGTGATTCTGGTTTTTCGGGTTTCTTTTCTGAGCCCTTTCTCCAATTATCTTCCAAACATTTTCTATTGGATTCAGGTCGGGGCTCTGGGCTGGCCACTTCATTAGGGCGATTCCTTCTTCTTCAAATAAAGCCATAACCTTCTGAGCCTTGTGGCAAGGTGCATTGTCCTGCATGAAAATAGGAGATTCATAAAGATTATGGTGTAATCTTGGTACCATATGCCGCTGAAGAAGCCTTTTGTAAATCTCAGCATTGATATTGCCATGTACGCGGATGATAGGGCCAACTCCTGCAGATGAAATCATTCCTCACACCATCACACTGCCGCCACCAAACTTAACGGTTTTCTTGACACATTGGGAATACAGTCTTTCACTTGTTCTACGGCCTACGTAAGTTTTGCCCTCAGAACCAAATATAGTAAACTTGGACTCGTCACTGAAATGAACTGTATCACACTGTGTGTCAGTCCAAACAACATGTTCTCTCGCATACACCAGGCGTGCCCTTTGGTTTCACTTTGAAATGAGAGGCTTCGAAGCTGGAATACGGGCATGCAATCCTGCATTTTTTAACCTGTGAGCAACCGTTTTCCTTGAGATCTTATTATCTGTCTCTTCATTAGATTTATGGGCAAGTGATGTAGCAGTTTCAAAACGGTTTTTTGTAGATATTCTAACAATTCTTCGATCTTCTCTTTGCAATGTTTTTGGGAGTCTGCCGGTTTTTGGTTTTGCATCTAACGTTTTATCGGTTTTATACCTGCTAATTACACGATGAACGACACTTTTAGACTTATGAACAATATCAGAAATTTCTGAAATTGACTTTTTTTTCTTGATAGTTAGCGATAATGATTTTTTTTCTTCAAAAGAGAGCGTTTTGCGTGTAGAATTTGCCATACTGCTTAAAAATAAATTCCTAATGATAAATGAACTTTTACTTATAGTTGAAAAGCTCCATCGAGTTTTTTTAACAATGTAAATTAAAAGTTTATGCAAATTATTAACATCGTTCCTTAACTTTTGTCCAGTAGCATATTTCCTTTGTTCCATTTAATCTTTATTTAAAAAAAACAAACTTGTTTGAACGATTTCTTGCTGCTTAAATATACCTTCTATACACAATCACGCGCGCGCACAAACACACATATAAGATATAATGATATATAATTTTGTATAATTTTACATATCAACAAGCAATTTTGAAACTACCTGCCTCTCTCGTTTCGGGTTCATGTTTAGACTTGGCAACATCAACAAAGTTCAGTGCCATGAAATCTTAACGGATGAACCGCGCCACTAGAAATTTTACAGTTTGCCATATTTTTCTATATATACATATATGTGTAAGCAAATATGTGGATATAGATCCGATAGTATGAAGAAAAATATGGAAAAACAAAACCTGGTAAGAGAAACGTACTTATAAATCTTAGATTAAAATAAAATTCTTTTTCATTTAAAATATACTCTAATTTAGGAATACGTTTTCACAACATCGCCCACGTCATGTCGACGTGATCGTATTGTGAAACGTTCCGTTGATCTTAAAAATTTCAGTTATTCTGTTTTGATTAGTCTTATGTCTATCATCTTTTCATGTTGACTTGAATATCGTCTAATTTTAATTATGTTTTAATAACTATTAGGTTGGTGCAAAAATAATGTCGTAATAATGTCGTTTTTTGACGTATTTTTAACGTCAAAAAACGACATTATTACGTCATTATTTTTGCACCAACCTAATATGTCCTGAAGAAGGTCTAATAGACCGAAACGTCTGACGTAGACATTGAAACAACATTAAAACAGCATACTTGCATATTGGGATTTTTGTTTTTTCTATATTTTTCTTCATACATATATATATATATTATAAAGTGGATTAAGTCCAACAATTATTTAATGCATTTTCTGTCTATACGTTATTTAATAGATAGAATTTATTTAAGTAAATGCTCTGTTTATTTTGTTGTTGTTTTTTTTTAAATAAACAATATTAATTTGGATCAAACCTATGTCCTATACCGATCCGTCAATTGATCTGATGTGCTATACCACTCTCGTAGGACACATGCTCTATTCATGTCGGTGAACGCATATTGCTGACGAAATTTCTCGAACATTCTATTTACATTGAGCACTATTTTGTAAAAAATAGAAATATCAATAAGAACATCGGGTTACATATCTTAATGTTCTTTCTTTTTATTTAAATATACGTACATACATACATACATACATACATATATATATATATATATATATATATATATATATATATATGTATATATATATATATATATATATATATATATATATATATATATATATATACAGTGGGTGGAAATAAATATTCGTACACATGAAAAATTGTATTTTTACAAATGTAAAAGCCTTAACTAAAAGAAATTTTGATACATTTTATGTGGAAAGATTTTTATTAAAAAATTGTAATAAACTTAATTAATTCTTATTCTAACAGAAATTAATGCATTTTTTTTCATTTTAACTGATGAAAAAAGTATTCGTACAAAACAAAAAAAGCATATTAATTTAATACTTTGTTGAATATCCTTTATTGAGGTCAACAGCTACCAGTCTATTCCTGTACGGCTCAACTAATGATTTGCACACATTGAGTGGTATTTTGTCCCAATCTTCTTGGCATATTTTCTTCAAATTCTTGATATTTGTTGGTGCTCTTTTCCCAATTTGAATTCTCAAATATCGCCATAAATTCTCGATTGGGTTCAAGTCTGGGGACTGACTTGGCCATTGCAAGACATCAACGTTACTTTCAGCTAACCATTTCCTTGTAGATCTAGCGGTATGCTTAGGATAATTATCCAGTTGGAAAACCCAATCAGGAGGTAGCCGAAGTCTCTCAATAGAACGCATTAAATTGTCTTGCAGGATTTCCTGGTAGCTTTCGGCATTTGTCTTGCCATCTATTATTGATATTCTGCCAACATCTTTTGAAGAAAAAAAACAGCCCCAGATCATGATACTGCCACCACTAAACTTTACAGTTAGCAACGTGTTCTTTGGTAAGTAGGCTTCACCGTCCTTCCTCCACATATGATTTCTATTTTAGTTTCATCTGTCCATAGTACTTTTCCCAAAACGAATATTTTTATCCTTATGCTCTCTAACGAATTTTAGCCTAGCATCTCTGTGTCGTTTCATGAGCAGTGGAGTCTTCCTTGGGATGCGTGATTTCAGACTTTTTTGTGCAGTTCATTACTTATTGTACGCTTGGTTACTTTAACCCCTAATGCATGCAGATGTTCCTGCAGCTCTTCTCGGGTAACCTGTGGATTTTGTTGGATCTGGCGTCCTAATATCCGTGCTGATCTTAGAGAAATCTTCCTCGGAGCACCTGTTCGTCTTTGGTTTTCAACGCTGTTACGAGTTTTAAACCTTGCAATGAACGAAGTAATTGTAGTAAAAAGAATATTCAGGTTGTTAGAAATCGTTCTGTAACTCTTCACATCTTTCCAAAGAGACAAAATGTGTTGTTTTTGTGAAATAGTCAATTCTTTACCTTTAGACATTATTAGAACCTTCTCGTAAGACTAGAAATTGCAGAATGCTCTGATAATGGTTAATAGCGTTAACTATAATTACTGATAACATTACTGGAACATTCTAGAATATACTTTTTTCATAATTAATTGATTATTTTATTCTAATAATTGATTTGTACAAATACTTTTTCACCAGTTAGAATTAAAAAATGCATTAATTTCTGTTAGAATAAGAATTAAGTTTATTATTTTTTTTAATAGTATGTGTCTTTATACATGAAATGTGCCGAAATTTGTTTTATTTAAGGCTCTTACATTTATAAAAATACAATTTTCCAAGTGTAAGAATATTTATTCCTCCCACTGTATATATATATATATATATATATATATATATATATATATATATATATATATATATTTATATATATATAATTTCACTGCCTCGTCACTTTTTTAAATAGAAACTGATTATTCAGATTTAAATACATTTTGAAAATAGAAAAAAAATCTGTCAACCTTTACACACAGATACATAGATTAGAATAAAATAAGACAAAACTGAAAGCTTTTTTATTGCATTGATTTAATTTCGTTAACGTTTAATATTGTATAAAACACTGACATTGATACACGGACGAAAGCGTTAAAGAAAAAATACCACAGACTGGTAGAGGCTAAGAGTATATCTTGATGATTTTTCTGATAAATTATTTTCATTTCACACATTTGGTCGAGGCCCTTTAATTTTCTTGTGAAGCTTTAAGTGATATCTGGCTTTTATTTTAATAAAACAAATTCTGAGTTTATGTATTTTCAATGATATTTGAATTCGTTAAGTAATGAATTATTTCTTTTACTAGTATTTCTTTCATCGTAGTTTTTGCAATTAGTTGAACTTAGTTACATATTCGGCAAGACAACTGCTTCTGACAGAGAATCTTCCCGTAGAAAAAAGGAATAGAGTTGTTATCTTTGGTCTTTGCTTTTATTGCTTATGAACAGCGTCAGAATAACGATCTAGAAACTGGGATGAAAAGAAATAGGATGAACGTGATACCCGTCAAAAATTCATAGAAATTTTCATGATTTATTTATCATGGTTTTGTGGTCAGTTTTCTGGAAAAATATCTAAATTACAAAATAGAGGGAATTTTAAAAATTCAAAAGTTCTCTCAAACAAACATGTCCTTATAGAAACAAACAGAAGCAAGAATGACAATTAAGACAAACACCGTGTTTTTAAGGCTTTTCATGCAGATATGTTTGTTTTGTCTTCAAGTTAACATTAGTAAAAAAACGTCTGACTCGTGAAAAGACGACGACGACTTGGTAGGAATTGGAGGCGTGTGTCAATAATCAGTGTTTGTAAATATTTTAGTAAAAGTCGATTAATCTCGCTGCATGTAAAATGTATTAAGGTGTTTGGTTTGTGTCTGTCATTAATTCATATGAAAACTGAAATCATATAAACAGGAAAATTGGCGGAAAACTAGTGTATAAAACTAGGGTGTTAAAAATTTCTGGTCGGATCAAGTATCAGTTCCAAAAGTATATTGAATTTGATCATTTACTTATTTTTGGAATTGGGTTACGCCAAAAAGAATCACTGAAGTCATTCATGCAGGGAAGACAGGTAAGAATAGGGAGTGAAAAGTAGAACAACAATGAAAAGGGAAAATGAAGACGATATAGAAGATTAAAGAGGAAAATAAGAGAAATGTAAGAGAGAAAGAGAGAGAGAGAGAGAGAGAGAGAGAGAGAGAGATGGAAAGAGAAAAAATTGTGTGAGAGAAAGGAAAAAAAAAGAAGAAACATAATATCGAGGGAGGATAATTATGCATTTCAGTGGCGTTCTTATTTCAAGAAAGCAAAATAAAGTAAATGAAAAAAAAAAGAAGTAAAGACATAAGAAGGATCAAGAAGTAGTTGTACAAAGACAAAATAAATCAACAAGTGACAAACCAATAATAAAAACTGAATAACAAATTATAAGAATAGATTTATTATTAAGCACATTCGGCTTTCATAAACCATTATAAACGAAAAACTATCTATCGGATACCAAAGTCTGACATGGTACTTGAAAACAAAACAAAACAACAAAAATCACTAAAGAAGCAAGGTACATGCATGAAGACAACACAGCAACCTACAAAAAAAAAAAGAAAAAAATGCTCAGAAGACACTGGACAATTTATGTTCAAATATTCCCGGGAAATCAGAATACCTTAATCCTTACGGAATACAGAATAGGGATGATTCACATTGAAGGTGGGTCACTGTTGTAAAGGTCAAAAGAGGTGTGACAAAGGAATGTAACTCGTCAGACCACATGGTAATGCAGTAGCGATAGAGCAGCTCCAGTCAAGATATAGCAGCAACACTCCATTTTTGGTTTGATTTGGCTCTTGTAAAGATTGGGGGAGTCAGATACTTACAAGAACCTTACAATGAACGGACCATTTTCCCAGTAACTTTAGCAATAGATCGGATATATAAGGCGAAATTGAGTCACAATAGACGTTCAAGACAAAGAGCCTCCTTAGCAGAACATCCATCCATCATGAAGGTTGAAGGTTCTGGTGAAAGTCTGCTATATTAAAACGACTTAGAAGACATAAGTAGAAAACGACATAATTGGGGTGGTGGCTAGGTAAATGCAGGAAATACTTGTATACTCTGAGGCAATAGTTTTTTGGTCACTACTAAAACGCTTCAAGTTAAAATGTATATTAACGCAAGACATTCTGTAAAGCTGGTTACTTACCTTGATAAATATTTTCGTAGACAAATAGTCTTTCAGTCTCTCCAGATATTAGTCCAATAGAAAATGTATTGTCTAGCATTTAAAAATATGAGAATGGAAAACAGTATTTAAGCAGAAAGGTATTATGGGAAATAATAAAGATTGCCAGAAATGTCGAAGTCGAGACTCTGGAAAGATTTATAGAAATCATTAGGAAAGTTTGGTGAAAGTTATAGAATATCAAGGAGAGAAAATTAACACATAAAACCATAAATTCATACTTATAGCATATTGTATTGAGTATGTTTTTTTGTTTTCTATAGTTTGTATGTATTTGTAAATAAAAAGGCTATTCGACTTTGCACAATAAAAGATTGCATGAACAAAACATGTTATTAAAATTTTATAAGAATAAATTTTACAATCTGAAACTTACATTATAGATTGTCTCAATATATAATTTAACTTTCAGATAACATAATAAGTTGCCTTTGACAGTAATTAATACTACAATATTTATTTTGTAATAAACATTACCCTGATGATGACATTTTTCATACGTCGAAATTAGTTGGAAATAAAATAAGTATGTATCAATATGGGGATTTTCTCTTGTTCTTCATTATTGAATAATGACACCGAAAAGCTTATCCACCAGTATGAAAGTATCTTATCGAAAATAAGTAGACAGAACATGTCTAAACTATACAACGAAACATGTCAATATATATATATATATATATATATATAATACGAATTGTTAATTGGTAGGAATAAATCCAAGGAGCATATTAATCCAAAGAGTGCTCAATGTACTAAAAATAAAGTAAGAAAATCCTTAAAAATCCATCTCTTTAATTCATCTCTTCAGACCGAAAGTTTTTTAGAAAATAAATTAATCCAGACTGACAGACAGAAAAAAGGAAAAGAAAAAAAAAAGAAAAAGAAAAGTTATTATAATAAAAAGAAAAAAAGTAAGAAGAAAAAAAAATCAATATCAATCAACATAAAAGATAAAGAAAGAAGAGAGCGGGAGAGGGACCGAGATGAATTTTTAAGTATTTTCTTGACTTATTATATATATATATATATATATATATATATATATATATATATATATATATATATATATAATTTAACATCTACCGGTTTAGGAATTCGAGAATCTTTATGAAATGTGCCATCCGACAGGGTCCGAACCTGCATCCCCTTTATATAGAGGAAACCACCTACACAACTCAGTCTCTCTCCTCTACTAATACAGCTGAACTGACAAATATTTTTACTTCCATAATTGAATCGATTCAAAATTCTTTCTCATTTTTTTTTTAACTTCCTTTGGACACTCACCAAACTTTTTGTCTAATTTTATCAGGAAATCATCGGCGCCATCTATCCGCCCCCTCTCTATTGGACTTTTTCTCTCATATTGTTTCATTGTTGATGCAAACAATATTGGGTTTACTTCTTGGCCCCGATTTCTACTGGTTCATTGCCAAGTCACTTCAGCCCCACAGCTATATCAGGATCAAATGAAAATTAACACTTTCTGCCAACTCACTGGTTTAGGAACACCTATATTTCAAGTTCAACTCATTTAAATGAAAATCTGACAACAAATTGATTTCATTTTTTAATTCTAGCTTTTATTCAAACAAATATGACTTCTTTTATTTTCTTGGTACGTTTCTTTTATAATTTATCATATTATTTTTAAGTTGAAATTCAACTGAGAATAATTTACAGAGAAGTTTCTTTGATTACATATGAGCCTAATTAGCCATAGGCTTATTAATCTCACTATTAACGTTACTGAAGAAATGCGAGAAAAGCGAACAGTAGCTCTATTACTATTCGGTTGGTGCAAAAATAATGGCGTAATAATGTCGTTTTTTGACGTATTTTTTAATGTCAAAAAACGACATTATTACGTCATTATTTTTGCACCAACCTAATAGTATAATGCGGCAATTAAAACTGACATTTATTACTATTATTATCAATTATAGTAGCATCATTATTATTATTATTATTGCATGAAAATTCCTCTTTTATCGGGTACCCCTGCTGATTGTAGTAATACTTTTGTTTCGATTGTTGCTAAGTATTTTCATTTCTCTTTATCTTTTTGAGATTTTCTTTAGGAATGTTCATTTCTCAAGCAATATCTTGATATATATTCAGCCTTAATTCACGGTTTGTTGGAGTGGCGACATTCACGAGCTGACAAATTCCCATTTTCATATTTACAAAGATCAGATTTGGTCTCGTTGTTGGACTGATTTATTTGTTTTAACTTTTAAAAAATCCAAGAAAGTCTATTTTTTAACCTCTAAGAAAAATGTTGATTTGTGTATATTTCCAAAGAAAATCTTAGCAACAATGAAGATCGTGTTTCTGAGTTGAAAAGATTATGTCATTACTACAGACCTACAAATTATTCAGAGAGATTTAGCAAGGGACATGTTAATGATAGCCAATAATTAGTTGATTAATGACTATAGATAATAAAATATAACTAATAGTTTTTCTTATAGATCAGAAATCAGGGGAAATCTACCTTTCAATGAAAAACTGAATTTAATTTTTTTTAATATTCATTAATTATCATAACACATTACTTAATGAAAACATAATGAATAATGAGACTCAATAATTGGAAATCTTAATTTGGATAATATTCCAGATTCCTTAATTAGCATCTTAGCTTTCAATTAAACTGATTTGATTCATATAATATGAAGAAAATACTTATGTTACTCTGATAAAATATAACTTCAAAACCTTTGATGTTTCTTTGGCTAAAATCAGTTTGTTTATGCTGGTGCGACTACACATGCGCACGAACGAACGAGGCCGGGAATTCATTTTTTGTGTGTGTTTCGTGTCTATAATCATTTAATTTAATTTAGATTCTTTTTGTTTTTGTTTTCATGAAATTAGTTATCATCACGATGTGACAACAGAAGATCTGTTAAGAATGTTGAACTCAAATTCAATAAGGTTGAACTAGCGATTAAAGCACATTCTATATATTTTCCTTTTAATGAATTATTTTTTCTTTTAATTTCAGTATTCTTATAACAAAATTGTGGTCAGCCACGTTATGGTGTTGTTTTGCGAAATATCCCTAACGTCATATACATTTTTTCACAAATGATAAAATAGTGGATTTGAAAAAAATTGCAGTGTTGCCCATAACATAATTTTCATTTTAGTGTCAAACAATAATACAAAAAAAAAAACCCAAAAAACACAGGACAAAATTATTGCAGTTGTACAAACTTTATTCTTTAATCATTTTTTATAGTTCCTTTCAAGATCGCTACACACAATGATAGATATTTTGCTCCATTCTTCTTTGGCAGTAGCTTTTAATTCATCCAAATACAAAGGATTTCTTTCTCTTACTTTTTCTCTTACGTTTTACTTGGGCGACAAGCACGAAGGTCTGCTCGATGAAAGCATCTAGTGACGATACTTTCAACCCTGTTGTCTTTACATCATTAAAAGTGTCCTCTATCATTTATTGAGGATTCTTCGAGACATCTCTAACAATTTTCCGTTCCGTTCTGTCAAGAATTAACCATTTTCTGCCAGTCTTTAATTTATTCTCAACACGTGAGTCTTGATGTACTTCTTGATAATGCTACAATAATTTTCGATCTAGGAACATTTCAACGCTTGGGATGAGTTGTATATGCATCAGTTTGTTTGTACGCATCACGTTCAGCGGTCTTTTCCATGGTTGCAGATCGAATGAGTTATCGCGGTTCGTGGCACTCACATATTGGCTTCTTCGATACCTTTTAGAATCTTATAGAATCAGGTCAATACATTTTAATTTTCAAAGAGTATTTGTATTAAATGTCAAATGAAAATATAACATATTTAATTGCCATAGAACAATTTTATTTCATAATTTCCATAAGGTGTAGGGTGAGAATAATTTTTGACTGTAGCAATTCTTAGTAAAAATGTAACTATGAATATAATAGATTGAAAATTCTAAAAAAAATCACGAATTATTTAAAACTAAATTGAGAATCAACTATTTCTGGTAAATTCAGGAATATTCGCATTTCCTTAGAAAATATGCAAATATTCAGTGGGGCGAATGATTCTCTCCCAAACTATATATATATATATATATATATATATATATATATATATATTTGCAATTATCCCAATGAATATATATTAAAGACATTTTTATGTTTAACGTTCTTTTTATAGATACAAGTATTTAGGTAAATGCTCTGTTTATAATAAACAGTATTAAATAACATTTACCGGCCTGAATGTCCGACAATTTTTCATAGAAAATATTCGTCCTTTGACAGGATACGAACCTGCATCCTATACGGAATCATTTATCCCGGCGTGCCTAACCGCTCGGTCACAAAGGATCGTTCGGTTGGCAAAGTAGAATATTTTCTATGAAAATTTCTCGGACATTCAGGCCGGTAAATGTTATTTAATACTGTTTATTATAAACAGAGCATTTACTTAAATACTTGTATCTATAAAAAGAACGTTAAACATAAAAAATGTCTTTGATAAATAAATTGTCAGACTTTGTCCATTTCTTAATATATATATATATATATATATATATATATATATATATGAAAGCCTTTTTATGGTTGTTTGGGCATTGGGCAAGTCTGTGTATGTATGTGGTGGGGTATTCACACGGGAATAGATATGAAGGAGCCCATATACATATATGGGTGTATATGGGGGGGTCTATACAGGGTGTATCAGGAATACATTTACAAATTTTGATGGCGGCTTCCTCACACCAAAACAATGAAAAAAGTCCATGTAAACATATGCCCGCAGCCCTAACTCACAAATCCTTCGTTTAGATGGCGCTGTGTTGTTATGTAGACTAGGTTACATTTGTCATTCGTGTATATTTGCGGCTAGTCTGTTTTCAAGGTTAAACGTGTGTAGTAGTGAGTAAATTTAAAACTGTTCCATTTATCATTAACATATTCTTATCGGGAGCAGGCAGATATGATTTTTTTGTTTTTGCATACGGCCGTACGAACGGTAATGGACGCGAGACTGAACGTCTGTATCAGATTGTATTTGCAGATCGAAGGCAGCCAAGTCATCCAACTTTTAATACGGTTTATCGTCGCATTGATGAGACAGGATCTGTGGCACCGAAAAATATGGATCGAAGAAGATCAAGATCCGCTAGTACGCCTGACTATGAAGAACACATTTCACAGTCTTTCGGAGACGACACCGATATCAGCACATGTCGTGGCCCTAGCATGTCATACGTCTCATATGACCGCATGGAGGGTACTTTAAGAGCAGCTCCTGTATCATTTGCAACGTGTGCAAGGTCCTTCGTCCTCTAATCACTCCACACGGGAGAACTTTTGCCGATGGTAAATTGCACAAACTGCCTCTGCGTTGTTTTTCTCTTCAGTTGTGTTTACGGATGAGGCAACATTTGGAAGAGATGGAATAACAAATTTACGCAACCAACATTTGTGGGTGGCTCGGAATCCCCCTTGATACAGACTAGAAACCATCATCATTAATGTGAGGGATTTTCCTAGTTTTGATGTGAGGAACCCGACCCTAAAGTTTGTAAAATTATTTTTGATACAACCTGTATAAATAGTGTTATGTACTAATATGTGCATACTGGTATATATATGTTTATCTAGTTCCTTTCATACAAATGCTGTTCGTCAAGGCTTTATCCTTGGTCATACACTGTTTCTGATCTTCACCAATGATCTTCCTGACGTCATCAGTTCTCAAGTAGGAAAACAACACTACCATTTATAGTAAGTCCGGTATTGCTGACAAAGTTAACCTGGCCGTTGGTCTCGAAAAGCACCTCCAATCTGTGATTGACTGGGGCAGGAAATGGCTTGTGAATTTTAATGGATCCAAAACGAAACTCTCATTTACTCACTATAGAGAAACTTCCTTGCCTCCTATCAGTCTGGTTGATGCTCAACTGCACGAGAGCGCCTCACTGCACCTTTTTGGTCTAACGTTTTCCACCGACCCGTGGTGGAACAACTACATTGAATCAATTGCTGCATCTACCACAAAGAAAGTTGGTTCTCTGTGTCGTGCTAGAAGGTTTTTCTCGTCTGAGTCCTTTATACGCTCCGGTCTTCTTCAGGTGGTTGGAATATCGAACTGAACCCTTTATTACGCTCACTGGGACAGACTGTTCTAGTTCCACGTGTCATGTCTAATGGATGTCAGTTATCAGTTATCTCCTGTTAATTCACCTCCCCAAGTTCTTCACTGCCTTAACCAGGTACTGAACTCACAACTATTTGAGTCCTGTCACTGGATATAACCAACGCCTTTATCTACTGTGCCATATGTCCTTAAGGACATCTGTGCTTGAAATTCTGGTACTTATAAACTTAATGTCTTCAGCAACCATATTTACCAGTGCTCATATTGCAATTTTTGCTTTTATTATCTTTTCTCTGGCACTCCTTATTACTGGTTCCCATATTGTATTCATTTCTAAGCTTGGTCGACTCAGGAGATTTTTGTGGCCTAGTATATGTGCTGATTCCTTAATTTTACGAATTTTCCAATGATGTTCTTTGTCTATGATTTCATCCTGATCTCATAGAGGGCGGTGATATCCTTTTGCTTTCCATATGTGGTCAGCCACGCCTGAATTTTCTACTTCCCCTCATGTTACAGCGTATATAGGTATATATATATATATATATATATATATATATATATATATATATATATATGTAAAATTCTCTGAATTAAAATCCTACAATATCAAACGGCTCTAATACAGATATACTGGGTGTTATGAGTTAATTGTTGACATTTCATACTTTTAGTTTCACGCATGCACGTGTTTTTTTTTTTTGTCGACAACAGTAGAAATTTGGAAACGGCATGCGGTACTGTTTGGCATTCGGACCGGAAGCGCCAATAGAAGCATTTCAAAAGTTTTGGGTGCCAATCTGAGGACAGTGCAGAGGATTCGGAAATAGCTGGATGAATTTAATGGCTATTACGAAGGCATTTGTAGAGATCACTGGTGATGGCGACGTTATGCCTCCATTCCTCTTCTCATAGGGCCCCGGAATCAATATGAAGGCCTACATCAAGTGCCTTGAGTAGGTCGTGATGCCCTGGGTCAAGAGAGTGGCGGCTGGAAGATTCTATATCTGGCAACAGGACTCTGCACCATACCACACAAGCAGAAGAACCCAATCAATTTTTGCCACATCACCTGTTAAAAATGGCCACCTAATTACCCAGATTGCAACCCACTTTATTAATATGCGTGGGGCGCAGCTGAGCGAGAAGCCAACAAAACTCTTTTTAACACCAAAGATGGACTGAAGGCAAGGGTTATGACAGCATTCACCAACATAAACACGGAAACCATCCAGAAGAGATGCAGGAGATTCCGAAGTCGCCTGGATGCCATGGTTGAATCCAATGGTGAATATTGAATAAATTTACTTTTTAGTATTTCAAGATATTTTTGTGTAATTTTGGTAAATATATAGTTAAAATGAAATGTCATTATCATTTTCATTTTCACATCATTTTGGCGACAATTCATCCATCGCACTGTGTAGATAAAACAAACAATCACAGAGAAATGCAAAATCTCTTCTAGTCTAAAGCCGAGAAGTGATGTTAGAGTAATTAATGCGGTTTAAGATAACCAACATATCCTCGGAGATCCCTAGTGTCCCTCCTAACACATAATTTTATCTTTCTTTTATTTAAAATGATGACACCGAAGAGAACATAAGCTTTCTCCAGCGAAACGCGTCTTTGAGAAAAAAGTTTCATCTTTGTCTCATCATTTTCGCACACACACACACACACACACACACACACACACATATATATATATATATATATATATATATATATATATATATATTCTGTTTCTACGTTGTAAGTAAATGCCCTGTTTTTAATTAAACAGTATTAATTACATTTACCCGTCTCAATGATCTAGAAATTTCGTAAAAAATGTGCGTTCTCCGATAGGAATCGAACCTGTATTCCTATACGGAAACCGTCATTTGATCTGACGGGCTATACCATTTAGCTACAGAGAAGCGTCTGGTTTAGCAAGGTTCAAATTACAGTTTCTAAAAACACAATCTTCGACGATTTTTCTCTCGGAGAACGCATATTTTTTACGAAATTTCTTGAACATGCAGGCCAGTAAATGTCATTAATACTGTTTAATTAAAAACAGAGCATTTATTAAATAAACTTTATCTATTAAAATAACGTATAAACACACACAGAAACCAGAAAAAAATCATTATTGAACTGTGAGATACAGTGGGATTTATTTGTTTAAAAGAGGTAACTATACTTTAGGAGTATAGTTACATTTTTTTTTAAAGAAATAACAGTTACATATTTATTGCTTTTTGGATTTACTTTTTGTAATATGTAACATGGGATACGAAAGCGTTACGGTTTTACGTTTTTGACAGTGTACTTTCTCGTTCTAATAGGCGAACCAACAAATATTTACATTCTGAATAATAATATCCTAGATTAAAATAATGCTCTTTAACCCCAATAAAACTATTAACTATATTCAAATGGCTATAATAGTGCTCTATATCAATTATTAATTATTTTTCTCTGTTTGCCCATCTTTCTTTTTGACATTTTCCAAAATTAGCTACAGATGACAAATTACCATCTTTTTTCAGAAGAGCATTTACCTTAATATTCCAGTAATCACCATTCACACTGATAATAACAATTTCTTATGAGTGAATTTCAATTGCAAGTATAGTAATATCATAAACAGTGAAAAAGTCTTTCAACTAGTTTTGTGTAAACCCATACGTTTAGCTTAACAAATTTACATTTTTATGCTTGAATAGTTTTTCAACAATTTCCCATTTTGATATAATTTCAGTTTTTTTCAGAATAAAACATTAATTCTGAAAGATTTTTTAATTCATATAAACTGCCAAAAAGCAAGTTGAAACAATTTTGAATTATGAAAACTGTAGTATCGTATGCAAATTAGAAAGACCAGTATAAATAGAGAACAACTGGCGAAACTAGGGAATGCCTAGCAAACTCGTTTGCTATTCATGACACGGGGGACTGTACTACAACTATACAGAGACATGCAAAACATAACAATGGCGTCGCCGATAGGATCGTAAAATTCGCTGTACGACCCGGAATTCATAGAAATATGGATAAGAACTTTTGCTGCATTTGCAAGAGTGAAAAATTAAGAGACACAAAGATCGATGGAGGAGAGAACGAGATAATGGATGAAACAACCAAGTTTTTAGAGACAAGACAAGCACCCAATGAGTCCATTATACAATACTTGCATAGTGAAAGAACGAGCCAAGTATTGTGAATTTGAAAAATTCGGGAAATGATTATAGAAGAGGAATTAATTCTTCTCAGAATAATTGAAGGCTTTAAAAACCACAAACGAAAAATACTAGAATGTCCACAAAGTAGTAGCATGAGTTTAGAAGCTAGCGTCGAGTTTTTACGACAATTAGAGTTGATTATAAAATTTAATCAACCGAAAGAATTCCAGACGTACGGGACGAGCACGACCAAATTTATAATTAAATGTAGATATTGTGGAAAAAATCACGAGAGAGACAAGTACAGATATCTAGCACTAAGAAAAATATACTCAAATTGCAAAAAAAAGGAGTGGGATCATTTTCAGAATGTATTCAAATGCGAAAAGAAAATAGAAAGAGTACAAATGACACAAAACCCCTCCGAAGAAGACAATGGATTACAATGAATTAACAACGAATACACAAAAAAGAAGGAAAAAATAAGGATAAATGGCCAAATATTTAACAGGCAGGCAGTGAAGAGTCGTTGATACCAAAATATTTCTGAAATTTAAATTAGGATGAACTAAATTAAAAAAAAAGCAACACCCAATGAAAGCAATTTAATGGAACGACTATAAAAATAATGGGCACTTTTCAAGGCAATTTTGAAACCGACAAGCGTTTTGAAATAATTCCCATTACAGCTGTAAAATGCGAGAAATATTACGGACTACTAGGAATTGATGTATTAAAAGTAGATATAGCGAAACTTATCAATTGCATGGAAGTAGAGGAAAATGAAATAGGATTATTGAAAGGCTATAAAGCAAGCATTTGACTAAAAGAAAATTATCACCCAAAATATATAGTCAAGAAAAGTTTCAGTTCATATCTTCTTTTTAGTGGTAGCCAAATAAAGCAAAATAATACAAATACTAGAAAGTGTAACTCAAGTTGGTAGCAATTTGGGCGTCACCGATAGTATTGATATAGATACCTGATGGAGATTTAAGGAATTGTGGTGATTACAAGACATATTAAGACTCTTTTCCTTTGTCAAATATCGATAATGCAAACCACGAGTGAGCATAAATGCAACACTTTGCAAAACCACAAACGAAACTCAAGGCAGCAAACGACCAAATAGAAATCGACGAGAAATTCAAGGAAATCAACGCGATAAAAACTCTCTAGGCTTACTAAGATGGACTCGTCTACCGTTTGGGGTAAAGAGTTCGAAACATATTTTTCAAAAACTATTGAAAGAATCTTTTTTCGGGGCAAAAAAAAAATATAATAATTTCCCAGGACGATATATGTGTAGGGGCAAGAACTAAAGAAGAATTAAAATATAAAACAGAGCAAATTTTAGTGAGATTAAAAAAGGCAGGGGTTACTGTAAACAAAGACAAGTGTAAGAAGATACCATATTTAGGATATCAAATATCAAAAGAAGGCATATCACCCGATTAACAAAGAAAATAACCGAAACAGCTGCTTCAACACATGAAAGAGAATTAGAATCCTTTTGGGGGATAATAAATTTTTATGGTAAATACATACCAAGATAGAACGATATAATAAATCCATTTACTAAATTACGAAAAAAAAAAAAAAAAAAAAGAAGAATTTAACTGAATACTGAATAAGAAAACTATCGCTTTTGAGATACTAAAGAAAATACTGAGGCACAAACCAATAATAAAAGTTTTTGATCCACAAAAAGAAGTAACGTTAACGACAGACGCAAGTGAAAAGGCGATTGCTGCTAGAACACACAAACATGTACATATCAAGAAGGTGAACGTCGGCAGAAACTAACTACTCGAATATTGAATAAGAAGCACTAGCGATTGTATGGAGTATGGAAAGGACACGGAAGTTTTTGATAGGACAAAAAGTTCTATTAAAATCAGACCACAAATCATTGGAATTCATATTTAACCCGAGAAAAGAATTGTAAAAGTCATATCGTAAGTGCTGAAGATAATATAATACACTGGATAGAAACGGACGTTCTTCCTCCAAATAGACTCAAAATAGAAACAATGCAACAATGCAAGACTCAATATTAAGCAGAATTGTAGAGGGAATAAATATAATATATGGAGCAATTGTTCGATGGCAGAACGACCCTTTAAAGAGACAAAACACAAACCATAGAAAATGGTTTAATATGCAATGGGCATATAATAGTAGCTTCACAGATATTGAGAAGTTACATATTAAAAGGAGTACTTGATAACCTGCATTGTGGCATAATAGCAACAAACAAAAGACTAAAGTCACAAGTCTGGTGGTCGGGATATTCAAAAGATATAGAGGAATATACTGAAATGGCCCAAAATGTGCGCAAATAAAAAAAGAAAACTTCAGGAAAGCAAAATCCACTAATGACTCAAGGAAGCAGAGCCATGGGTTAGGGTCCACATGTATCGCGCACATATAAAAGATAGGGGAGATCTTAGTAATAGTAGAATCATGTTCAGGATGGCCAGAGGTTGTCAGAGTAAAAGACAGAAAAGCCACCACAATAAAGCAAGTACTAAGAACTATATTCTTAAGGAATGAGAACTTATGTGGGTGGTTAAAATAGATTGGATGCATCCCATACAAGGCACCACCGTATCATCCACAATCTAATGGCATTGCGGAAAGAATGATACAAATGATAAAAATGGGATTAAAAGCATTCTCACCACTTAATGGAACCATAGAAGCTTATCTACCAAAAATACTCCTCAGTTACAGACCCATTCCACATGCGGGAAGAAAACTGTGCCCTTCGGTATTAATAGGAAGACAAATCAGAACTATGTTCTTTGCAGCGAAAGAAAACTTATGGTATAGAAAGAATAAAGAGGCTGATCCAGAAAAAAACAAATTTCCTAATACAAAAAGGACGCAACACGACTATACTTGAGAAAAAGGGACAAGATATGCTGGTACATGCTGAAACGAACTGGATGACATAGAGATGGAAGATCAAGAACAAGAAGAGACAGAAAGTTACAAAAATGGAACAGAGCAGGAAATGGAAGAAAGTGAGAATGAAATGACGGACGAGTATGAGGAAGAAAATGGTGACCGAGATCACCATTAAAAAGAAAACAAGAAAAACAAGAGGAAGCACAACACAATACGAAAATCACCAGGAATAGTAAAAGAAAAAAAGAAAAAAAAAGGGGTATACGACCTCTCTGATTCAGGGAGGTGTAGTATCGTACACAAATTAGATAGGGAACAACTGGCGAACATAGGGTGGCTATGCCTTGCAAACCCCTTTGCTATTCAGGACAGGGAAAACTGTACTACGACTGCTACTACACAGAGGGGTATGCAAAACATTACGCAGACTTTATTTTCAAATTTCTTAAAAAATGCTTGATTTATACGATTATCGTTCTACATAAATGCAGTTGGCCATGTTATATACCCAGAAACATCTATAAAAAGTTCTTTTTTTAAATTCATTATTATATTTTCAGCGTAATTATAACGTTTGCGTTTTTATATTTTCCCTCCTCTTCCTGTGCATATATAATCACATAAATAAATAAAATACCTTGGTCCGATGACGTCCTAAAGTATAAAATGCTTTACACACACACACACACACACACACACACACACAGAGAGAGAGAGAGAGAGAGACACACACATAACATTCCACTTTATCATTAATTTTCATGACTGCGATTGTATGACCACTTGAATGATTAAATTAACTATTTGTAAAATTCTGAATCTAGCTTAGTAACTGGTACCATTTTAATCAGAAATTTGGGTTCACGATGTAAAAACAATTTCTTCACATCCAAAACTGATAATTCCTCAAAAACCAAAAAATACTTCCTTTTTGCTATTGTAAAATTACTTTGAGGTTAACCTTATATTTTCAAAGTATTTTTCTAAATATAAGCTCCAAATTAAAAATTGTTTCGAAACTCTTAGTGCTTAGAATCATCTGAAAGACGTAGAATATATTAAAAGTATTCAAATGCCCAAGCAAGAGCCGTCCATTTTTGCAGTAATGTATTGTACTGTGTTCCATTTGAAGCGTAAAGTGAACTTGAAACCCAGTAGACGTTTAGAGTATGGAGTCTCGTTGAGAGCGAAACCGTTTTTATGTAAAAATCCCAGTATCTGAATGGCAATTAAATGATACTAGCTAAATTTTAATGTACTGAATCTTACAAGCCGGTAATTCCCACTCTGGACAGCTAGGTCAGATCGACTGCAAATCTTCGTTCGTCTTTGCTGCTCTGCGATTTTTAGATTTGTGATCATAAGCTTTTTCAATAACTATATTTGCTTCCGCATATATTAAGCAGTTCGATTTGATAATTTTATTAGTTTTTAAAATGGTGTCATCATTTATTAAGTCCCTCTGTTTCAATTTTACTTTTTTTAGTCTATATTGAACATTTTGCATATTCTTTTCATTTAATCGATTTTTTTCCAACCTTAAACAATTAAAATTTTCATGTCTGCCTTCGTGGTAAATTACATGTTTCTACAAATTTCACAATCATTTTTAGACTTCTTCATAGATAGTTTCTGCTCAAGGTTTTAAGTGTTTATTTTATAAACATTTTTATCACCAGAAATCGAGAATAAAAAATTATCCCCCTCGTCTCCCAAATTTATTTTCCTCATCCTTGTTAGAAAAAAAAAAATTATTTCTGATGTCATATGTGTAATATGCTATTGCGTTACCTGTTCTGTAATTTTGAAACAACAATAAAAGTTAATTGTTAGGGATTTTTTTTATTTTCTCCACTTTCTTCAACACCAACATTTTTTATTGGGATATAATCATTTTTTAAACTTCTACAATTTGTCTCTGATTTAAAAAAATCAAATGTTCTCTAAGTATAGTTAGTACAGAATTACAAACCGCGCCATATTGGCTGACAACCCCTTTACCGTGTTCTTCAAGAAATTCTGTTAAATTCACAGACGTTAAATTGGAACATTTACATCGCCCGACAAAACTTCTGACAGAGTATCAAGTGACACTGCAGATTCATCATATGAAAATAAAACCTAATTGATACAGATGTTTCCGGCATTATTTTATCAATAGATCACTCTCAGCAATAATTAAGTATTTTCCCGGCTTCTGAGGATCTTAGGCTTTCATGTAAATTGCACATTTTCGGAAAATGGCATTTTAGAAAAGGACGATTTCGAAGATTTTTTTATATATATAGAAATTGTCCGCTAGCTAGAAAATTGGTGTAAATAACCAAATAATAATTTTTCGATAATAGCTGAAGAATACGTTGAAGGTTGAAAAACTTTCTTGATGTTTTACTACATGATATTTGTCACATGAAGACAGGCGTCATCATAGTTATTAAGAAAAAGATGTTTTCTTTTTCAATGGTCCATTAAAATAAGTTGAGCATTTTGTCGCAACAATGGCATTCAGTTGTTTTACAGATTTATTTGAACTAATATCTTCATTTTGAACTAATATCCTAAATTTAACGTTTTGGTTGATGTCTTCTTCAAGAATCGGTTAGTTTCTGTGACATGTCTAAATTATTATATTTTATGATGCTTTCTATTTAATTTGTTTTCGTTCGTTTCTCCGTATAATGTAGATTAGCAAAGAATAAACATATGGTCCATTCAAGTCCTCAAAACTCCATAGTTCTGTGCCAATGAATCGGTTGACTTTGTTTTCTTAAAGAAACTTCCTATCTCTTCCTGTTTATCGTTGTCTTCTGTTTCACTTCGGTCTTTATTTCGACAAATAGTTGACGAAGCACGTACATTGTTCTCTTCCAATACTTTCTGTACTCGTTGACTCCTATACATTACATTCCCTGAGATCATTACATACACACATATTCACAGAGAACACGTACTGTTTATATATTAGTAAAAACAATGAATATAATTCCAATTCATACTGTACTAATATCGGAGTCCAATAGTTTTAGGAAATGGTGAAATTTAAAATAAACTGATGGAATTTTGAATTTTTAGTTTTAGATTACACTATTTTGCTTGGCTCTGTAAACATTTTTTACTCGGTGAAATTATGATAATGAGAATCATCCATTCCAGACGAATTCTTCAAATTTAATGAGAAGATCATTATTAGCGAAACATTTTTACAACTATCAAATCATGTATTTGAATACAGAAAATCAGGCAACTGAAGATGCCAGATGAATAAAAATAAATGTTTCATTCTTTGAGGAAGTTTCATTTTCAGTGTGACTGCTTCATGAGGTAGACGCCTCTTGACTCCTTTTTGCCAATCAATCTTCAAAGTGACTGAACGTGAATATTTCGTAAATGAAAAACTAAAAACATCATAAACAAGTGAAATTAATGTCACTTATCAATTCTGAATCTATCGCCGGTGTTATAAATTTACTGATTTTTTTTTATTATCTTACTGATAAGTATTCTTGAGTTCTTAAATGTTATCTGAAATGCTAAGAGAGCTATTTCCATTTTTCTACGTCTTACTTCGGATATTTATATTTACCTTTCTTTTTATTATAAAGCTCAGTCTGATGCTTTAGGCATTTCACTGCCACGTTGATCTTCTTGATAGGTTATTGTATTTCTGACTGAATTTTTTTTATTTGATTCAATCTTTCTGATCAAATTACGTTATGAAAGTTGCTTTGGACGACCACTCCTCTATATATTTTTCATTAATACGAGTGTCCCCTGGACACTATACTTGAATTTACTTTACACCTTATTTTCATGAATGCCCTTTTGTAAGTCTGACTGGTTCGATAAAATGACCCTCAATTTGTTGTTAACTGAGATAAAGAAGAGCTTGTTAATCTTAACGTTCTTTATTAATATTATTTAAGTATCTTTTTGTCTTCCATCAGCATGTCCCTTCTTAGCCTAAAGTTTTCGACTGACATAAAATGGAACAATTACATTAAATTCATTCTTAAGGCAGGAAAGTCGGTTCATTATGTCGTACTAGACTGTTTTTCTCGCCAAAATCTAGCTTGTATATTTTACGTCTAGTATTTGTCCATTCATCGAATATTATTGAAATATCTGGTCTGGTGCTTCTACTATATATCTGGAGATTCTTGAAAAATCCCAAGAAATATCTGCGTCGTTATCGTTGTTGACCTTTTACTTCAGCTTCGGCCTCTTTCATGCTGTCTTAACGTATCTTACCTGTGCCTTTTCTATAAATATTTTCATGGTAATTATTCTGATGATCTTTCCTCTTTGCTACCTCGATTTTACGAATTTAGGCGCAGTACTAGATTGGCCGTCAAGTCTCATCATTTTACTGTTGACATTACTTGTTGTAACCGTAAGTTCTATGCTAATAATTTCTTCTCCATCACTTCTTGCTCGTAAAACTTTCTTCCAGCTTTCTGCTTTTCTGTCAACCATAGATTTTAAAATTTAAATTCAGTGCCAATCGCCATCTTCTATCTCTTTAATTCCTGTTCTTTGATTGTTCTCGCTGTTCTTTTCCCTCTCAGTAACTCATTTTAGTAGCTTTTTTCTCCTTACTTGGTTGAAATGATTTTAAGAAATTACAATGTTTCGGTAAATTCTTCCTGCTTTCTGATATTGATTTGAAATGAAATGTATTCATTATTCCAAACAATATTCATCTGAGAACTTGTATCTTTGTTCGATTTTATTGTCCCAATGCTCCAGCCAATATGTCCTTCGGCTTTCCTCACTGGCATATCATATATATATAAGCCGATTTTCATCCCTATCAAAATATATTCACTGTTTATCTCGTGTAATGAACTCAGAATTATATTCCCGTTTTCCTGATTTGCTGATATATCTGGCAGGACAGAAAAGAATGTCTGTAAATCCTGTCTAACTGAAATTTCTCAATGGATGCAACATACTGCGTCAAATGTTAAGGCAAGTAATTTTTCTCCTAATAGACCATGATTCGTATGATTGTTAGATTTTCAGTTTATACTATCAGTTTTAATAAAAGTATTTGGAATATTTTATTCGCTCATGTGAGATTTTATTATGCAATCTGAACATTGTTCATCGTACAGTAAATAAATATATATAAAAGTATAGACAGTGAGTATTATGTTTTTAATTCGGATATATACAGATTGGCATGGATCGTAGGAAATATAAACTTGAAGAAAAATTATTGTAAATTTATTGGGTGATGCGAAAAATAACGTTGGAAATTGCGAAAATCTTGAAAAGATATGACAGAAAAATCGGAAAATAAATTTTGGTGACAAACAAGAGCAAGTAAAAGAAAAAAATGGAGAAAAATTAGTAAGTAGAACAAATGTGGATTCCATAACAAATGCGTTATATTAAGAACCTTGAAATCAACCAAACTACGACTTTTAAATAAAAATCGGAGAAAGAATACGTTTAAGTTTGTAATTATAAAATAGCTTCCTTGAAAATCGATTACGTTTGTCGTTTTCATTCATTCATTTTTTTAAATTTTCTAGTGTTTCGATTTTGACAGAATTTTTCCTCAGTTATTGTTGGTGCCTTTCAGCCCGACATACCATTCCAATATCTGACGAAATGACGATAGTGTCCTTCAGTATAACTGGAGAAGTCGATTTAGTTCATCTGCGGTAACAAGTCTCACAATGAAATTTTAAAAAGTCTTGCAGAGATACGAACATTTTGTGAAAAAGCTGGCAGCTTTTCTACCACAAGCTATTTCTGTAACCTGATAAGTTCTATCAAACAGTTCTACCTCAAATTGATTTCTGAATTTGATTATTCTGTAACAGAACGAACTGAGAAGACGGAACTTGAGTTAGATTTCATAGGCGAAGCTTTCTCTGTTTAGCAATCTTTAAGTTAGACGTCAAGAAGTTAAGTCTGACGTCAGGCAAAAAAAAAGTGCTTCCACAATGAAGTCATTTGTAAACAGTTCGTAAAACAAAATTATCAACAAAGGCAAATCCGTGGATGTATTTCTCGCAGTTGCTGAATCTTACGGTACTATCCACAGAAATACATAATGTAAGTGTTCGTGGTATTGTTGTTCGTTCATGTCAAACAGCTCCATCGGGACTTATCCATTATGCATTCGATGCCCAACAACTGATTGGAGACAGAAAATATGAAATGATACCGAGGAATGAATTGTGATCCCGTGCGACCAGAGATGAAACAATCTCTATCTACAAGTTGTGTAGGAACGTACCCTGCTCCGAATGCTCTGATCCTAATCACTCTGCAAGGGACTGCTTGCATCAACGTAACGCTCGTATACGACTACAATACAAAGTGTGATACTTTCAATGAGATAAAGTGGGTCACATTTCTTTAGAGTGCCAGAGAAACGTTATGGCGGAAAAGATGTCAGCGTCAATCTCCTCCGCAAGCAAGATATTAATGAGGCGCGTTGAAATGTGTATCAACGCGACCACGAGATTGACCATGGTGGATATTTTTTTGCTCTTGATCACTTGTGAGCAAATCAGTTTATCAATTTCTGGAAAATAAGGTAGACGGACTGCTTGTCAATGAAAACGTTCTTATCAGAAGTATTGTTTGTTTTGGTCAACCAAAAAATCGCATTTATGTTAAAGTCTTGGTCATAGACAGAAAGATTTTGGAGTTCACACTTTGTATTTGACACTTGTTAATAAATTTATGTTGAATCTGGAAAAATATACTTTCTAACCGTTACGACCACCGAAACAAGAACGTTTCATCGTGTGGTATAACTGAGTCTCTAAGCATATAAAGGAAGGAATCTTACCACGTAAGGCAAGTATCGTTGGACAATGGCTGGTTGTTACCCCGAAGAGGAGCTCGATTCGCACTATTGTTTGATCTTGGTTATGATTGTGGCACAGGAAAAATGTTATTTATAAAGTTATTGAGTGTTGAGCATAAATCACCATGATCTGTGTAAAACATTACTGAGATATGAAACCCTCGCTGCATCTATACCCTCACATTTTGCATACATATATTTACACTTAGTTAAGCATTTAATTTTTGATAGTCCATACCATGACTATATATATTCCAGTCAATTTTATTATAACATTAAGTATTGTCAGTTATTTTTCTTTATTAGTACTGTATAATTATACTTTATTCATATTGACGTATACAATTTGTACTTATATTTAACATAAAAACTCATCAGCTATTATCGTTTTCCCACCGTGATTTCCGTTCTTTTGTAATTACCCTGATCATCATACATGAGTTAATAGCACCCTCCAAAAAATAACACGCAAACGTAAGTTCTGTAGTAACAGTTTTTTTCTATCGCACTTCTCACTTCTTCAAAATTTTTGCTTCCAAGTCTACTTTGATCTTCAAAAATTTAGATGCAATTTCAATCGTTATTTTCTTTCTTCTTAATTCTTGTTCTTTTATTGTCCCCCTCTCTCTTTAATCGTATATTTTCCTCATATTTTATAACACTCAGTACCTTATGCGTTTTAGCAACTTTGCTTGTGGTGAAATGATTAAAAAATTTTTTAACCACTTAATCCCTAATTCTGCGGCATTAGAGTTCCATTTGTTTACCCGGAACTGCTCTTTTTTTTATTTTCATTCCATATTTCCCCTTATTTCAGCGGTCAAGTGTTTGTTGTTTTCTCGACAAAATTCTGGTCATATTGATATTAAATTACTACTACTGACCAAGCAACACATCCAATATAGTAATGATAATATAACTACTAAGTCCTTATGTGATCAAACATCAAAGATAGTAGCACTGGACATCTCATTATATAAAGAATAAAGCTATATGTTTGGATTTCATCTTCGACATTTCTGGCTACTCTAATAGCACGCAGGGTACAATAACTGTTGTGCTTGATAAGGCTCCCAGGATTCTCGCTAAAAGTCTATTCTTTATTTCCGGTCTGCTCTTCTTGTAATATAAAAGTGAATACTGTTAGGCAATATAAACAAAATCTACATTCAATATGAAAAATTATCAACTGTTATTACAAGACCACCATGCACTGTACCCAATGCCGTGATGATACCAAGGTCTATTTGGCGATTTTTTGTTTTCATTCTTCAATCGTCTTCAGATAATTTCATTATGAGATGAAAAACCACCTAAATAGAAAATAAATGCTTATTCAGAATTAATATTATGCCATGAGCACATTTTGATGTGCCAGAATACAATGTGCACGTATGTATGTATGTGTCTCTATGTAAGGTGACGAGTGTGCGTATGCGCCATACGTATTTATATGCGTGTTTGTATGCATGTACTTGTGTGATAACGCATGAGCTTCTGTGTGTATTTGTGTGCATGTCTACACATTACTGCATGTGTGTGTGGGCATCCATACCGATTTAAGTCGATCCATCCCATGTGTGCGCACTGATTTGACACTTGTAGATTGATCAACAGACAATTGTGCCTGATCTCATATTTCAGAGAACATCTAAAAATCTCACGGCTTTCATTTCAACTTATTTTGCCCTTAAGCAAACATTCCACTTCCGGCCGTTTTACTAAAAAATCTATTCTTTTTTTAATATATTATCGATTTTCTTGTTCGTTCTCTGTTTTTATTCGCCACTGGCGATCCTGCAACGCTACGCAAGCAAAATCACCTATGGAATAACCTTTTTTATTTCTGTTATTTTCTTTAGCTTTATCTTTTATTTTTATCATTTTTTATGAAAATGCATTTAATGTTTTAATTTTGCTCATGTTATTTTGAAAAATTACTTTCTTTTATTTCAAAATTTCTTTTCTTTGAAACGAGTAAAACTGAGTATTATTATTATCAATTTACCTGAACTGATCAAGATTTGAAAATCCCTAACATTATTATACTCTTATGATGTGAACTGATATAATTTATTTACGACGTCGTTTACAAGATAAAAGGCATTTGCAATTTTCCTAATGAAAGTATCCAGATTCTGACGTCATTGTTTTTTGGGTTTTTTTTTTTTTTTTGCATTCCTTTTGAAGCCATATTACTACATTTACCGTGTGACCTTTTTTTCTTCAATGAAATTGGGATTTTCTAATTTATATTTAAATACTTACAGGAGATAAATCTTTTACCCACTGTTTTGATGCCGATCAAATCAAACCAAGTCTCCGCAATTCTCCAGCACCATTCTCAGTATTATTACCGATTTCAGTATTTCAATTCTCCCTCAGCTTTCTGTTTTTTCCTATATTATTGCAAAGTTGCCACTTTCATATTCCGCCATCGTTTTCATAATAGTGCGCTGATCAAATCACGATACATATTTAGCATTTCACCCACTTTCCTTTTCATTCTAGAATCCGCTGAAATGGAAACCGTCACTATTTGATAAATTTGGTGTCATTTGATCTGAGAGTTACGCTTCGATTTCAAACTCAAATTTGTTATTTCGGAAATCTTTCTGATTTCTGCTTATGGCATTACTTTGAGTGAAAAAAAAAAGATACATTGTACAATTCCAAGTGGACCGCTATTCCTACAAAGACTTGTATAAGTAATATATTATGTTTTTATGGATAACTCTTAACCGCTTAGGTTATGCGTTGCAAATTTATCTCGGAAGCCTCACTTGTTGCTCACTTTTGAAACCTTGTGGCAAACCTGGCATTATCAAAATTTATAAATTTTCTCGGGATGAACCACATTTGCTTGTGTTTTTTTTTTTGTTTTCGTTTTGCAGTCCTTTTGTAGCAGTTATTATCAGAATAAGACCTAGAGTTTCGGAGTCATATAGTAGTTCTCGTGAGTCAGTGGAAAGAGCAATATACATCAATTATACTGAAAAATAGTGCGACTTGTGTCAGATTTTCTGCATAATATCAATATTATAATTCTCTAATTTTCTTCCTTTTCCACTTAAGTATTACCGCTTCTTTCGAGTTTAATTATTTCTTATTTATTTTACTTGCGGGCTGCCATTTTTCATGTTAGAAAAGTACTGAAATCTTCCGTTTTAAAAAGTAAATATTAAAAATAAAACAAATGTATAAGACTTTTTCTATTGAAATATTTGCTAATATCCGAGCGACGTGTTTTCAAAAAAGGAAATAAGAACGTTTTAATTTATATCTTATATCTTATATTTTATTGCATAAATAACTCATTGATAACGAATCGAAATGCGTGAGTTACTTCCTTTCTCTTCAACTCTTTCGCGTTCCCTTCTCTCGTCCCTTTACTTTTCCTTTCACTCTCTCTCTTTCTCTGATTCTCTCTCTTTATCTTTCTACTCACTCGTTCTCTGTTTCTTTTTCTTCTAACTTCTATTTTTCTTTCTTTCTTCTATTTTCCTGACCTTTAGTTCTTTCTATCTATTTTACCCACCCCTTCTTTTCTTTCATTTACTCATTATTACTCTCTTTTTCTCTTACTTTCTCTTTTATTTTTCTTATAAAAGCAATTCTATTTCTGTAGATGGAATCATTTACTTTTTTCTTTCTAACAAATATACTTTTATCATTTTTTTGCACCTTTCTATCGTCTTTTGATTATCAGTTTCAGTTTTCTATTAATGTTCGTCTTATTTCTATTTTGCACTTCGTTCTTCTAAGCTTTTCTTCAGCTTTAACATTTTTTCGTGATTACAGAATTGTGTAAGTACACGAGTATAATGAATGTAATGCAGTACGGAGTGAAGCTAAAAGACTTGCTTAAGGCTTTGTTGATCTTTCTTCAATTCAAATCACTGGAAATCATGAGATAACTAGCAATTTTGAAGAGATAGTCGTAACATGAAGGATCTACTGGACATGACGTCACTCATTCTATTGAAAAACATATATTATGCATCTTTAAAAACCCCGTTAAATCTCATTAAATTTATTCATCCATTTTTTTTCTTTTCAAAGTGTCATTCATCTACATTTACAAAAAATCTTTTTCTTCCACAAAGAAGAATTTCAATGCATTCCATAGCACGACAGCAGATCCTATTGCATGAACTTTTCATTTGCAATGATGATTACAGACAGGTGCATGATTCGTAGTTGTTGACGAAGCTTAGTTTCGAATTTACTATTCATTAGTTATCCTCAACAGACAAGCTTTCTAATCATTTATCTTCGTTGAATATCTATCCATTTAACTATAGATCAGAATGTTCATGTATTCTAGGTCGTGCTGAAACGTTTTTCGGGCTGATATCCTTCCAGAAATCTGACGAAAACATTACATTATCAGGTTTTAATTTTTGTAATGGATTCGTGTTCATTTTCGTATTCCTTCTTGTTGATCAATCAGGCAGTCGCAGAATAATCACAGCGTGTTAACATAAACTGATAAAAAATACACTTGCTGTAAGTATACTAAGGCACAGACCTTTGAATAGCCAAGAAATTGCACAAAATTGTGTGTACGACCATAGCTTACCAAAAGACTATCACAGACTTTTGGAGTTGTGACTGTTCCGCCACCTGTCAGCACCAACTTGTTTAGCTTTATATTCATTCACAGTAGTAGTCGGCCTGTTACTGCGGGGTCTGTCACTAAGACCAATTTCTTTTTTTAAGTATTTCACCACAAGCATAGTGGGAGTGCCACTGGTTCGCCAGGTGTTACATAGAGTGAAGTTGAGAGAAAAACTGTGTATAGAAGGAATGGGAAAAGGATAAAAGACGAATGAATTTCCAGACATCATAAGATGGTGAATAACTTTGCATTTAAATATTTGTTTGGGGTGAAATGCTTAAAAAAATGATATTAGTGACAGACCCCAGTGCAACAGGCCAGCTAATACTGTGACTGAATATAAAGCTAATCAAGATGGTGCTGACAGGTGACAGAACAGTCACTACGACAAAAGTCTGTGATAGTCTTCAGATAAGCTATGACAGTACGCACAATTTAGTGCAATCTCTTGGCTATTCAAAAGTCTGTGCAACAGTGACTCCAATAAATAGTAGATAGAGGTCGCTAATAGCTTTTGGAGCTACCCTACACGTATAAAACTATGCTTTTCAGGATCATCATAGACGAGATCTCGTTTCACCAGAATGGACCAGTGGGTAAACAATGATCAATAGAGCAGTGCCATTCAGACTCACCCAGAGATAAGTTTATTACAGAATGTTCTTTTGAGAACCAAATGAAGTCATATTTTTAAGTTATATGTTAATGAAACTACGGGCTAAACAAAAGGGAAAAAGCATACGATTGTCATTTTCAATAATTTCCATTCATTGCTTGTGCTGTTGAAATTCTTCGAAATTTTATGCAGTGCCAAGGGACCGCCTTCATTAACACACGTTTTATAAAAAAAAATATTTCACGAATTAATGCTACGCCTTCTTGTTTCTCCTGATTTTTCGTTTTTTTTTTTGTTTGGCTTTTTTTGTTTTGTGTTTTGCTAAATACGCTATCGTTCAAGAATGAATGAATGAAATACTTAGCATTTAAATGGAAATTGGAAGTTTGCCATGAGTCAAATTAAAGAAGCTATTTAACGACAGAAAAAGAAAATGATTTCAAAAGGAAAATCAGCATTTTTAACGAGTTAATCTCGGATTATTGGATTCTATTTGTTTCGAATCATGAATGGTCTATGACTTCTTGCTTGTCCACTCGTCAACAGTAATATTTTTGAAACCATTAGTATATGGAAAATACAAATTGTTTCCCGCTAGTCATACAGTTTAAAAAGAATACCAGTGGAAGATATATTTACTTGCTTTTAGTTAATAACATTGCGGTTAGAAAACCTGGTTGATCAAAGCGTCTTATTTATTCGAAACAGAATAGAGATAAAAGTTTGAGCGTCAATAAATTGAGCAATAATATCCATGAAGAACACAAGGGAAAATTACGGTGGTTATACTCGAAAACCTATGTACGTTCAAATTTCTTTAGGGCAACCATAATTCCGTATAATGATGGCAAATAACAGGAAATTGAAAGCTCTTGCACACACACACACATACACATACGTAGACGAAAAGACAAACGGGGGCACGCATACACACCAATATATGTATGTGTGTGTCTATCTGTGTGTGTGTGCTTGCGTAAGGAACAAAAATGAATGCTTTAAATTAACTCGCACCAGTAGAGGAAAATTCATCATATAAGTCTCTATATATATTTCTAGATCTACAAATTATACATATGTATATGTGTGCATGCGTTCAATTTTATGGGAAATGATACTTGTTGACATACACATACATAAAATATATTATTTTTTTCAATTACTGTATATATATATATATATATATATATATATATATATATATATATATATATATATATATATATATATATATATATATATATATTAATGTGTATAACATATATATATATTGTTGTTATATTTATGTAAGAATTTTTGTAGTGCATTTTTCTAAGTGTACGTACATATATAATATATGCATATATAGAGGAATACACATGATGATACTGTTATAGACTGAAATAGAGATAAATATTGATATATACGTGTATATATATATATATATATATATATATATATATATATATATATATATATATATATATATATATATATATATATATATATAATATGCTTAACGCATATATACTTATCTTTATATATTAGTGCTCGTTTGTGCACACACACACACACGAATGTGTGTGTGTGTGTGTGTAAAATATTTAGTTATGAACGTTTGAATGCATGGCTGCTATGTCCATGCTGGCAAATAATAAAAAGTTCGAGGATTCAGACATTTAGTAATATTTGGTCAAATACACAAACATTTTTACTTGGGCCGAGAACTTTTCTTCACACACACACATACACATACATACACACACACATTCACACACACAAACATTCATATATATATGCTATTTTTAGTTGAAACTTGTATTGAGTAGTGTTAAATTAATGTGCTCTCTTGCTTGGCGGTCGACCGACGGCGACATTGTAAAAATCCAGAAAAAAAGAAAATAATTACCACATGTCTTTTATAGACACGGGATTGTAGGACCCTTCCTCTCGTTAGCCATAAAAGATACCACCTGCGGCCTATCGTGGGAATGAGTGTTGTAATTACTAGGGGAGGAGGGCGGGTTTACCCAATAGGTATTCTTTCGGACCCTAGGCTTTTTTGTAAACATTACGTTTAACTGCGTCTACTCGGCGATACGCCGCAACAACGACGTTGTTGCAACTCTAAACTACCAACTGCATTAAGTCGCTATCGTTGATCGACCGCGGCTAACCACCTGTTACCAATAGATGCATGAAAACGCAAAAGTAGAAGCTTTAAAACAGTATCTATTTCGTTTATCGCCATGCATTAGTTGAGAAAACAACAAAGAAAATGTGCCCTCTAGCAGGATCTAAAATAAATACGATATCGAAAATACGGAGCGTTGACTCAAATACGAACATCCACATTTGTAGTAATAATAATGTATTCGATTAAAAATAAAATCTATTAATTCGCTATATATATATATATATATATATATATATGGTGGGTGGAAAGTAACTAGGCATTAGAAATTGCTTATAGAATTTTTAGTATCGCGTATGATGTAAACATTTTGAAATAGACAACACTAATAAGAATTTCTTATTAGTTTTATTTTTTACTTTCCATTATGCTAGTTGCTTGACTGTTCAGAAGCAAGCTAAGATAGAAGTACGCTATGAAGTGTGGAATTGTTGAGGGTCAGAGATGGTGGCGTGCATCGAAAGGTAAGCATGCAACACTATGTTCGGAAACAATAAAAAAACTTCATGCAAACTGATGACTACGGGGGCTCTATGAAGGATGCAAAAAGAAGTGACCAACCACATCCCGATCAACGAAGAACGTGGCAACAGTGTACGAAATGTTTAATCGCGCCCTGCCAAAAACAACACGTCAAACAGCTCGTGAAAGTGAACTAACAAGACACACGATGTTGCATAAGGGAATTGAATTTGCATCCGTGGAAACCCTATTACGTGCAGGAGCTAAAACTTGAAACTGTGACCGCAGAATGGAATATGGAGAGTTAGTGTTAGTTTGGCATGAAGATTGGCCTGAATTGTTTGAAAACAACATCTGAAGTGACGAGGCTTTATTCCATGTTGGTGTTTCCATCAATCGTCACAACTCAATGGACGTCATATGATAACGATCCGAACATGACGGTTGAGAGGACACAAGTTCGACCAAATGTGACCATGTGGTGCAGAATGACTGCGTGACACCATGAATACGGACCGCTATCTTCAGATGCTCGAAAATTACTTGTGGCCCAAGGTGTGTGGCTGGGATAACATTGCTGGTCTAATATTTATACAGGAAGGAGCACCAAACATTTTTGCTCTTACTATGTGGGCGTGGTTAGACAAACATTTTGCAGATGGTTGGCTGAGACGCGTCGTCATGAATGACGCGACCTCATGAATTGTCTCCAAGAAGTACAGATCTCAGTCCGTGTAATTTTTACGTGTGGGGTTACACAAAATAGATGTACAAGATATAACCTCGCACACTGAAGGACTTAGACACGGATTCAGGTGGTTCTCATTGATATCCCAAACAATGTCCTTTAGAAGATTTTTCATTCCATCTTGTGCTGTTTGAGAAAACTGGTTACTTTCATTTTCCCATTAAATAAACAACATGTATCATTTATTTCAATAAATTTGCAATATAATATGGATTTTATTACCAATTTTAATGCCTACTTACTTTTCATCCAGCGTATATATATATATATATATATATATATATATATATATATATATATATATATATATATATGTGTGTGTGTGTGTGTGTGTGTGTGTGTGTAAAGCATTTGGGGGGCAACACTCTGACATCGAAAAGTCGCCTAAAATTTTGGTGAATTTCGGAGAAAATATTTCTACATACATTTATTCAGCCATATCTTTGAGTCATTTTCATGATTCCGTCATCTCAGAATTTGCCATAAGATCTTCACATGTAATATGCACTGTTTAAAATAAAACAATACAAATGGGCGTGGATTTCAAATACGAGTATCCATTATAATAACATTTGTAGTAATATAAATGATGGATTAATATAAATACACGAATTCTTCACACACACACACAAACACATACATATATATTTAACACATTCGCTTTTAGTAGATGCTATAAAAACGCTTCTTTTCACGCTTATATATTCAGACCTCTTTTATAACCTGCTCTGCTGAAAGAAGCAATAATATATAATTTTCACTGCTACCACAAATTACGCCTTATATTGTTTTCATTAATTCCACACTACATGAGGATTTTGTCCACATATTTCCATCTATTCTCATATGTATTTCGACCCTATTTCAAACTCGTCATGGGCCTTCACAGTACCTTTGTATACAACATTCTGCGTCAAACATTTATTACCTAAAGGACCAAATTATTTATTTCTCTACTTCTATGAGGGAGTTAGAATGATAAGGAGCATCACAAGCCTTCACCAACTTATTCCTGTGCATCTTTACCAACTGAAGCACCTTATCAATGCAGCAAAAACTGACATTGAGAGAATTCTTGATAAACATTTTCTGAAGCTCGTAAGATTTAGGGAAGTAGTTATCGATTACATTGATAATCTTCACACTGGTCGTTACAGCCTTGTTTTGAGGAAAGATAAAACTAATTTATGTTTCATCCTTGAAGTGACTTCATACTTGGGTTGTCTTGCTTGTCACTGAAATTAGATCGATGATCACTCCTTTTTTTAATGCCAGCGCAAATGTAACTTCAGTGAATCACAGATGCGTTGAGATTAAAGCAGTTTACCTATTGCTACTCACTACTTGAAACGACAGTAAGCTGGTTAAACAAAGTGTTTCATAAATCGATTTGCTTTCTAAAAGCATGTTGAACTCCATTATCGAGATTAAAATATCCCAAAATTCATTTGTATCAATTTATTTTTAATTTGTAAATCAAAACTAAACTCTTTCTTTTATGGTTACATCAATTTTTCAAACATTAGTCTTTTTGAGTACCCTCAATCTGTGATATATATATATATATATATATATATATATATATATATATATATATATATATATATATATATATATTACATGTAATAGATCCATTGGTATATAATCCAGGTGGATCCTAGTAATATTAATTATTAAAACTGATCCACAGAAAGCTCGATGTTTTATTTAGATATAGCTTATGTATTTTTTACAGCAAAGAAACAAAACTTACCTCAACACAGGGAGAGTCTATTTCAAGTCTTTCTGTGCGCAGCTATCATATCAATAGAAACTATTAAATCAACGGAGAACTAATCACGAAATGTAGACATAAAAACATCCAAATTACACATGAATACATGATCATATATGTTGAGTTCTATATGTACGTACAGTGGCATATATGTATGGACATGTAAATGTACATATACGTATGTATGAAGATACGTACGCATATAAGTGTGCTGGATAGCAAGATTTATTCCATTGTATACTCGGGCATTATCCACAATCTATAAATCTATAATTCAACTAATTTACATTAATCTTAAAGGGTTTAAGTTTAAGTTCCATATCACTTATTAATAATATTGGACACTTGCAGTAAAAAAAAACTATTTACTGTGAACCCCAGAAAAAATATTCAGGGCCTGTATAAGAAACCACCCCATAGCAGGAACTGATATAGTAGGAACTGATATTAAACTACAAACAACAAAGCTTCTGGCCCAACCCCTGACCGCTTCACCTGGATATCTTACGCCCGCAATCGATAACACAAACCCATTCTCATTAACAGGGCGTTTACCAGAGGTGGACTAACATTGAAAATAAATTTAAAACAATGCTCCGAGACAGACACTTAGGGACTGATGATAGCCACGCACAGAACGACTTGAAATAGACTATCCCTGTGTTGAGATATTTTTTGCTGTAACACACACACACACACACACACACACACATATATATATATATATATATATATATATATATATATATATATATATATATATATATACTAGTTTGAACATAGATCGCCAGTGAGCAAACACGGGCGTTCCCATTATTAAATTTATGACCATGAGGGAAACGCATAAGTAGGAAGTAGCGTGGCGCCTAAACGATCACCATTTCTATTCTCTGGAAGTAGTGGTCCTTTTTTATCGACCGTTTACGACCAGTAATTCTGTCAACGTCCTTTTGTTTGTTTGAACTCTTGTTACGATAAGTTGTTTTTTATTATTTTCTTACGTTTTATTTTACTGAGAGTTTGTTTTTTTTGCAAAAAGTTTGATATTTTTTCTTTTTTTTTCATTGCCCTTCATTTTACTTTTTTCCTTTTCTTTTATTATTATTATTATTATTATTATTATTATTTTGGTTTTACATTCTTTTGTTAATTTTCTGTAACCCTCCCCCTCAAATTCTTTCTTTGTTTCTACGTGTTTATATTGTCTTACTTTTTCATTTTCTCTTTATTTATTACGTGTTAATTTGTTCATTGTTTCCTTTTTAAATATCATTTAAGTCCGTGTTTTTATCGGGTGTCGTTCTGTGTTAAATTTCACGTTTATTTTGTTTAATTTGTATTTGTTTTTGTTTGTGTTTCGTTCGTTTTCTGGTCAAACAAGTTTTTAACTGCGGCCATATTGAAAATTTTTTAATTGGTTGTTTCGTATTTTTTTAAGCTTATTGTTTTTTTTATTATTGTTAAACGTTCTTTTTCGCCTGTATTATTGTATTAATTTTTGTTTTGCACTTGTAATCTTTCTTTTTCCGTTTTAAAAGTTATTTTGTGACTGTTACTTGCTTTATCTTTGTCTTTAACTTTACGTTTTCTTTTTTTTCTCGTTTATATTTTACCCATCCTCCTATTGTTTTGTGTATTCTTTGTCTGGTTATATTTATTGTCTCGTTTTGTTTAAGACTGTTTTTTTAAAACTTAATTGTATATTATTTAATTTTTCGTTTCTTTCCAAAACGCCCCTCCCCTTCCCTTCTCATATATAGAAAAAAAAGAAGAAAAAGAAAAAAAAAAAAAAAAAAGAAGACCCTCCCCTCAATTTTTAATATGGTCCGTAAAAATCTTTTCGGTACCAAAAAGAAAAGAAAAAAGAGATCCACCCGATAAGGATCATGAAAATAAAAAGGAGGAAGATATGGAGAAAACAGTGGTCGATGAGGAAAACAGTCAAAAGCTGGAAGTTATTGCTGAGACTTCTGGCGAGAGTATGGTAGCCGAAAAAGCACAAAATACTGAAAATCGGACAAAAACCGACGAAGTTATGGAGGCCGATAATGGTCAAAATTTACCAAATTCGACAAATCCCGATAAAGAAGAGAAATCTAACGACGAAAATGTAGTGGTCGGAGAGTCGCCCTCAGCAGGAGGGCGACTCTCCGACCACTACATTTTTGCAGGACGTCCCCAGCTAAATGTTTGATCAACATCACGGAGTTCCTCGAGAAAGCCAAAGGTTACGCACATCTGGTGACAACAGATGGACTTTTGGTCAATCCCGAGGAATTAAAGGGAGTTGAGAAAAGAATTGTGTCAGTTTTTGTCGTGGACGAGCGGTCACGCAAAATTTGTCGCTCCACAAAAGACACCGTCATTAAGTCTTTGGTTTCTCTGCGGGTCAAACCCCAGAGGGTGATCAAAAGTAAGGGTCACTTTATGTGGGACGTGCTGCCGACTGCCGACTGCCGACTGCGAAGCTGCAACAAGTCGAGAACTGATTACAAAAGACCTTAATATGCGTACGGAATATGAAGGCAGGCGAAGGCCCCTTTATCATAATATGAGACTCCTCCTCTGATCGTCGGGGAGCACTTGGCCGCTTATCTGTCCCAATTTGGGCAGATACTCAGTGCCTCCTCTGACAATTTGACCGGGGGATGGGGTTTCGAAATCATGATAGATCGAAAAGCCTTCACAACCATTCCCAACTGTCTGGATGTAGCGGGCCAGAATTATCACCGGTCATGCTGGAAGTGTAGTCAGACTGGTCATCTGTCCTCTTCCTGCACAAAGAAGGCCTCTGAGATTCTGGAACCTATCGACCGCAATCCCCCTGCGACCGAGTCTCTTACATCCGTCTCGCCTGTAATGGGCATGACAGCGATTGGGACCGGTGTGATCAAATCCTTGTTTGGGAGTGTCTCTCAGCCCCCATTCCCCCAAAAGCCTTTGCCCACCGCTAGTGCGGTTGCGGAGAAGGAAGAGGGGGAATGGCAGGACGTTGGTAAGATAAAAGGGAAGCTCCGGGCAGCGGGACCTCGTTCCACTGAAGTCCCCACAGCTAAAGACACGCACAGCCTCACTCCCTCTAACAGTTCAAATGGTGACTCTTCAACCACCTATTCGGACCAACTGAGGCAACAGCAGCTCAAATAGGAACCTTCTTTCGAGAAAAAGGAGAAAATACTAAAAATTGAAGGAATCATTAAAGCATCAACCTGGTAAAATTATAAGAAATTCATCAACAGCTCCCGTCATCTCCATCCTCTAAACAGGCCCCTATAGCTCCACCCTTAGTTTTTCAAACAATAACCATGACCTCATCCAAACTGACCCCTTTGAAAAAAAATTCTCCCCTTTATAAATCCCCCTTAAAAACTCCGGCTCCGGCCATAGCTCAGAAATCTTCACCTTCGAAAACACCCATTTATTCACCTCCCAAAATAGAAGCCCAAAAGCGTCAACGAAACCCTTCCTCGGACTCTTCAGAACCGATCATGGAGAAAAAAAAATTAAACAAGAATTACTTTTCAACAGAGGGGAAAATATGTGTCGGGTAGCAAAACATCAAGCAGACAAAGCATATTCTCAATCGCGCAAACCCAAAGACTTAAAAATACTGTTAAACTTAAAAAAATAAACGATCTAGACATTGAAAATCCTAAAACTTTTCTCATGGAGAAAAGGATTTTGACTGTAGTAAGGGCGGGACATGGCTCAGAAAACATATAGGGCTATGTTGCGAGAAGTCAAAAGCGCATTCGACGCTTACCCACCATTAGCCTATTTTGACAACGAGAATGAAAAGAAATTGAATCAACTTTGTTCAGGGAGGCTCCCGCTTTTCGTTCACCCCTCCCTGTATAGAGCTCTTAAGTTAACTTTCCCCCTGGACATTGGTGGCCTGTCTCCTGATGGCACCATTAAAAATGAGATTGGTACTGGCTCCATAGGAGAGGTCGTCGGTTTCTGTCCCGGGCTATGTTCAATCGAGGGGAGCAACCCTAATTGGTTTTCACTATGGCGTCTGGTTAGCAAGTATAAATGTCCGGGGCCTGAGGTCGGAGTCTCGAAGGGCGAGACTCGATCGCGATCTTCCGCGCCTCGGGGTACATGTTTGTTGCGTGCAGGAGACCCATTTTTTTATCTTGCGACCGTGAGAACATTTTCTCTAAGAGATTCGTCCTCTATTCGGCATGTTTTGATGGACGCTCGAGGCGTATTTCCTGGCTGGTGAGCAAGTCTCTGGATGCGGCGTGTGCTCTTGCCTTCGTGGATCCGGCGGGAAGGCTTTGTGTGCTAGATGTTACCATAAAGGATTAGGTTGTTCGTCTCATTGGGGTTTATGCGCCCATTGAAAATGCGCAGCGGTCTGATTTGTTTTGCCAGATAGCACCGTTTCTGATGACATCTTGTTCGGTAGTTCTAGCAGGTGATTGGAATGCCGTCCTTGATCCCGATATAGATCGTACAGGGCAAAAATTGGTTACTAACAATCCGGATGTTTTTCGACGGGTTTGATCTCGTCGATAACTATCGAAATGAGCACTTCCGGGAGGTATTATGGACCTGGACTAGGTACGGCAGCTCGGATTCAGTGGTGAGCGCATGCTACATCGACCGAGTTCTAATTTGTGAGGCTTCCCGTGACTACTTTCAGGAGCTGTTTACCAGGGAGCTCGGTCTGAGCCCTGATCAGTTCGATGCCTATTTAGCCGATTTTCCCCGTCTCGGCGCGGCTGAAGCGGCTGAAGCGGCTGGGTGCGAGGGTCCCATTACAGAGTCTGAGATCTGGGGTGCGTTGAAACAGGTTGGCCTGGACAAGACTAGATTAGATGGATTAGATGGTCTTCCTTAAGAAATGTAGTTAAGGCAGTCGCCCATCTTTGTCCCTTGCTGGCACTGATTTTCAACAACTGGATGAGGCAGGGGTCTATAGTAGGTGTGTGATCAAGTTGCTTCGCAAGAGCAAAGATGGTAGATAATTATCTCCCTTTAACGATGTTAAACACAGAGTTGAAGATTTTAGCCAATGTCTGACCGTTTGCAGACTGTCCTCTCTAGTCTGATTGGTCCCGAGCAGACTTGTTCTGTGAAGGGCAGGACTATTCATAACCTTCATTTGGTACGCTTGATCATCGAGCTAGTCGACAGTGATGCGCTGATCAATTTATATCTGTCCATGGCTTTTGATAGGGTTGACCATCTATTTCTGGAGGCTATTCTTTCGGCCGTCGGCTTCAAGCCTGACTTTCGCACTTGAATCTGACTGCTGTATGCGTCCCCCCCCGTGTGCTGGTAGAAGTGAATGGGGTAAGATCGAAATCTTTCATTTTGTCTCGCTCCATTCGCCAAGGTTGTCCGTTGTCTCCATTTCTGTACGTTCTTGCGTTGGAACCTTTCCTGCGTAAGTTGAAGACGGATCCGGTCCTTCGCGAAATTTCCTTACCTGGTGCTACCACATCGGCCAGAAACTCCGCCTATGCTGATGACGTTTCGGTTCTTGTGTTGAACAGAATCGAAATTAACGAAGTCAGCAAAGAAATCAAAGGCTATGAGATGGTGACAGGGTTCCAAAATCAACCGTGATAAGTCTGTTGGCTTGCTTTTGGGTTCGTGGAAGGGAGTTTCTCTTCCCGGATCTTTCCTCTGGGTGGACGGGCCGGACAAGATACTCGGCGTCTGGTTCGGTCCCAACCTTCTGTTGGAAATGAATTGGTCGGAGTTGCGGGAGAAGGCCGATGTCGCAGTTCATCTGTGGAATCTTTCCTTGAAGGGGAGGGCGGAAGTATGTGTCTCGCACATTTACCCGATTCTCCTTTACCGACTCTATGTGCTTCCACTCCCGTCTGACACTTTATTGGCGTTTGTAAGGCTCTTGTTCTCCTCCTTGTGGGGAGGCAGAGCCAACATCGTTACCTTCATCCTTCTGATGGCGATGTAGGAGTGCCTTGCGTTGGGATTCGTCGACGTACGCTACTTCGCATTATTTATCTAGACCGGATGTGTATGCAATTGGATGAGAACGGTGAATTCTGGAAGGAAGACGCTCGTAGAAACTTTCTATCCTTAAGAAGTGTTCGCTCGTGTGAGGAAGAGGCCGGCCGTTCATCTCGAGTCGAGGGATCCTTCTATCACAAATGTCAGCTTGCCCTCAAGCAACTCTTACGGGCGAAGGATGGCCTCTCCGACGTCCAGCCGTTGTTCCGTAAGGCATTATATTAGGTGTTAGTTCGTTGGATGCTTTGATAGGTGATCTAGGTCTGACGAAGTGGGAGGCTCGCTGCATATGGCCTTGGGAGCCCGGGTTGAAATGTCTCTGAGGCATGACTCACCTGGCTGGTGATTTGAGGGGCCCTCTGGGTCGCCAAAAGACTTCGTTCGGCGGGTTTGGGAAAGTCGCCAAACTGAGTTCGCTGAAGTGGGGAGGTGCCGAGTGAAAGGTGCTGACTTAGTGACAGCCGGATATTGATGCCGGATATTGCGTTTGCTGGGTTGAATATTGGCAACCCTCCCCTTAATAGTTTTATATAAGTTCATTTTGTTTTAGTTTCTTTTCTTTAGTAAACTTAGCTAGGGTATGTATGCTCATTGCCCCTTTTATTTTTGTCCCTATTTTTTCTTTTGGTTTAATTCCCCATGCCTCTCATCTTTAGATGGATAGTGATGTAAGTTCCGTGGTGGGTGCGGGGCGTCTTTCGTTTCGGCTCTGACTTTCCTAACGATTTTTGTGTTTGGATGTGTGTGTGTGTGTGTTTGAATGAGTGCTTGGGATGTATGGATGTTTTATAGTTTTATAAAAAGCCCCGCATTGATTTCGTCCAGTGAACTGATGTTACTGCCACAGTTAGGGCTTTGTTGGTGTTTTTTTTATTACTACCAAATTTGTATTTAGTTCCTTGTATACAGTTTTTTACACGTTTGTAAATACTCATTGGGATTTCTTTAATTTTTTAATTGTTATTTTATTCCTCCCCCCACAGACAATGAATTTTATATATGAGGACTAGTTAGGACTTCATAGAGTTTCCGAGATATTTGGTGTATGAGGTAAGACTGGCAAGTAAGAAAGGTTTTGGTGAAAGGAATATTGGTTGTATGTTTCGGTCTGTGTTTGTGCCTAGCTAAGTTTAATGTTAAGACAGAAGAAGACCATCTTTTTCCTCTTTCGCCCTTTTTGGCCTCGTGCCCTATTTGTACAGTTAGTACAATAAATGTTATCACCATTTCTATTCTATCCTCTATTACTATATGGATCGCTATTCTCCATAATATTCACTATACTATTTCTCTATACTTATCACTATACTTATCACTATACGGATTATTATTCGGATCACTATTCGGTGGTTACTATTCGAGCGAGTATTATCGAGCAAGTAGTATTAGTGCTTGTGTTATTCGAAGGCCTCTCACACCGGTGTCAGTTATTCATGCAGTTCTCTACGAGTGAATTCGGGTCTGACAATGCGACATTTATGGCCTACTTATACCACAACATTCTTAACAAATGTCCATCTTTTATTTTAATTGTCGTTGCTTTCCACTACAACTAGTTAGACCATCAGTCTACACAACACGGATCCGATATAAAGATTAAACCCCCGAACAAGACCCGAAAATTAAATCCTACGAACAAGATCCGAAAATTAAACCCTTCAAACAAGATCCGACGGAAAGCTCGTCCATTTACGACTGATGCACAGCATGAAAAACATTAAAAGTATTGTCAACTATAATAATTTAAAATATTATTTCAGGTGTTATGATTGTCAATTTTTTAAATACGTTCTTACTCGTGGTGTTATTGTCTTCTTTTAAATGAAGGAGTGTGAGTTTGTGAGACTGGAGATTTAGTATTTATCTCTGAAAATAGCTTTCTTTTATTTCTCTGTAAAACAGAAAGAAACACATAGCTGTATGGGTATATTTATTGTGATCAGATGAACAAATAAAAATATAATATATATGAATATATATGAATAGGGGGAAACCGAGATCCTATCATCCGCCTGACAACGAAGAACACATTCAGATCCAGATATCAACAGATGTCAAATTTCCCTAGCATGCCGTACATCTCATTGTATGTACCACATGGTGCAACTCCTGTATCCTTATCATGTGCAGGGCCTTTCGCCCTCTGATCACTTTCCACCGGAGAACTTTTACTCAGGGTATATTGGATAAACTGCCGATCCATTGTTGTCTCTTCAGTCTTGTTTTTGGATAAGGCAGTATTTGGAAGAGATGGAATAACAAATTTCTACATCCAGCTTTTATGGGCAAATCAGGATATTCACAGTACAATACAGGCTAGACACCAGTATCAGTTTACAATTAATATGTCGACTGGAGTTGTAAGTGACTGTCTAGTAAATCCATATGTTCTCCCAACACGTCTTACAGGAGTTACCTACAGGGACTTTATTTCAAACACTCTTTTAGAGGATGTATCTCTGCTAATACGAAGATGTATGTGGTTCAGCAATGAGGGGGTTCTAGCACATTTTAGTCACATTGTTTGCGATGGACGGGCTGAAATCTACCATGAAAGATAGTGGGAGGACCGGTTCCATTGTCTGAACATTACCTCAATACCAATTCTTTGGATTTTTATTTGTGGGACCACCTAAAACACTTGATTTATGCGTTAGACATTAATATTGCAGAGACGCTTCTTCAACATGTCATGGAGGTCTGCGAAACCATATGAAACCGTGTGGGAATATTTGAAAGTATGCGGCAGTCAATTATGCGACGGGTGCATGCGTGTGGAGAAGCAAGCAGTATTTTGAACATTTGCTGTGCTGAGGTTCAACGGTGGCCTTTTGAGCATATGTTTATATGGGCATCTTACCTTATTTTGGTGTAAAAATTTGTAAAAATAATTTTGATACAACCTGTACTCCTTCTTGGTTGGTTTAAGAATATTTCAGCACCTCATCCCGTATTTCAATCTCGAACCAAGATTAGATTTTGATAAGAATATTGTCTCCCTTCAGTTTTCGACGTGGGAGAGACTTGCCAGCACAGAAATGCGCATTCGAAATGTTGACCTTTACCTCTACTAGAACATTGAATACTGTCGCGTGATACTCAATTAAGAAATGTTTTGAAATTTTATATAGGGACCGGTTTCTGTTGTTTTTTTGACACTTCATTCCTGTCACAAAACGTACAGATTTTACAATAAGACTGATTTTATAACTTGTTTTTTCATATTAGATAAAGTTATCTTATCAAAGACTTAACAAGATGTATGTCTACATTGCTGCATATCGATTGAGGAAAATATTGATAAAAAAATAAATATTGAAATGCCATCATAGTGGAGGAACGAAACCCTTAAGAAAAATGGAATAGTTTTTATCACCCCTCCCCCGCTGATTAATGCTTTAGAAAAATACAAAAAAACATCCATAATAAAATGTATAAGAAACCAGCAAAAACGTAAACGCCCGAAGCCAAAGCAAAGCAATTCAATTTTCAATTGGTGTTGCAATAACGCGATATCTTCGATGTCATCATTCCTGGTATATTTTTTTCTTACACAGGATTGATGCTAAAATCTATTTAATAAATTTAATGGACAATGACCATCCAATGAGATGGGATAAAATAGATAAAATGGACTCATAAAGTCATCAGACTAACGTTTCTGATCTTGCTTTATGATTTCTGGGTAGATTGTTTGCTTGACGGTTAAAAATTTGAGCTTACATGAATACAGGGTGCGAGGCAGTTAATTGTCGTCTAAATTACGCAAAAAGACTCATCCAAATCTTCCTGAATCCTCTGAACTGTCCTCAGATTGGCACCCAAATACTCTGAAATGTTCATATTGAAGCTTCTGGCGCGAATGCCAAGCAGCACAGCATGCCGTTTCCAAATTTCTGGCAGAGTGAATTGCGTCATTGTGCTCTTTTTCTTACAGACGGTGCCCAACTGAGTCTAGTATGCTGTGTAGTCGACAAAATAAAAAAAACAAAACAGCTCGCATGAATGAAATTAGAAATATAAAATGGCGACAATTTACCCATTGCATTCTGCATGTTATTTTACTTAAAGGTTCTCGATTGTGATCTATATGTCATGCAATATCATCTCGTCTAAGAACTTGTAATAACTCTCTGGCTTTAGAGTGAAACCATCAGTGAAGGAATTACTCATTCTACTGCCTACAATACTAGCCCCAAATAATACTCTGTCTCTCGTCTTTTTGTCTCGTCGCGTTAGTTGCATAATTCCATGGAACAGCTGAGTTCTAGGTTTTAGCTGTAAAGGCCGAACAATGTAGTTCCCCATACATCAATAAAGTCACTAATGTTTGTTGTTTGCAATTTCACTTTTGTTTTTTGATTTCTAATCGGCATTTTTCACAGCGTTGTGACCCCCTACCATTCAATAATTGTACACAACCTTATTTCTATTAATCATTATATCCTGAAATTAAAAACAATTGTATAATAATATCTCACACGACAAAATAAGTTATATAAGTAAATATTTCTAATGAAATTATATAAGCCAAAATTATTATGATATATTCCTTCTATCCAGAGAATATCATTAACATTGATTGATTGATATTAATTTCACAATGTTTCCAAAATAAAGTCTGCTATGGTGTATATAAGTGTAAGGAATGCTGCCATATGTAATATGATTATACAAATTATTTCTATCAAAATCATTTTATGAACATCGCAATATCGCATATACTCTCATCAAGAAGCAAGTAACATGTATTACTCTAATCTCTGTTATGCAGTACCAATAACGAATTTTTCTTAACATTATTGCCATGGCAACACGCTACTTTAGATGCTCGACCTTTGGGCATAATGCCCACAGAATTCTGATTCCATCCTTTAGGGAAAACATAAAAGAAGAAGGATTCGGATTTCATACGTATGAACCAGTTTGGAATGTCAAAGGGATAGTTTACAATACTTCTTTTTAAACATTTATTTATACTTACATATATAGATATAACCACTGATCTCGATTACAAATTGAAGTGAGAAAGCAATTCTATTGTTTCCATAACATACCTTTAATTCTCATTATTTATTGCTGCTTCTACGTCAACATGATTTTGTCATTTTACCAAGATCCCATCTTTTACTACAATTTCATAGTTTAATTTCTTTAGAAAAAAGTAATTAACATGAAATACCTTTTACCAAATTTGAAATCCCCATCTTGATTTAGTTAATTATTGTTTTTTCAAGATTATCTCGAAAATTAGCACAAAATTTCCCAGAAAATAGATACTTCTGTCTTTTGTAAACATACGGGCTACAATTATGGTTTTGATTTAATTTCTTGTTCCCACACCTTACATTATTCAGATCGAATGAAAATTCAAGATAGATGACTGTTTTCCGTCGTATTTCTCTCTCTCTCTCTCACACACGCACACACACACGCACACACACACATATAGATATATTATGACATGGCTCTCAATATTGAATGACCTTTTTTCTTCTTCCTTTATTTCCCGTTTCGACTGAGAAATGGCGGGAAAGAATATGTGTCACTTGACAACCAGACCAGACAGGCTGACCTCCTAACTTAATAGTCTGTCGCCCAAGCCCACGTGACATGCACCACCAAGTGGGATATTTGAATTGAAATTTCAGTTTCTCGATAAATCTCCGACCACGACAGGTCGCGAGTAAATCTACTCTCATCGTGTGATCATCAGGAATGCTTCTATGAAGTTATTATTTTACTTGTTGTGTAAGGAAATATCATTACCAAAGACCGTAGATTTATTCGACTACTTGCTGTGTCGAGAATAAGAGAATATTATCTCCGGAGAAATCATCGCAATTTCTACTTGGGATGAATTTCAATTAGCAGTTGGGAAACGAAATACAAGTACTATTCCGGAGTTTTATAACATATATTGCGGAAAGAAGAACTACCGACTTTTATTTGGACATTTTAAAGACAGAATGCCATATGGAACATTTGAAATTACAAGTTCGTGAATCACGAATATTTGAACTAACACCCAGTATCAGATAAGTGCGTTTTATTGCTTTTACGTCTGTTATCCGAGACACTTTCCATATTCTACTGCTTTTCCTATATAAGATTATTTGTAAATGTTCATTCATCTTCTCGTTTGTTGTTTGTCGACACATGTGTTGTGTGTTCCTATCCGAGTGACACATCTGGGGTTCATATTTATGGGTAAAAGTACTTTATATTAGAGATAGAGCGTATGTAAATATAAAAGTAGACACTAAGGCCAACACCCAGAGCCGGCAGTCTGCTTCAGGTCTGAAAATTTCGCTCAAGCATGAAACAGACTGTCACTTCTCGGTGTTGACCTCTGTAACCACTTTATATATATATATATATATATATATATATATATATATATATATATATATATTATAAATTAATAGACTTAAAATATGGTTTTTCGCTACACAGTTCCAACCATGTTTCAAAATGAAAGCTAAAAGCCCGGAATGTAATTTTGTAATTAAATTAAAGACATTAGTTCCATTTCATCCTCAAGCGAATATATATATATATATATATATATATATATACACTTTAAAAATTAGAAGATCAATTGAATCTTTCGCCGTTAAAAAATGCTTTGGGATGTAAATAGATACCGTTAGGTTGAAACCAAGGTAGCGTATTCTCCTAATTTTTCAAGTTTAAAATACACCATCTTATATTTATTTAAAAAAAAAATTTTTCACATGTACATTGAGCCCTTTTTAATACTAATGTTTCTGGTCAGATTTAACTCTTACAATTAACCTCTATCTATCTATATATCTATCTATCTATATATATATATATATGTAGTTTTAAAGCTGAATCAGTTTCAGAACGAAATACATGCATCGCTGCTTCCCAAAATTCGCTTCTAGTAATCTAGTTCTTCAAAGTTGGCCTGGTCATAACGGCAAGTCATTACACGACCTTGAAAAATTGAGTCTTGTCCCAAAACACACTCGGGCTTTAGGGGTTCGTCCATACAACAGTCAGAAGACACTTTAGGCACAATTCGGCAAAGTGAAAAAAATTCAAATGTGGGTAATTCCCATGATTTAATTGATGATCTGAAACATTTGACATTTACTGGAATTTCGTTTCAAAAATATCATTTTTTCTTGATCGCGTGCTTAAATTTTGATGAATGTGAGTCTCTATATGACTATCAGAAACATACCTATCTTTGGTTCAACAGTAATCTTTCTTAACTTTCCCAGAGTTAAATTTAAATCCCAAAAGTAATCACGTGGTCGTATTCTAACGGAGTAATGATTTCCATCTTTCATGTAAGCCAAATTTTAAACAAATGTTAAAAACATTCGCATTTTTGTCCCTCACCTGTCGAGATGCATTCGTATCGAAACAAAAATGCATTTTTGTCGTCAGTGATTGTTTGTCCGTATGTAACATCTTTACAATAAATACTTATTGCTCTACTCTTGGTATGAACGTTTCAATTTATATTCTTTTCGCTCTCGTTACATTTATATATATATATATATATATATATATATATATATATATATATATATATATATATATATATATATATATAATCTTTGCGAAGTAAAAGCATCGTTTAGCATCATTTCCAAACAAACTGAGAATGGCACATTCGATTTTATTACACAAAGCTATCTCTAGGATTCTATCTACAATTATAAAAATATTTCGAAATTTTAAATCGAAAAAAGAGTTTTGTAAGGTACCCACATACACCTAGATAAATAAACTTTACAATGTATCTACTATCCCTTTGCTTTAAACGTTTTATCCACAGGTCTCGTCATCCTAGAACGCACGTTAACTTCCTGGTGACCTTCAATTGAAAAATCATTGCATTTTCCTAACATGTATCCTTTTCGTTTGTTTGCTATTATTATCTCTCATCGAAGACCCATGTTTCTTACTCTTCTTATATATTTTATTAACAACAATAAACTCAAACCATATTTTAGATCAGCGCTGCTTACTTAACGACCGTAGAATTCAGGAAAAAGCATGCGTTCAAACGTAACGTAAATAAGTTGAAAGGAATATTAAACAAAATCTAATAATTTACAATTCTTCATCTAAAAGGTTTGGACAATATTAACATTTATAGTAATTTCTTTCTCTTTACATAAAGGACTTACTAAACTATTCAATATATACGAAGTTTTTCACAAAGATTTGCCACAAAGGAGCACTGGAATTTTTAAAATTTGAAAATTAAAGACGCCGCCTACATAAGTTTCTAAACTTAAATAGAATATATATAAAAGAAAAATATCTGTTTCGGTGCATAGATATTCCTAAAAATGGTTAAATTATTTCCATATTTTTCCATGTAAATCTATGCATTAAACTGGTTTTCCCAGACACTGCAGTCTGTCCGTACCTGTACGCAACCTAAATCCATGATGCTGTAATATAAAATGCAAATTTATGCTGAGGAATATCAGACGAAAGACATCATTTCAGCTTTTCAGATACTTTAATTAATCAATTTGTTACTTTCATTCTTACCCAAATTATTCCGACTTGTCCTTTCATTCATTTTCTTTTTGTTATCGGGACCTAAAACTATATTTAAAAAAAAATATCATACCCCTTAACGACGTAGGCGATCAGTACTCTCTACACATTCTTTTTCTTTATTATCTGTCAACACATTCTTGTGAACGATGGTGGTGTGAATTCCTGTTTTTTCTCCGGTGTCTTTTAGAATCTTCTTTCTTTTAGACTGGTTGTCACAGAAGTTTAGAGAGCCTCAGTCTACTCTGTTATTTAACCCATAGCCTGAGGAGGAGGAGGAGGAGGAGAAGAAGAAGAGACGTATTCTTCACAATGGATTTTGTATGAAACTGAACGCAACACACAAGCCCGGAATTTGATTTTCCCTTTCCGCAGCGATATCTCTGAAACCAACCGCTCATCCTAAAACATACAGGATAGAAAAATATACGGACTATCCATTTTTAAGAATGGCGCCTGACCCGATTATTCCAAATAATCTTGTAATTTCACCGTCAGGAATATCAATTGAGTTTTCCCAATGTAAAGATTGGCGCAACACATTTTCTATCCAAATCTGTTCTCAATGTGTTTAATAGACTTCGATACATTTTTTTACTTAGATATCTGGCTTAACACAAATTCCCTATCTCTATTTACTTGGCTTTGTGTCATACTAATATTAATAGCCTAGATATGAATATACGAAGAAGACATTTTTCACGGCACGCAAAACCCAGTCGCATATGTGAAGTTCTTTTATTAAATCATTTTTTTTTGCATTTAGTTCCCTGCAAAATGTTGTAATGTTCCATTAAAACTTCATTAATCTTTATTTCGTATTATAAGAATATTTTCATTTCAACAAGTACATTGCGTTGATGTGAGTCTGAAGCAAAAGAGTTACGAAAACAGCAGGATTTTGGCTCCGAGTTTTTCATCATTTTTTTCCTTTTTATTTTTGAGACCACAACTGCAATATTGTATTGTTTCTCCAAACGAAATGTAAAATGTATATCGATTAGGTTCACTGGGAATTGCAGGCGCGATTTCACTTTATTATCGGTCTTATTATTTATTTCGAAAACTAATGCCAAATGCAAATATCTGATTTGTTTTATTTTAATTTTTTATCAATATGTGTTGTTTAAAGCCATTTCTTTGCAACATGTCACGTCTTTCATTCGATTGTATCAAACGGTGCATTCGCATTTTGTACGCGTTCAATATTATTTATTTGTTTTCATTCCATTCTCTAATTCTTTTATACTCTTCTTAGTCAATTTTTCTCCTCCTTTTATTCTTTTATTTTTCTTTTAGAAATTTGTTTTATATTTTCTTTTAAACGTTCCTTTTTTCAGATTATTTTCATTTTCCTTGCCTTTTTCTTCCTTTACTTTTTATTTATATTCTTTGCTGTCTGTGAATAAAATTCTAATTATGCATACTAATTTTTATTTTTGCATTTTTGTATTACACTCACACACACATACATATATAAAGGAAAAATAGGAAATCTCTATAGCATAACCAACAAGTTTCGTCCAATGTGTATTTTTCAAGATAAAAAACGAAATGAATTTATTGAAACAAAGTATCTATAAAAAACAAACAAAATATCGTAAGCAACTAGAAGGTATTAGAAACGCTATTGTATATTCATCCGGTCCACTGAAAAATTACGTCAATTACTTTATGTTTGAAGATAATATTTTCACATGTAGAAATATTGTTTGTATTGTTGTGTCGACGCAATCAACAGTTTTCTTTTGATTTCTTGATATATACTCAACCACGATTACGATTTTATAAACGCTACACACATGAAAAAAAAAATTCAATCAGAAGGAAATTCTACGAGAGTGCCGCCACTGAATATTACCCGAATATTAATCTACGCTGTGTTTTTCCCAATATCACCTTTTCTAACAGAATCACTACTCTCCCAAACCAACGTAGACAACAGATATATCAAGAAATCAATAGAAAACGTTTGCATCCGCCAATACAACAATACAAGCAATATTTTCTAAATGCGAAAATATTCTCTTCAAACATAAAGTAATTGGCGTAATTTTTCAGTTGACCTTACGAATACGCAATGATTCTTCTAGTTGCTAACGATATTTTGTTTATAGATACTTTATTTTTGCGGGATGGCGTCTCGATTAAGGGACGAGCCTCGCGAAACAGAATCTCTCTTGCAGCGTGTCTCACTGGCGATGGTTCGAGGTAATGCTTTCTCCATCATTGCGACTAGCGGAGGATAGCAAAAAAAAAATTGTTTTGCAGATACTTTGTTCAATAAATTCATTTCTTCTTAAAATTAATTTGCACATTCTAGGCTGAAATAAAAATTTAGGTATACACAATGAATAATGCTTTCACAAAAAACTATCCCCAAACCATCTACAATGCTAATGGTGGCAAAGTTTCCTATTATTCCTTATCCTTTATACATATTGTCTTTTTCTACAGGTTAATTCTGGTTGTATCTGTCGATTTTGTAACTAGCGATTATTACAGTGTCTTCCCGTGTTTATGTATATACTGATTATGTATGAGAAATCAGCAATTTTGTTCTCTATTTTATACTGATGTATCTTAATTTACATATTTTAGTATATGTCTATCTATCGCAGTCCGTTCGTATCTATCTATTTATCTAGCTCCATGTCAGTTAATCTAGTCATATCTAGCGAACGTAGCAACGTAGCTTTTCCAATGAATATCACATTGCAACAGTATGAACGGGATTCAGAGAAATATTCAAAGTAATTATTATTACCACACCAAGATGTTAAATAGGAGTGTAATCATTGAGTAGGAACAGTAGCTCAGTAGGAATTATGCAAGCGACTTGGTGTCAATCGTACTATGAATGTTATTTGTAAGGAAAGTACATCATCGATAATTTTCTAAACAAATGCTCTCAAACATTTGCGGTCGCTATCTTAGATCAAATTAACAGTAAGCGAGGAAAAAAAATGAAATTCTACTAAAGACCTTACTCAGAAGTGAAGAAGCTTTTTCAGATAAAAGCGTACATCATGTGCATAATGAGTGATATCCGAGAGACGATAAGCACAAATGGCGAGATTGATGAAATCGGAGATCCAAGTAAATGTCGATTATATTGAAACCACAGCAGTGTCGGGGTCTGCGATTGGTGAAGGAGATAGAAACGTAATGTCACTTGATCCACAAAGTAAAATTCATAAAATACTCTAAAAATTAGAACTGAAAATTTAATAAAATTATTTTGATCTCAAGAAGTTGGTCTTATTTTCTATTTTAACTCGTGATAGACATTAAAATTGGAACCAAAGTAAAAGCATCACATGTCTACCGAGATTAAGCATCTCTATAGAAACAGGTAAATCAATTACTAATATGTATGAATTGATCTGCTTATCGATAGTCAACATGATAGACAAAGTGATTGTTGCTTATTGTAAAATATTGATGCAGAGCTTTGAAAGTGTCTATATACTTAAGGGATACATTTAGCATGACAACACTTTAAGGTAGGCATAAGCCCGGTATGGTTAATGGGGATAGTGGGAAATTGTAGTGAAAAAAACATGAAAAGAAATGGAGAAAAAATGGAATGATGAAGGACGAAAGAAACATAGATTGAAAAGACTTACGAAAGAAAAAAAAAAGAATGGAAAATAAATAGAAGAAGGAATAATGGAATAATGGAAAGAAGAGAGAGAGAGAGACGAGAGACGAGAGAGACGAGAGAGGAGGGAAAGGGGGAGAGATGGGAGAGAGGAGAGAGGGTAGAGAGAGAGAGAGAGATCATGAAAATACGCAAAAAAATAAATAAATAAAAGAAACAAATAAAAACAGAAGAAAGAGAATAAACGGAGGCAAAGGATGGAATTTGTGTTGAGGAATTTTATTAATTTTTTTACTGTCACGCATAATTCATAAGTAATCATGACTGAAGAAATTATTTGAAGAAGTCCTATCATCCTTAAGGTTTGAGCACATTGGGCTTAACTGGTGCATTCTTCAACATTTCGAATATTGTTTGATATTATGTCTGTTTCTATATGTTTATATTTATATCTATGCTTATATATACATCTTCTTTATGTACCATGTCCCCTGAGGATATAGGCGATCATGGCTCTCCACAACTTCCTATTCTTTATAGTTCTTAATAGATTTTTTTTTATTATTTCTCCTAAGGCCTGTTCCGACATCTATTTACTAAAGTTCATTAAGTATGTTATGCGCTGTTTTCCTCTGTCTCTCAATCTGTCCTGTGAATATCAGATTTTCCAAGTCTTCCTTCCTCACTATATACCCTAGAAATTTCAAGTCTATTCCTGATGTTAAGTATAAGTTTCCTTTTTGTTTCCATTTTCTCTAAAACCTTGTCGTTACCCACATGTTCAGTCCATGGTATCCTCATCATCATTCTGTAGAACCATATTTCTATTGCTTCAAGTCTGTTCAATGACATAGTTAATAGATAAATAAAAGATAAAAGGATTTATCTTCCGACTTTAAACCCGTTGGTATAAAGACGTCAAACACTGACTCCAAATAAATTTTAAATCTGTTCTATACTAAAAATCATATAACGTGGCAACGTTTAAACGTTACAAAACGCTATAACGTAAACGTATTTGATCTAAAATTTTTCGAATATCTATTTTTATTGTTTCACTTTTATAAAAAGGGATACATGTAAAATTTGAGCAACATAATCCTAACAAATGTTACCAACGATTAAATACTTTATGAAATAGACATAAATTATCGTAATATTCAAAATTATACATAGCTAAGTATATTTATTTTTAGTTTATATATATATATATATATCAAAGACATTTTTTTTTATGTTTAACGTTCTTTTTATAGATACAAGTATTTAAGTAAATGCTCTGTTTATAATAAACAGTATTAAATATCATTTACCGGCCTGAATGTCCGAGAATGATATTTAATACTGTTTATTATAAACAGAGCATTTACTTAAATACTTGTATCTATAAAAAGAACGTTAAACATAAAAAAAAATGTCTTTAATAAATAAATTGTCGGACTTTGTCCATTTCGTAATATATATATATATATATATATATATATATATATATATATATATATATATATATATATATAAATATAAAGAGAGAAAGAGAAAGCGTACTTCCTTTAATAAAATTACACGAACATTCAGGACGGTAGACGAAAATAAATTATATATATATATATATATATATATATATATATATATATATATATATATATATATATATATATATCTTCTTTTTGTGTCGTGTCCCTTCAGGACATAGGCAATCATGGCTATCCACTTTGTTCTGTCCCTTGTATCTCTTAATAAGCTTTGACTTTTTATTATTTTTTACAGACATTGTTATGCCTCCCATTTGCTAAGTATGTCACGCGTTACTTTCTCTTGTACCTTTCCCCCTTTATCTGCCCTGTGAGTATCAGATTTTACAAGCCCTCCTTTCTCATTACGTGTCACAGAAATTCCAGCTGCCTCTCTGTTTGCATTTTCTCCAAAACCTCGTAGTTGCTCACATGTTCGGTCCATGTTATCTTTAGTATCCTTGTGTAGAACCATACCACTGCCTTGAGTCTCTTCTTCATCTTTGAGGAGATCGTGCAGTATTCACTGTCGTAAAGAATGACAACTAAAAGGGGCGTCTACTCAAATACGAATATCCACTAAAAATAACATCTAAAGTGATTATAATTTGTCGGATTAATAAAAATCTATTCTAAAAATTCTCTTTGTTTAAGTTTGGATACGAAACTGTACAGATATGAAAATTTCGGGAAATCGATGACGATAGAAGTAATACTTAAGTTACATTCCGAGCCTTCCCTGACTAATTTCTTATTTGTAGCTCAGTTGGTCAGAGCGTGCCAGATTTAATTATAGCTTACTCAGAGAGATGCAGGTTTGAATGGGAGAGAAATATTTTTTTCCTATAATATGATTTTCGAACATTCAGGGGCCGGTAGACGAAAATTTACACTTACACACTTACACACATACACACACACACACACACACACGTACACATATATATATAACTGTGTTGTACTGAGACTCGAGCCAATATGCTAGACCGACATAACCGATTAGACCTCAGAGCTGGGGTTCCTCCTTTATTTGCCTGAAAACATTCACACACAATTCGAATTTACAGTTGCAAGTAAAACAATTATTAAGGAAATGACCGTTAACTGCATGTAGCATACTGTGTTTCATTTCCGGGCCTAATATGTTTTGCTTTGTTTTTTATTATTTTACCTGTGATCTTCTAATACAGTCATATCGCTACAATTGTACTGTTTATGACTATAAGATTTGACCTCTCTACATGGACAATCGGTCGAGATATGAGTATTTATTATTTGTTTTATTATAGTATGGTCCAAGACAATTTTTTTATTTATTCGAACCCACCTTCTTATACGAAGCTGTTAGGATATTACAATCCCTATTTTTCCTTAATTTCTTTCAATTTTCTCTCCATCTTTGTCCTATCACACCTCATTATTCAATTTAGTCAACCACTCTACCGTTCTATTGCATTTTTTCTGCATTTACAGCAGCTTCTTGTAAAGTTTTTATATGCATTATCATGTTCACACGAGATGTCAAATAGATATCGCTGGAAATCTACAGCACCAGTTTCAGTACTTTAGATATATACACAAAACGGGATCTTACATGAGATTAACCCAATTTCGATTTTAAAATTGTTGCCATGATCTCAAGTGTTGTAGTTATTACGAGAACGACTGTAACTTTCATGCTATTTTTCTTTTTGCATCCTTTCGTCTGTGGTCCGCTGCTACAAATATCCATACAGTTCTCTGTATTCCCATCATGGTTCGCGTCTTTCTTGATTTCCTATTTGGCATCTTCCCAGCTCTCATTCAAGTTGCTTGGCAGGGCCCGTGAATATTTCATAGTTTTTCTATTTTAATTTTCTGATGAAACATCATATTGGTCAATCCCTCTGCCTTTCTGTTGCACCTTTTTCTGCATTACTCTGCATATACCCTTCAAGTGCCTTGTGAATTCCATAAGTATTCATATAAAAAATTATTAATATTAGGCCAATGCAAGTCTTAATAGCCACTCTATCTTGAGTGGCTATTGGGCCTTGAGTTGCTGTATGAATGATAACAGTAGGCGCTAAAGAGTGTAGTTTAAGGCGATATGTTGAAAAGATTACAGTTATCGAGTTAAAGACGTTAAGGCTGTAGTGATCGGGAAAGCATTCGCTCGGGTGTTCCTTCCACAAAGTAGCGGCTCTTGCGAAGAATGTCTTTTCGTGAAACAAGGTTTTCTATTTTGCTGAAGCAGACATTAATCTTAAGAGAGTGTTATCGCATTCTCTCTCTTTTGTTTCTACAAGCATATATATACATTTTCAAGGCAACCCAGAATGAGGCTTACCGGAAGTTTAAAATAGAGTTAGAGATTAAATCTGTCTACTGTTGCTATACTGAGAATTTATGGCTATTTACTCTATAACGTACGTACTGACTAACTAGTAAAGGAACAAGCAAGTTAAATGATTGTTCACTCATCATATTTTTACCTCTGTCGTAACCAAGTGTAGGGAGATATTATATTTCAGTAATCTTCTTGATATTCTCCCGGTTGTGAATAATATCTTGTCTAATTGATCGCGACACATCTGTTAATTTCCCCCAGAGATTTCTCTAGGGCTTTCGGACCGTTCCTAGTGTTACAATAATGATTGGTATGACTGTTCGTATAGTACAACATCCACACATCTTTCGCAAAATCCCGATAGCTATGTATCTTTTCACTTACTTTCATATACACTGCTTAATCTTTCGTATTAACGAAATTCACTCTCTGGCATGTTTTCTTTTTCTTGAAGACTATCAGATCTAGCTTTCTGTCCTGGATTCGGCGATCCGCCTGAATCTTAAAATCACAAAAGATTTTTCGCGTTTCATTCTCTAGGGTATATTCTGGTCTGTATGGTCAAAATAGTGTCACTTGTACGATTCCTTGTCATGCCTGTTCTTGTATTCTTTCTCAGCTACAATTATGTAATTATGTGGCTAATTGTCTTATTTTTTATTTCCACACAGTCTACATTTGATAATTTCCTCTGCTCTGTCTATTCTAGTAAATGATTTTTATGGCAGCCGGTTTTTGTTTTTTGTTTTTTGTTTTTTTTTTTTTTTTTAACGTAACTGAGAGTTTCTCTTTTTGACTTACGTCATGCAGCAATGTCCATGGCGATTTTTTTGCCTTTCCATCGATTTGTTCATCTAATTGTTTTCCCTTCTGTTTCTGTCCATTCTTCTGTTTTAGCACAGTTTTTGCCCGGTGTACTGCTCGATTCCATTTGGTCGTAGACTTGAAATAATCATGATAGCAGTAAAGCTCTCATCCTCTTACTTTTTCCGTCATCTCTCGATTTCATCGCTTATCTGTCTGTTATGAATTTGACAAGAATGAAAGCAGATCTGTTTTGGAAAGAGTTCATTTTCCTCTTCCTTCTAAGTATTTACTTTTAAAACGTCTATCTATTCCATCGTGGAATTTCAGAAACTTTCCTTTATTATATTTTCTTTCATAATTTCATTTAATTCATTTTCATCTCTTTTTCTCCTGTATTTTTTTATTCTTCGTTTTCTTTATCCGGGATCAGTTAATGGATTTGCGTTCAGACCTCTCGCAACTGATTTCCTTGTGTGCTGTAGCATTTCAGGATGTGTGGTCATGGATCTCCACGTCTTCCTGTATTAACATTCACACTCCATTTTTGACTTTGTGAAACTTGTGCCGCATCCTTTTAATTAGACTCGGATAAATAGATTATTTACTGCTTATTTTATCTCCAGTATTCCCTGTTTTCCAAGCTATATTTTCTTATTATACGTCTCAACATAATTTAGCTTTCTCTTCTGACTGCCAACAGCAGTTTCCGTACAGTAGATTTAAAACTTTCAAGTTCTCTACGTGGAAACTCTCCAAACTTCACTGCCATATATAGATATATAGATATGTATATTAGATATTATATTACAGCTAGGAACTTTTTTTTTGGTTTCTAAACACATTTTGTCATATCTTTGAGAAAAGCCTATTTTGCTTTTCTTATTCTCTTTCGGAATTCTCTGACGCACTTTCCGTCGACCATTACTAAATATCCTATATACTTATATCTTCTTTTCTGTTTCTATTTGATCTCCCTTATACCTAACTTACAACTCAGGCTTTCTTTTTTGAAGACAACCATGTATTTAGTTTTCTTACAATACAGGTTTAGATATCCCCCCCCTATCGTCCAGTACCTTCTCTAATTATTCTTTCAGTTTTCTTTCTGAATCTGAAAATAGTGCCATCTGTATTGTTAATATCCGTCTAAAATAAATCTTAGTAGGTCTCCTAAACCCTTTAGAATCGTCTCACTGTAGGTTAAATCCAGCTCATTCTTGTTGAACGCTACTTTTTTTTTTATTATTGTGTATTTAGTAAAATCGTTCTTTGCAGTATTGATCACGGATTAATTATCTTTTGAAGGTAAATAATACTTTTAATATTTCAAGCTGTTCCTTGTTCCTTGTTAAATGCTTTTATGTTAATGAAACCGCCTATACTTTTCAAAATGTGTATTGCTCACTCTGACAGCATTAAGATTATGAATATCACCTTTCTTGTTCCAGTGTTTTGAACAAAGACACATTGTTCTTCCTCTATTTCCTGTTTAATTTTGTTACACGTTCTATTCATTAGAATCCTAAAGTCCGGATTCTTTCACACATGGTTCATTTGGCAGAGTTATGAAGAATGATCTACTGTGGTCATCTGGGCTTACATGATGTCCAAATTGTAGAGTTCGAATGAAAACATATCCAAGAATATTGGTTTAATTTCTGAAATAGAATGCATTCATTATTCCCACAATTCATTCAAGCAGGTATTTATGGCTTCGATCATAAAAAATAAAAGACCGGATTTTGAATGTACATTCTCAAACTCATCATTTTATTGAATGGGTGCCTAATAAATTTTCTCAATTCTCCTTTTTGCTCCTGACTAAACCAGATTTAGTATCTATCTATCTATCTATCTATCTATCTATCTATCTATCTATCTATCTGGGGGAGCTTATCTCCGAGTATATGCCTGTACATAATAATGAACAAACTAGATTAGTATATTGCTAATGTATTTGGGTTGATGGTTAATATGAAATAGTGATTAAACTTTCGGAAATATATATCAATCCTTGTTATCCTTAGCCTTACTTAACTGTTGTTTTTAAACTTTTAGCTTTTAAACTTGAAATTATTTCAATAGGGAAGACAACGTTAATAGTAAAATGATGCGTTAGTCGAAATATCGATGTCTCAAGAGAATAAAAATTAATAATTTGACAAAAAAATTTAATTTAGTAACAAACGAAAAGAATGATGATTCTATATATGTCAATTTTTGATGCGTTATAATTCACCGGTAAAAGTTGAAAAGCTTTCAGCTGGATCATCTCCAAGTTAATCTGATGATTGTGTGAGAAATAAATAATCAGCTCCTTTTCGACGTAATTGTCTCAGACAGGAAATGTAATCCAGCATGTAATAACACACTTAATTATTGTGTGATGAGACTACAGCAGATATCAGATATAGCCGTTCGAACATACCACAAGGTAAAATTAAAAAGTAAAAGTAGATGATAACATACGAGAATGATGCCAGGAAAATGCAAATTTTATAGCATATTAAAGTAAAGGTAGTACCTACAATCATTGGCGTACTCGGATCAATCTCAATATGCCTAGCTGACAGGTTGAAACAGTTAAGACAAGAAAAATCTACTCTACGATTAAAATTTTCATGAATAGTGAGAAGAACGTCACAAAGATATGACGACACTTATTATCATGATCGCCAGTGATGACCAACAGAATCTGCAGTTGTCAAGACACGAAGTCTTAAAGGATACAGGGAAAAGAGATAACAAAGAAATCATGGAAAGAAAGACAGAAAGAATAAACTAAGATGACTAAACACACAAATGGACCAAAAAGACAAATAAAAACAACCAACGAATCACATATATCGCAAAATATTCAAATGCTTAAAAAAATTACCAAACAAAAACGAAAGCTTAAAAGAAAGACAAAGAAATAAAGAAACGGGATTAGTGAAAAGAAAAAAAAACGAATACATGATAGAAACGGCGAGACAGAAAGAATGAAATCAAAATAGAAATAGGAAAGAGTGAACGGAAGAAAAAAAAAGGAAACATGGGATAAAAATGAAAGAAGGAATAAACCAAAGCCTGATCCGTTCGACAAATTTTGACGTTTTATTCGGAAAGAAAGTTCTACTATATTTTAAAGTGATATTCTGTAGGTTCCTTGCGTTTATTTAGATCTTTGGTAAAACCAATGATTCACAAGTACCCATTATACTCAATTTTGGCAATTTCTATCGTGAAGTAGCTCAAAACAAAATACAGTATAGTCAGGGAAGAATTCAATGCTTTACAATCGTGAGCCAGATGTGTTACTGAAACACTCCAGATCTCATGAGGGTGGGAGATAGTCAGGGAAGAATTCAATGTTTTACAATCGTGAGCCAGATGTATTACTGAAACACTCCAGATCTCATGAGGGTGGGAGATAGTCAGGGAAGAATTCAATGCTTTACAATCGTGAGCCAGATGTATTACTGAAACACTCCAGATCTCATGAGGGTGGGAGATAGTCAGGGAAGAATTCAATGCTTTACAATCGTGAGCCAGATGTATTACTGAAACACTCCAGATCTCATGAGGGTGGGAGATAGTCAGGGAAGAATTCAATGCTTTACAATCGTGAGCCAGATGTATTACTGAAACACTCCAGATCTCATGAGGGTGGGAGATAGTCAGGGAAGAATTCAATGCTTTACAATCGTGAGCCAGATGTATTACTGAAACACTCCAGATCTCATGAGGGTGGGAGATACGTTGAGTTCATAAATTCATGAACAATACAGAAGCAGTGAGTACCAAAACGTTTTAATGTCGACAACTTGAGTTTGCAGCATTTCTAGATATCTAGTGGTAAGCTTTTGGAACAACATCATTGTTAATGAAACTTTGTTCACAATGCTATGATCTGGGTATGACATCCAGTGGTGGCCTCAGGGGTTCTCGGCGGCATCATAATTTCAAGGTCCCCCACCCCCCCAAAAAAAAACAGCAGAAGAGACATGGCTACGTTATTTTTTTTATCCGATTTCCAATTTCCAAATCTTAAAAGAGATGAACTTTTGAATGTTTCAGAGATGGTAGCATCTGCAAAACAATGTTTTAAAAAACCAAAGGGTTAACTATGAAAAGATAATCTAAGGGTATTGACAGCGGGATGAATATGCGAAATAGTCTGCACGATTCATGAGTTTACAGCATTTCCTTGTACAGGAAAAAATGTAGGAAAGAATAAAAGAATAAATCAATAAAAGATAGAGACAAAGAAAAGTAAAAGAGAAAGAAAGTAAAAAAAAAAAAAAAAAGAAAAAAATGTTAAAACTGAACTAATTTGTGTCATGTCGTGTGTCATATGCATCACTGTCCAAGACAAAAAAGGTGCGGAATCGATAATCAATATCAATTTTTGATTAAGGTTCATTGAGTACTGCAGTGACCACACTGTCCACCACCCTTACCTTGTTCCTAGGGTTGGCATAAAGCCGAGTGTTGAATCCAGTGTAATTGTTATGAATTAGCATTCGGTCGAATAGACACAACTGTCTTTAATGTCCTTGTAATTGCAATCCATAATCGATTGATCAATCTACTGTCCAGTTACATAGTAATACGTAACAATGAAGATGGGTGTCAGGTGAGTTGGTAACAATGCTTTCATTCTTTGTTCAACCGCAACCCACACAAGCCATGTAGACGAATGGAGCGAATGTTGCACAACCACTTGGTTCAAGACCGCTTATACTCGTGTAGATGTCGAGTGGTTAAACTGTATTTTAAGGCAATTGACAGTTGACCTATACACAATCTTGTAATTTAGTCTGATTTTTATATTTATACACTATGTCAGATTTGTTTTATACAAGTTCAGAATATTGTTATATTTAATATATCGTGTAAGTTTCAGGTTGTTCAAAATATTGATAATATTTGGCAGTTGTAGGAATTATTATGCAAATAAAGTTCCAAAATATATATGCATTCCCAAATACATTCACATGATATAACACATAGGAAAATATATTTGATTAACATAATATCTCCTTTAATTGAAGAAAGTTAATATGACTGGTTTGATATTTTATAATCTATATCTAGAATTCTCAAAATGTGTGTGTATGTATGTGTGTGTATGTATGTGTGTGTGTGTGTGTGTGTGTGTGTGTGTGATCGGATGTTGTTTATGCATTTCCACAGTTTTTATCCGATTCCGATGAAGTTTTTTGCTTGATAAAACTACAGTACCGGTTTTGAGTACGAATTGTTGGCGACAATGGCTCTCTACTACTTCCTGTCCATTATAACTCTCAGCAACCTTTTATTATTTACTATCTGTTCTGGGATATATATCTTTCATATAAACTTTAATAAAAATAAATAGTTTAAATTATTATAATAATATTATTTAGTATTATATAGTTCCCTTTTAGGGGAAACCTCTTATTTGGGGATGTGCCTCAGTTTCATCCAAACGTTGTCACTAATATTGATTTACGGGTGGGCTGACTTTAAACTTAAACTGCTCCAAGTGAACAGCAAAAATTCCCAGTAATGAAAGACCCGGTCAAAGACCGTTTATACCGCTAGCTTTCATTAATCTTTCATTCTTAGATTTTCTTAACTTTTCTACTGTTTCGACATTAACATTAATTACTATAGATTTTATTGTTTCCAAGATATAATTTTGATGAAATATTAACAATCATATTATATCTCAATTTGATAGTGAACTTTGCAGAATGTGAATGAGCATTGGTTTCCATGAACATATTCTGCAGCTTCAGTCTACTTTGTTGTGAACTGTACCAATCAAAAATCGTATTACTTCAGAAATTACAATATTTCTTTGCATTTCTCTTTACATTAATAATTTTAATACCTAAAATACGGTCCCAAATATTATTCAAAATTCTTCTGTTGTCATCTAAGTGTTTGCTGATCATTTCTAAGAGGTTCCCAACTTTTTGACCAATTTCAATTCAATGCTAATTCTTTAGCACTAAAAAGTTTTGTTGAGAAATCGATTTCCATGTCTCAACTTACACGATTTTCTTGTTAGTACTTTCATTATTTTCATATCTTTAGACAATCTAATAATTTATATATTTTCTATCTATCTATATTCGCAACATCATTATTTAATATCTTACGGCTTGTCATATCTTAGTGATGTTTTCAATTTCTATTTTGCTTACTCGGTTATTTCTGTTCAATATTTCTCATTATTCATTAAATTTGATATATCTTCTTTTTTTTAGCCTCGACGTACATATTACCAAACACAAACTTTATGTTTCTGAAATTAAAAATAAATATTAGTAACTAAACCATGGCTTTTGAAGTATTGTCTCCAGCAGTTAAAGATATTTAATACGGGAAAGTATGGTCCTATAATAATACAAGAAAAGTTAGCAGTAATGATATTTCCAGATGCTAAAATCGTTTGAATCAAAGATACGAAATTATGAACCGTTGCAGTCATGCCAAAAAAATCCTCTTAAGTTCATATGAGGCTAGATAAAAATATAAACATTTTAATTAACCACCCTCACCTATACATTTAC
>OZ010597.1:71376659-71431659 GCA_963932145.1 Acanthosepion lycidas | reverse complement strand
AGTCTCTGCTTTTTGCCTTTATCTCCGATATCATCTGAAAATCTCAGTCATTCCCAGGAATTATTTTTGTTTATATTATTATTATTATTATTATTATTATTATTATTATTATTATTATTATTATTATATCTTAGTTTGGGTTTTGGTGCTCTAATTGATCTCATCAAACTCTGTGTATTTTGTTTTTCTTCAAGTATCGATGTGTGTGTAGCGTATTAGCACTGAGAGTGGGGACAGGAAGCTGAATTCAAATTCAGGCCAATGCTGCTGGAAATTACAAATTATCTGAAGTATGAATCTCTTTTTTCTCCTTACCGCTATTGCTGAATTAACAGAATCGACTGGGCTTTTCTATCATCGGGTGCTACCCATTTATAAGTGATGAAAAATTCTGAATTCGAAAACAGTGAATAAGGCAATGGTGAAATCACGTTTATCTTCCAAAAAATGTATTCACATATACTAAAGAAAAAGACTGTTATGATCGCCTACGTCTTGAATTTTTTTTTATCTTCAAGGGATGTATCTAATTTGAGCTCACACTATTTGTATTTCTGCAGGAATATTTTCCCAATTCCCAGTCGATAAATTTCAACGTCCAATCAGGTCTGATTTTATATCCATTCCAGCCTAGCTTGCTGTATTTGACTATTATATGATTATATTTTTTTTTCCCAAAATACTTATTATTAAAATTGTCTACATCTTCTCACTAGAGGTCTTTGCTTGGAATCGAATAACAACGATTTTTCTTAAATCATAGCTACTTGCTCAAATGTTCTTGCCGAGCTGTCTTGTTTCAATCTATGCCATTAATAAAAATGTATTGGGTTATGAGCTTCGATGTTGAAAAATATTTGTTAAGTAAAACAAATGATTCTCTCATCTTATTGACAAAGTTACTTAGTCTTGTAAAGTTCAAGACTGCTATGGTTTCACGTCGGACAAACATGTATTCCAGTTTATATCATTCACACTAGAGCTCGTTATCATTATTATTATTAGGTTGGTGCAAAAATAATGACGTAATAATGTCGTTTTTTGACGTTAAAAATACGTCAAAAAACGACATTATTTTTGCACCAACCTAATATTATTATTATTATTGGCTTCTGTTTAAATGTTTAAAATAACAAATTATATATTTCTGATGAATATTTTTATTATTTTTTCAGTATTTGTTACATTTCTCTTGATTTTCTTCCATCTTCGTTTCTTCCGTTTCTCCTATCGCCATCTTTGTTTTCATTTATCTCAATTGTTTTCTGCAATCGACGTCACATTATTTTGACATTTATTCGCAAGACATTCGATATCCATAATGCTTTAATTGACCTTGTTACTTGTTTGCTAATAACAAACAACAAAAATTGATGTCTTCTTTTTTGAAAATGTCATATCTACTTATTTCATCTACTGAATTCCAGATGTACTTTCAATGAATTGTTTTCCAGCATTCTATGCTAATCAAAAGCTTTTAAATATTGCAAAATTTTCCTAATTTTCTTATTTTTCTAGTACAATTTTTTATTTATTTTCTCTTGTGCATTCACGATTCTCAAAAGTTCCTTCCCTCTGCTTCCTCCCCCAGACCCCGTTCTGTCATTCACTTGCTTAAGCCGGCCAGGTATATCACGCGTTGTTTTCCTTTATCTCTCTTTCACTATATTCGACCCGTGAGTATCAGATTCTTCAGGCACTTCCTCATTATCTGTCCCAGAAATTTTAACTGCCTTTTCCTGATGTTTATAAGCCTTCTCCTTTTTTGTAACTTCCCTAAAACCTCATCGTTGCTCACACGCTCAGTCCATGATATGCTTGGCATCCTTCTGTAGAACCTCATCTCCGTCGCCTCGAGACTCTTCTTCATCTTTGAGAAAATCCTCCAACATTCGCTGCCTCAAAGAAGGACAGGTGTCACGTAACAGCTCAGTATTCTTTTCTTTGTTACCAAAGAAATTTCTCCTGCCCCTACGTCTACGGATCTGAGTGTCGCACTTACCATCCTCTGTCAGAAGGCTTCCCAGATATTTAAACTTCCGCGTCTGTTTGATTCTAGTATTCCCGACCTGCAAATCGTATTTCGAGCTCATCCTTTTACTGATGACCATGCATTCCGTTTTCTTGCAGTTTATGCTTAATCCCTTCTTCACACTCTCCGTCGCTACCTTCTGTAGGAGACTTTGTAGTTTCTTTTCTGTGTCTGCTATCAGTATTGTTTCATATTCGTTTCTTATGCTGTTAAGATTGCGTTCGTAAATGCTAAATTCCGGTAGGTTTTCCAATTCTCCCAGAATTGCCTCGCTGTATAGTTTGAACAGGTCAGGTGAGAAGACGCATCCTTGCTTTACACCCCCCCTTCTATTTTTGTATATTCGCTGAACTTGTTCCCTATACACATTCATGCTATTTTCTGTCAGTATAGGTTCTTGATTATTCTGATATCTTTCCCGAATATATCAAGGTTGCTGAGCAGTTCCATCAGATTCTTGTGGCGTACTTTGTCGAAGGCCTTTGCGTAGTCTATGAAACATAGGTACACGTCATTTTGCAGTTGTATCACTCTTTCTGATAACATTCTGAGCATGACTATTGCGTTCCTTGTTCCGGTGTCTTTAACGAACCCGCACTGTTCTTGTCCTATCTTTGGCCTGATTCTGCTGTGCGTTCTATTCATCGGAATACGGATGGTGAGTTTTGTCACGTGGCTAATTAGGCTTATTCTTCAGTAGAGTTTGCATTCGTTTGCGCCTGGTTTCTTAGGCATAGCTATGAAGATAGATCTGCTAAGGTCTTCCGGTATATCCCCACTGTTGTAGAGTTCATTTGATATTTCGGTGATATTGTCTATGCCAAAGTCATCTAAGGCTGTCAGCATTTTCGTTACAACTCCGTCTGGCCCAGCTGCCTTGTTTCTGTTCAATTTGGCCAGTGCGGTTTTTACTTCGGTTTTCAGAATTCCAGGTCCGTCGGTTGTTCTGTGTATTGCTGGTTGTTCCTTTTCGTCGTGAAAGAGTTCTCTAATATACTCGTACCAGCGCTGAAGATTTTTTTCTTCTCTAATATGAGCGTTCTTTTCATTTTAGGCAGCCTGTTGACGAGCATGTCTTCTGTCCTGTTAGTTGCCTTATTTGTTTGTTCATGCCTCTTTTGTTGGTAGTGTTCAATCTTTCTATTTCTGCACATTTTTCGTTTAGCCATTGTTCTTTAGCTTGCCTGCATTTGGTCTTTATTTCATTGTGTAATTTTCTCTACTCCATTCCGTATCTTGGCAGAGTTTTTGTCTCCTTTCCATCATGTCGAGGATCTCATCAGTCATCCATTCGTTTTTTCTTCTTTATCCCGTTTGCTGATGTCGCTAAATCGTCTCTCAGTGCGTCTCATTTTGAGTTTCCATTGTGTGCCTCGTATCTTCTTTTCACACTGTCCCTATATTTTTCTTTTAGGTTAGGATCACTCAGGAGTTTGTTGTATTTCAGTTTGGGTGCTGCATTTGGCTTCTTCAGCTTCCGCAGTTTCACTCTTAGTTTACACATAGGAGGGTGATGATCGCTTCCGCAGTCGGCACTTGCGAAGGTTTTGCAGTGAATTATTGTATTCCTGAATCTTTAGTTATATAATCAATTTGGTTTTTAGTTTCTCCTCCAGGACTCTTTCATGTCCATAATAGTCTCAGATGATCTTGGAATCATGTGTTGGCTATTACCTGGTTATTGGCTGTGCATATTTGGATTTTTTTTCTACGCGTTTGTTGCGGGTTCATAATCCGAATCTTCCTGCTATATCCCCTGCCCGTTCTCTGCCTACTTTGGCGTGATTTGCATAGAGCCTTGACACTGTCCAACATGGAGTAGAAAGATCCGATGTCGTCATCTTTGCTAGGCGTTAATTGCTAAAACTCTTTTTTTTTTAATTTCAAAAACACATGATTATATTCTGTCAAGGTTGAAAAATTGAAAACGCTGTTTTTTAAACCTGGAAAAGCTCCAATGATTACACCCAGCCTTTTTTGACATGCCAATGACAAGGCGGTTGCAAGTTGATTTTAATATTATGGAGAGTCTTCGAAGTGCATGAAGAAGAAATAACACTAAACAACTTTGTAATCCGTTCGCTAAATCCATTCTGAAGAACATCTACGTTTGGAAACTCTGAAATGGTATCAATATATATTGGTTGCATTTATTGTATTATTTATAAAATGTCTAATTAATCTTTTAGTTGTAGAAAATGTCATCAATATCAAAATTAATTTTGTCGTAAGTGAAATTTGACGTTCTTTTAATTTCTAATGTTTCCTTAAAAACTTTGACCCCCATCATTGAAAGTCGGGTAAATAGTAAATTAGGTGCCTCCACTAATTTTCGATACCTCAGGTTTAAAGTGATTTTTAAAATGAAAATTTTTTTGAAGCTTTCATTTTAGATTTACTTGAATGTTCTGGCTCAAATATACTATTCTCTATAAGTAAGTTCGAACTGAAATTATATTGATTGGGATCGTGTCCTATTTCCTTTTAAATAGATGATTAGCGCCCTTTATTAAAAATCTTCCAAAAATACAATATACTTTTCTGGAACTTTATTTGAGTAGAATTAGCTGATGTAAAGTATAATTAATCTGATTTGAAATAAATAATATTTATTTCAAGACAGAAATACATTTTTAAAACAAACAGTAGCTGTGTTTTTAACCGGCGGTAGACATGTTTACGTGATTGACGAGTGCTAATAAGTGACAAAAAGGTAATGATAGCTTTATGTTGTTCTACGGTGATTTTGCGCCTTTTGTATATAATTTTGAAGTACTCAGTAATTTTACAAATGTTGGAAAATATTCTCCGTAATCTAATTGTAAGAATAATGAATTTAAATTTATTATAGTCGTCGCTTTTATTTTCTGATAATGTCTTGCGTGGTCGTCCATACTTTCAAAATGGGCACCTTTTATACATATAAAACATTTTTTTTTAAATATTTTAAAAATCTTGGTGCGTGATGATTTGTATTAAACTTTTCAATTTTTTATTAGTAAATATAGTTTTAACTTAATAACAATATCACCTAACGCAATTAAAGCAACGCAGAATTTTAAGATTCATATATAAATATATATATATATATATATATATATATATATATATATATATATATAATCATTATTATTAAAATTTAAAAAATATAAACAATTCTTGTCATCGAAATAAATTTTTTCTGAAGACAATAATGTGTTTAATGAATCTTATTTATAAAAGCAATTAAAAGCTTTTCTAATTAAATAATGTCATAGTTTATTGCATTTACTATTTTATGGTTGGGAGCAGATTTTCGGGAAATTATTAGTAGTTTGAAAACAAAAATTGATGTTTAACATTCTCTAAGCAGTCCTGCTTTTAAGTAATAAAGCATAGTTTGCAATTAAAATTCAATTTCTCGAAATATCACGAAATTAAGTAGGGGTAATGTATGCGAAAAATATATATTTTTACCAAGATTTTCAAAGGAAAAATTTAAAAAATAATTTCATTCGTTTGTGAATAAGTCCTTAAAGTTTTATTAAAATCCGACAATTATTTGATTTTTGTAAGAATATCAAAATCAGTGTTTTTTTTTTCACCGGAAAAAAAGGCACTAAAACACCCACAGTAATCTATGTCCGACCGCTGACGTAAAAAAAACAAGAAAAAACAAACAAACCCCTCCCCCCCAAAACCCCAAAACAAACAAAATATTTAACTAAAATTTCAAACGGTCTAGAAAGGATTAAAAAATTTAATAAAAATACTTTGGTCTTTCCTCTTTAGCATAATAGCGTGAACATTTTGACGATAACACTTTGTTTTTATTAATCTTTTTTCAGCGACTTAGAGGAGGTACTTATAACAAATGTTTATTGCAGTCAACAGCAAGATTATAGCGTAAAAATGATTTGAACTCTCATTTCTTATTGTAGAGATTCAACTGGTAAATCAGTTAAATCACGCCATATATATTCGGTCTTTGTTACTCTTACTAACGTAGCTTATCAAAGATAAGATTAATGACAATCAACGAGTTGCGATAAACAAACCAGAAGAATGAAGATGAAATTTACAATAGTTCAAATGTAAGAGATAACAAATATTTATCACCACAAAAGTAAATTCAATAAGTAACTGTCATATATCTACTTGTCATTTTTAAAATGAGTACTAAAATGATGTCCATTGAAAAGTGGAATGCATTGATGGACAGGCTGAATGCGGAATGCATTGATAATTAGCTGGAAGGTGGAATGAATTGATGGACAGGCTGCAGGTGAAAGGAATTGATGGACAGTCTGAAGGCGGAATGCATTGATAGTTGGAATGTCTTGGTAGTCAGTCTGAAGGAGAAAAGCATTAATGGTCAAGCTGAAGGTGAAATGCGTTGATGGTCAGTCTCAAGATGGAATGGATTCATGATCAGGCTGAAGGTGGAATTCATTGGTAGTCAGGCTGAAGTTGGAATGGGCTGACATAAAATAGAATCAAGATTGGGATTTCTGTTTTCACTTGTGAAACATGTGACTCACCAAGGAACAAAAGGAATTAATATTTACAGAAGAGCAGTTTTAACATGTCTTTCTCTATTTTTCTATGTTGGTAAAACGTAAATAACTCAGAGAAAATATAATTTTAATTGATTCAATTGTCAGATTAACGATTAACATATTGTTAAATAATTACAATACTAATTCATTAGTTCAGTGAGTTTAATTTTTGATTCTGCTCCATTAATGACCCTTTATCCAAGCTACGTAAATCTCACGGGTTACCTTTAATATTTAACGTGTTTATCTAACAGAACATTATTATTATTATTATTATTATTATTATTATCACTATTATTATTATTATTATTATTATTATTATTATTATTATTATTATTATTATTATTCACTGTGTTTGGTCCGCATTGAGTATCTCATAATTGATTCTTTTTCAAAATTTACTTTAGTAAATATTTAAATTTTCTTGTATTTTCCCCATTATTTCTCATCTGATAATACTGATAATTCATTAGCATAATCGGTGGAAAAATAATTTTAGCATCTGGATGTCAAGAGAGTTTGCTTAAATGAGATTAAGTTGAAGTAAAATGGAGCTCACCTAATCACAGTTTAACTTTAAGGATCAAATTGTTGACCAAAGACTTCAGAAAAAGCAAGTTTCGACTTCGGGATATTAAAATCAATAATAGTATAAATCGATGTGCTTTTATATGAAATAAAGTACAAGAAAATGGAAGCAGGTTTGAAATATATATATACAAATCTTTTATCCTTTGCGATATAGTCACATGTGCCTGCAACCGTCTTTATATCGCTGTGAAATAACGAGGCACATGAATTTATTAGGCAACGATTTTACTTTTGCGGACGTTGATCAATTCCTTTAACCTTTTTTTTCTACTTTAGTCATTAATTTATGTTCAGGTAAAAGAGTTACATACTAAAATGCGCAACCTGTCGGATTTTCAAAGAGGACAAATATTTGGTGCTCGATTAGCAAAGAGCATCTCTGACCAAAACGACAGAATTATTGAATGTGTCACACGAGCTATAGTGTCCACGGTTAAGACAGCTGACACAAAACAAGGCAAAAACATCATCGGCAAAGAGTAATGGTGGATGGAAACCAGAGTTGAGCGAAAGTGACAGACGAGCTTTAAACCGAATTATGACAAAAAAAATCATCAAACTACTGCAGCAAAAGTCATATCAGAACTCATTACTCACCGAACTAACACAATTTCTAAAAACAGTTCGTTGGGGGCTCCAGAAAGCTGGTATCCACGGAAGAGCTGCGATTTCTAAATCTCTGATCACAAAGTCGAATGCCAAGTTGCGAAAAAAAAAAAATAAATAAAAAAAATGGTGTGATGATCACAAAAATTGGTCACTTATGTATGGTCTGATGAGTCTTTTTTCAAGTTATTTCCTACAAGCGTTCGTGTTTATGTAAGGAGAAAACCGCGTGAAGCCTATGATCTGAATTGCATAGTCCCGTACTGGAGGTGACTCAGTAATGATTTGGGTGGCAATTTCCTGGTATTCTTCTAGTCCTATCATCACTCTTAATCATAGAATTACTGCAGATAAATATCCTGACATTCTCAATGACAATGTTCTTACAATGGTTACCATACTGTTGCCAGAAAGTGTTATATTCCAAAATGATGATGCACCTATACACACTGCGAAAAAGGGGAAGTCATGGTTTGATGAGCATCATAACACATCTTTCACGGTCAGCACAATCATCTGATCTCAACATAATCGAACCCTTATGGGGAGTTCTAGAGCAGAGAGTGAGGAACAAATTTTCTCCCCCATCGTCACTGGAGCAACTATCCGAGATTTTGATTGAAGAATGGGATAAAACTCCACTGTAAACAATTCAAAACTTATTTGATCCCATTCCACGTAGAATCAAAGCAATTTTAGCTAATGGAGATGCAACACCTTATTAGTCAATAAATAAATGTTTAGGCCAGGTGCTCACATTATTATGTCTAACTCCTATTTGTATATATCTTATCTAATGCAGAGAGGTGCACAGCCCTGTGGAAGAGCTGCTCGAGGCTGCGCCTTCTCATTGCACAAGAGAGAAGGATCAGTGCTCGCATCGAGGTCAGTGCAACCGACGGTTGCGAGGGCTGCGGGAAATTTTTGTTTCTGGCCCGGGTGTACAAGCACGGGCTCCTCAAATTAAACTGACCTTGTGTCATGACATGACCCCGTTTGGGTTGAGTAAATGCAAAAAATATGTATATATTTTTCATATTTAATTACGCAAAACAGATTTTTCACCATAAGATTTGTATTAACCAACTAAATTTTCAGAATATACTAATATTTTTGTAGGAATATGAATTTCAGTTTAAGTAGATATTGTCAACAATAATAACTCACCAGCAAGACCCAAATGACATAGGACAAACATTATTTATGAATTTACTGGATTCCTATGGAACCGCGTTCGCGATTAAAACAAAATCATGAATAATAATTACATCAGACGCTTATCAAAAAGACTTACTTGGTAGCTCTCGAATAATAGCTCCATTTAAATAAGCACAGAGACTTACCAACATCTATCAGCAACATATTCAAAGAAAATACCGACATAAAACATTCATCTAATTGTAGAAGATGGAAAACTTAATAATAATAAAAAGAAATCAACACTTAATAATATTAATCAGGAACACGGCTGCAATGTAACCGGAAATTAAAACATTTCTATTGATAAAAAAAAAAAAAAAAAAAAACTTAAGCATTCTTGATAATTTTTAATAAATTATCCGACAAAGCTCAAATCCAAAGATCATTTGCATAGTTCTTTCACACTCTGTGTCTCAAAAAGAAATAACTTGTACGCAAGCAAAAAATATATTAAAAAGTGCAATTTTGCAATTCGCAAGGCAAAATTATGTGTAGCTATCTATGACTGAATTTTTCATTTGCCCTTTAAATGCTATGACAGAGAGATATAATTTAGCTTTCATTAAAGCGTGAATAGTTATCCATTATAGAAATTTTAATGTTATGGACGAGTGTACATTAAAGCATGAAAAATTTTATTGGCATTTTAGATGATTATTACAGTATTCGTAGCTGATTGTATTCAGTGTCGGCTTTAATTTTTTTTAATTTAGATTGTTTCGAGGATCTGTAGTTTTAATTTTTTTTATTTTCTTGATGTACGATAGTTACAGTGCATTTCTTCCCTCATTTATATATGTATATATCGTATTTATAGATTCATGGACCAAGAGAAAGATAAGATTATACTTTGAACAGATAGACAGATATACTGAGAGACGGACAGAACGATAAAAAATTTCTTTATCCAATCAACTTCTGAAAAGCTAACAAAAGTTCAAACGGCATTATTTATTTTGTATATATATATATATATATATATATATATATATATATATATATATATATATATATATATATATATGAATGAAGAGATAAAACAAGAGAAAAACTATACTCAGTTTTAAGCTGACGCATTTCGTCGGATAAAAACTAAATATAGTTTTCTTCCAGGCTTTTTATTCATTTTGTCTTTTCTACAAATATACACCATATGAGAAATTTTTTAAAGCATTTCACCCCTAGCAAGGCGGGAAGCCACTAGGACGCAAGGGGTTATAGACAATTTGGTGCAATATCAGATAGGAGTGATAGAGGAAAGGATGAGGAGAAGGATAGTGGATAGATCAAGGCAACTGGAGATGTTGATTGACATTACATTTGAAAAGTTGGAGATTATAACTATCAGGGAAACAGGAATAGGGAAGTGAGTTCCACAGGTGAGAGGTGCGAGATATAAAGCTATTGGAGTAGAAGAGGCGGCTATATTTAACAGTTTCGACAGTGAAAGGGTGAGAGCGGGATGCCAACCTCGTAGGACGCTTGAATTCGCGAAGTCTGGGAACCAGCGAAAGCAGCTCATTGGAGCATTTACCATTAAAGTATTTGTAAAAAAGACAGAGAGAGGTGACGGCCCGTCTGTGAGAGAGTGACTGCAGACGAGATGCCAGATCGGGGCCAATTATATTGCATATCCGTCTCTCGATCTTATCAAGAACACCGAGGCAAACAGTAGGGGCTCCGGACCATATATGGCAGCAATACTCCATGCAGAGGAGAATGATTGTTTTGTGGATTTGAACTAGCAAGATCGATTCCTGGGAGAAAAATTTCCTGGCACGGCACAAGGAGCCAACTTTCCTTGCGGTGGACGAAGCAATTGACTCAATGTATTTGTTCCATCTCAGGGCAGTAGACAAGGTGAGACCGAGCAGCCGCAGAGAGGTGCTCTCGGGAAGTTGAGCGTCAGACATTCTAATGGGGGGCAGGGAAGGATCTTTGCGGTGATTAATAGAGAGCAGTTTTGTTTTAGAGACATTAAAGTTAACCAGACAATTCCTGCCCTAGTTCACAACCGATTGGAGGTCCTTTTCTTGACGAACGGCCAGTTTAGTTTTGTCAGCGACCCTAGATTTGTTTTTGAGGCAGGAGTAAATTGCAGAGTCGTCCGCGTAGATGCCTACGTGGGAATCAATGGCGTCGGGAAGATATATATATATATATATATATATATATATATATATATATATATATATATATATATATATTGGAAATGACATGCAATACTGCTTGGTGTTGGCACCGGAAGTTGCAATACAAGCATTTTTTAGTGTTTGGGTTTCAATTCGAGGACAGTGCGGAGGATTCGGAAAGAGTGAGATGATATATTCAGTCAACATCATGATGCTTGGAGTGCTCACTAGTGATGGCGATCTTATACCTCCACTGCTCTTCCCATAGGGCCTCACACTCAACACGGAGGAGTACATAGAGCCCCTTCAGGAGGAAGCGCTGCCCTAGGTCGAGAGCTGGAAGAGATGTCAGTGTTATTTTTATTTCTGCATAATGTATACAATTTATACATCGCACCTTATATATATATATATATATATATATATATATATATATATATATATAAAGACATTTTTATGTTTATACATTCTTTTTATAGATACAAATATTTAAGTAAATGCTCTGTTTATAATAAACAGTATTAAGCAACATTTACCGGCCTAAATGTCCGAGAAAATTTCACAGAAAATATTCCTCCGCCTGTATCCTATACGGAACCGTCATTTAGCTTGACGTGCCTTTACCGATTTGGCCACAGAGGGGCGTTCGGCTAGCAAGGACGAATTTACTGTATTTGCTAACCGAACGCGCCTCGACAAATTGAGAGCTTTTACTTAAATATTTGTATCTAAGATAAGAATGTATAAACATAAAAATGTCTTAAAATAATTGTCACACTTTGTCCATTTCATAATATATATATATATATATATATATATATATATATATATATATATATATATATATATTAAAAAGAAGAGAAGAGTGGTGCCGTAAACGTTTTTGGTTGTAATGTGGATTTATTTAGAAAAAATATTATGCTTTGTTTTACATAATGTTACACTACACGTGACCGTCTTCAGGTAAAAGCGGAGATTTCCACATATTATTAAAAATAATTAATTTTTTCTTTTGTTTTTCAATGTTAAATATTCTCGATATGAGACATTTTCTGTGTTTGTAATCCGAATTTCTTTCTTGAATTGGCAATGAAGAGTTCTGCGCGAAGGGTCATAAAACAATTAAGGTTGGTCCAAGCGAAATGATGAATTACTTATCAGCATTTTATCTTTTAATGTTTTACTGACCCCTATGTGTTCTTGGATCTGTTTCTATTTTTGTGTGTTTCTGTCAGCATGCGTGTATATATGCGTACATATATTCTCCCTCTATACATATACTGCTTTATTATGAGGAATTAGTAAACTCATTTGTACATATACACGCATACACATACATACGCTCATACACACCATCCCACCACAAGAAATCAGTACATACACACATATACACACACACATACTTCCCAAGCTACATGGAACCAGTATACACACTCACACATACACATACATACACACACACACGCACCTACACACACACGTACTTCTTAAATTGTGTGGGGTTTGGGCGCGTGCTCGGGAGTAGTTTCCCTGTTTTGTCAACATGAGTATCTATCTATATATATATATGTAAATGTGTGCATACATATATATAACCTCGTGTCTCCCGTATATGAGCGTGCGCTCATGCATGTGAGTGATTTGATCATTGTGTTTGGTCACCTTGTGTGCATGTTGTGTGTTTTTGTGTGGGGGTTATGATCTATTTAGTTCGGGTTTAAATTTGTTTATAAAGTTTTTTTCCTGTATTTGTAGGTATGAGTAATTGTCTGTTTGATATATTGGCATGATATTAAACTTACCCTGGTTACATTTGAAAATGTGTTGTGATACAAAAAGTTTTCTGTTGTCTGTCAATTTTATATTGCTTTTGTGTAGGGAGACCCTGTTGTTCAGTTGTTGGCTGATGCCTATATATGACTTCTTACATTTTGTGCATTTAAGTACATAAATTACATTTTTGGAGTTGCAGTTTAAGTTTTTATTTATTGTGAATGTTTTTTGGGGGTTTTCAAAAGTGTAGGAGTTTCCTTCTATAATGATGTCACAAACCCCACATCTTTTTTTGTTACATTTTGTGACTCCCTGTATTGTGTGTTGGTTAAATTTAGATGAGGTTAATATGTGTTTTAGGTTTCTAGATTGGCGTTTGCTCTTAATTAATTTGGTTGTTTTTAGTATATTATTCAGGTTATTGTTCTTGCTAAGTAAGTCTAGATTTTTTTAAATTTCTGTGAATATTTCCGGGTAGTTTTTGTTGTATGTTGAGACATATGCTAGGGTTGGCTCGATGTCACGTTTCTTTTTATTTCTAAGTTGGTCTAGAGGAATTTCTTTCGCGAGTTCAAAACCTTTCTTTATTAGTGTTGTGGGGTAGCCTCGTTTTTTGAGAGTTTTATGTAGTTCTTCTAAGCGGATTTTTCGGAGGTGTTTATCAGTCACTATTGTACAAATTCTACGTGCTAGGGAATAGGGGATGGATTTTAGGCAGCTTTTTGGGTGATGGCTCTTGAAATGAAGGTATTGTTGGGTGTCTGTGGGTTTGTGGTAGATATCTGTGATTATGTGGTTGTTTTTATTTCTAATGAGTATATCTAAAAATGGTAATTCGTTAAAATTATATTCTTGCGTGAATTTGATTTTTGGGTGTAAGTTTTGAAGTAGTGTATGGAATTGGTTAATATCACCCCATGAGGATTTCCAAAAGATGAAGCAATCATCTAAGTATCTTTTCCAATATTTAGTGAACTGGGTTTTTATATTTGCCCCATATTTTTGTTCTATCTTTTCATAGAGGTTTTCTTCTAGGTAAGCTAATGTTAGGGTGGCATATGTTGGTGCCATTTTTGTTCCCATCGCAGTACCTAGGGTTTGGATATAGTTTTTGTTGTCAAATTCAAAGGTGTTATTGTTTAGAATTAGGTCTATACTATCGATAATGAACTCTTTAGTGAATCTCGGATGTAGTATTTCTGGATGTTTTTCAATCCAGAAAGAGATCGCTTTTTTTCATAGTTCATGGGGTATGTTACTGTATAGGCTACTAATGTCAAAAGTTGCCATAAGCGTTCCCGGATCTACCTTTTGTGGTATGCAGCTAAGGAAATGGATATCGTCTCTGATGTGGTTTTTAATTTGTTTAGTATATGGTTGCAATATTATGTCCATTAGGTTACTGAGTTTGTTAGTGGGACAGGCTGGTCCTGCTACTATTGGTCTAAATGTAAGGTCACTGGGGTTTGGGATGCTAATGTATTCAGATTTTTGTGTATGTATAGCTGTTTTTATTTCACTCGATTTATGAATTTTAGGTAGTCCGTAGAAATGACTTGTTTTTGGTACAAAGTTTATTAGGAAATCCTTCTCTTTTTTGTTAATATTTTATTATGTGTTGTGCAGAGTTTTGTAATTTTTGTTATAATGTTTTTGTCTATGTTAGTGTCAATTACTTTGTAGCTGTTCCTATCCTCTAGTGTTTCTAGAATTTTTGTTTTATAGTATGTTCTGTCCATGATTACTATAGCGCTGCCTTTATCTGCTTCTTTTATAATTATGTTATTATTTTTTCGAATGTTTTCTAAGGCTAGTCTTTGTCTATATGTGAGGTTGTCGAATGGTTTGGATTTTTCCTGTAGGTCGAGGTTCCAGAGTTTTTCAAAAAATATATTTAGCTCATTGGTATTGTTATTTTTGTTTGGGAATAAATTTGATTTGTTTTTTACCAGTGACTCATCTGTAAGATTTTCGCTATTGTTAAATATTTCTCTTAGTCTCAATTTGCGTTCAAATTCTTTAAGGTCTTTTTTTAAGTCTACTATATTGCTTTTAGGAGCAGGGCAGAATTTTAGGCCCAATTTCAGTAGGTTGATTTTGTCATTTGTAATTGTATATGTTGATAGGTTTATTATTTTGGGTTTTGTATCATCTAAATTGGTTTTCTTGTTCGGACTGGGGCTTCTAAAAAATAATGATTGTTTCTTTTAATATATTTGGGGTTTTCTAAGAGGTACCTTCTTCCTGTACATTTTGAGTTTTCTAGCCAGTGACAGTTTCCCTTGGTAAAATTGGGGTTGTTGTTTCCCGATGGCTTTATATAGGTGTGTTTGCTTTTGTTAGGGGGCCTGTTACAGATGTTTCTAGATTTGTTGTTTTTGTATGGATTATATGTGGATTGTGTGTAGAACTTTTTGTGAAATTCTGGTTGTACTCTTGGATATAGGTAATGCTTGTCAGGTTTGGTTTGTTGTGGTGGTCTGTATAGGTTTGTTTTTGCTCTGTTCAGTGTATGTTCATATTTGTATTTTTTATGTGGGTGTGAATGTGTGTGGTGGTGGTGGTATGTAGTGGGGTTCCTACCTTGTGGATCTGTTTGCGTGTAGTAGAATGTGTTAGGGTAATTACTTTGTGAGTTTGTTTGTGGATGTATTTGCGTATGGTAGAATATGTTAGAGTGCTTACCTTGTGGGTTTGTTTGTGCGTAGTAGTAGGTATTCGGGTTTTTGATTCTGTTGGGTGGTTTTCTCTGTATTTGCTGATGATTGTTTTGTGTTGGGTATTGGGCTTTTTTGTGAGTTTGGACTGTATTTTTTGTTTTTGTCTGATTTTCCAATTTTTCTTTTCTTGGTAATGCTTTTAACCAGGTTATCTTGCTTTCCAAGATATTCCGAGATTTCTCTTCCTCTTTTTTACATTTTGACTCCCATAATTCAAACAGGAATTGGTGAGTTTCTTTGGGACATAATTCCGTGATTTTTGTTAATAATTTGTCATCAATCTCTGTATATTTCTTTGTAAAGTTTATTGTTTTGTCTTCTTGTATTTCAATTTGGGCCTGCATTTTTGTTAGGCTTAGTGTGTTTTTTATTTGTTTTTGTTTTTCCGTGTCTTGTGGGTTAATCTTTTCGCGGAATTTCCTTGGAATAAATATTTCATCCATTTCTATGAAGGTTTTGTATACTTTCGCTGTTTCTTTATTTTTGATGGCGTTGAAATATGCCAGTTTTCTTTGATTGAGCATGTTGTTCCAAAGTCGGAGATTCTGTTTTTTTCATTCCCTAAGCCTCCTCTTGGATGTGTAACTTTTTAATATTTTCCAGGTATCCAAACTGCGTTTTGAAATGTTCTATTAGTGTTTCTGTATTGCAGTTGCATTTCAACATGTTCAATCAAAGAAAACTGGTATATTTCAACGCCATCAAAAATTTTACATTTTGACTCCCATAGAGGAAAGAGAAATAAGGAGTAAACAAACTTCAAATGAAAGAAAGAAATATTCAAACTATTGAGATAGATAGATAGATAGATAGATAGATAGATAGATAGATAGATAGATAGATAAAACATGGCTGCAAATGAAAAATGAACTTTCAACGTAGGTTCGAGTTGTGAACAATTTTCGTGGGAGCCTCCAGTGTAAAGACAAAGGAAATATGGAAAGATTCAATTAAAGTTGTTAATTTTGGACTTTTAATTTGTCAAGGGAAAAAGAGAGAAGTAATGTCAAAGAAGCGAAGAAGAAAGATCAAAAATCTTGGGGCGAAAAATTGTGAAAAATTAGTTGATGGAAATAAAAGGCCTTCGCAACACAATTTCCTATATTTAATTAGATAAAATCTAAATTATACTAATGGATTCACTTGAAAGTTTTAGAATTCTTGACGGCAGACCTTAAAGAGTTTAATTACATTGCCTTCGGTCTTTCTTGAAAATGTAAGAAAGATTCTGGATTTCGATTTTGAAAACAGCCTTTTTCTACTGTTTTTGTGTTACTTCGGAAAATATCTGTCAAACCCGAAGATATTTACTAACTTTATTGTACCCTGACATAGGTAATCAATAATAGAGTCGTCAGTAAAGTTTTAATTCACTACTCTGGCAAGTATCCTGACAGAAGACCTGGATGTATGAGATAGAGCAGTCAGTTTGATGGATATCGTTTTAAAAAGAGTGTGTATGTGCATGTGTGCCTGCATTGTATTGTGTGCATATGCAACAGCCTACTACGTTTCTAGTGTATAGAGTTGCGAGAAGGAAGTGGGTTCATCGTTATTTTTATTTAATTTTATTTTTAATTTACGTTATAATACAAAAATATTGAACAAATATAAAATGCATACCAACATAAAAAGGTTCTGATATTATGTCTGTATGAAGCACATCTTTTGTTAAATTTCCATCATTTTTCGATGGTATGCTAAAGCAGCTGTACAATTATACCACTGAGAATTTGTAGTCTTTTTCTGTGACATTTGTATCCGCATTGTAATTTTCTTGCATTCAGAATAATTTTATCCAGGCTTTCCCGAGTAATTATGTTTAAGTTAATCACTTAATTAATTGTTATATTTGATGGAAATCGAAGGGTAGGCTACGCTCATAGAATGGAATTGCTGTTAGAAAAATTGTCAAGTAGCACAAAGTCAAATTAATTCCAGTTAATTTTGAGGAATGGCATCATTATTTGCGGGAATTTTCTGGTCATGTTCTTAACAGGAAATTTTCTTTCTGTGTTGCGTTCTGGTCACGTTGCCCTAAGAAAATGCTGTTGAAATAAAACATTTTCAGAAAGAGTCCAGATATCCTGGGAAAAAACAAATTGTGAACTAAAAAAATGTCCTGAGACCTAAAATAATATTTATACAACTTTCATACAATTTTATACAATAAAATACAGAAGAAATCTTGAAATCTTAAAAGACATTTATGCTTAGCCTGAATGTTTCTTTGTTTATTCGTCCTGTGTACAAAAATAAGCAAAGAAAACAAAGTTCAGTTTCAGTTCTTTAACATATTCCTATTTCCTCCGACGGATGATGATGATGATGATGATATTTTACTTAAAAAAACAAATTAACACTGAAAACGCACATTACGGATCGCCTTCTTTTATTTTTTGTGTACTTTCACTAAAAGCATTAAATTTTGTTTGTGATTCGTCCACTTTGGACTTTTTTTTCATACCAAATCTATTTATATTTATTTACAAATAAATAAATAGAATTGGTATAAAAAAAATCAAATAAAAGACGATCCTTTCTTTTTCAACTCCCAGGTTTTTTTTCTAAGCCTGCTTCACTATTCTGATATTTAAACATTTTTATGATTTAGAAAAAAATAGTTTTATGGCTTATCTGCATTTCCAAAAAATGTCTCTCTTTGCACTTATACAATATTTTATTTCCCATTCTAGAAGTTTCAAAATCTAGGCAGAATAAAATATTCAGGTATTCTTAAAAGTTTTCTGTTTGGAATTGGTAACATTTACATTAATAATATGCGAAGGTTTCAAAATGATTATCATGTCGTAAGTGTCACGTCGGAAATAATGAGTAACATAGGAGCTGGATTTGAACCAATATTATTTAACTTAGGAAGCAATCCATTAAAAATATTCAATCCGCCGATCGATCATTGGTTGGAAAAATGTGTTCTGTTAATTATGACAAAACCCAGATGACATCCTACAAACAAAAACCATAGTAAAGCTGCTAGACCTAAATAGAGTTCCTTAAAATTTGATTAAGCAGAGCTAAGTTTCCGTTGTATATACCTATCTGAACATTCTAGATTAGCTAAAGTTGTAATGAGAAGTGACAGATAGTCGAAAGAATGGTTTCCGACATAAAAGAAAACAGATGTTTCAAGAGAAATGTTAAATTTAAAAAAATCCTGCTTGCGAAAAATATGTACAATAGTCAACCGTATATAAAGGCAAATATATATGTAGTGACATTTCCAGGTATGGATGTGTCAAACTGGAGACGATTAAATTTCATTGTCCATCTCTGATCAAAAGAAAAAAAAAGGGTTGTCACAGTGACTCCTATCGCTGGCAATATCAGTTGCTTATATATAGCATGATTCTAGAAAATATTCAAAATCCAGAAATCACAGTGTAGCATGGACTGACTGCAAAAAAGCCTTTAGCAGCATAACATAAGAGCAAATCACGAAACTCACCCACACTTGTGGATTTTCTACAACATAATTCTGGAATACAGAACTATTATTATTCTCGCATTCTAATGGTTGGCCCCTAAGTAAAGATATGGAAATCGAATATGAAATTATGTAAGGAGTCTCTTTAACTCATTTTCTTTATCAAAATTGTTAAATAATACAGGATATGCACAATAGATCAACGATTAAGGATATATAAACTATTTTATACGGATGACTTGAAATGCAATAAATGATGAGGAACTAGAAGGGCTTTTACCAACTGAAAAGTTTCAGCGATGATATATGCATGGAATTTGGGTTAGATAAATTTACAAAGGACACCTTCAAATGAGGTAAGCTTATTAGTAGCGACAATATAACTCCTGATGTAGATACTGTGAATAAGGAATAAGGAATTCGACCAGGAAGGTATTCACAAGTATGTTGCCTGTGAATGGAGGCAATGGAATATAGCATTCGAAGATTCGAAGATTAGAAAAGATTGAATCTGGTGAATGCGAGTAGAAATGAAAACTGAATTGATTTGAAAAATATAATAAAGGTCATTATTACTTTTCTATCTTAGTTTTAACTTATCGCTTCAACATAATAAACTAAAACTTAAATGAACTCAAGAAAATTTATGCAAAAATTCGCAAACAACTTACACGCAATAGAATGCATCACCCTAAGACAGATGTTGACTGTATCTGTCAAAGAATAATGGGGATAGGAGCATGATTCAACTGGAATTGTTTTACAAAATTTCAACAATATGATGTTATACATATCGTGCAGCTATACAAGGTATTACGAAACGTAATGGAACATGACAAAAGTAATAGGAGGTAAGTAAAAAATTACCTGCATTTTACCTATAAAATGTCTTTAGGTTTGTCACACCCACTTTTACTCATGCGTGATTTATAGTTGGTACTATTGTGGTCACGTGGTCGAAGTTTGAGCTTGATCGCGACAACTTTTTTTTACTGTTGTTACAGTGTAAACATGGCCGCTCTGTAAGCAGTGTACACTGGGGAAGAACAAAGAGCTGTGATCCAAATTTTGAAAGAACATGCTAGCATATCAATAATAACTCACCGGTTCGCCTTTACGATTTATCGAACTTGCTGAATCTTCTCGTCAGTGGTAGAGATTGATGTACATCCTTCTTTTTCTTCGTGCATTATACCTGTCCGGCCAATTTTAAACGTCTCGATTCACTCATACACACTTCTACGCGACAGTGTACTGTTACTGTATAGTTTAAATTCATACGATGAATTTCAGTCTCTGAATCAGAGGAATCGGATTATTGCTCTTTGTTCTTCTTTGGTGCATACTGCCAGCGGAGCGGCCATGTGTACACTGTACAGAAACAAGAAAACTGGTGCGATCAAGTTCAAAATTCGAACACGTGTCCACAATAGAACTAATTATAAGCACGCATGAGCAAAAGCTAGTGTGAAAACTAAAGATATGTTATGACGAAAGTGCGAATCATTTATGACTTACCCTCGTATTTTATTATTATTTTTATTATATTTACTGTAAACTAATTCCTGAATATAATCATTTGGACTGTCTGCTATTTCCAAATGATTATATTCAGGAATTAGTTTACGGTAAATTGGAGAAGCTTTTGTTAATTCTAAGCGTCTGTAAACAATGACCGTTCATCGGTGTATAAACATTAATGCAAAACAGCCAAAAACAAAGATAACAAATTTGATTTATTAAAATATGATTTGATATTTAAATACAGCATAAAAGACGAGAATCAGGAGAAAAATATTCATTATAAAAGCTCCAAATTATGTTAATCAAATTAACCGGCATAAAATAATTTTTAGATTTGAGAAGAGTTCATTTGTCTATTTTTGTTTTTACCACTATTTTTCATCTCACCATCATGTCTGATTTTCAGTAAGCAATTGAACTTTTTATTAGTTAATAGAAAAGAAACCAATTTTGAATGAGATTTTATCATTCATCTTCTTGTGAACAATCAAATTTGGAAGGTGATTACGCAGAGCTGCTATGTTATTAAAAACAATTTTTACAAATGCTTTTTATTATTATTAATTTTACTTATATGCATTTCATCTTACCAGCTGTCATCCAGACTGTCATTCTACGAGCGTTAATAATACGGGTGGGAATTAAAGAGAGGTTATAGCGAGACGCGAACTGAATTTTCTTCGGGAACCCTGTTCCAATGTAACTAATGCTCTTCCAACTGATCTATTAGTATAACCCTGCGTCACCCGAGTTGGTTACCATCTAGCTGATTCCTCATACGTTAACGCGTTGCTAGCGTGTCGCTGGTATCGTTTTGAAGAGCGCGGTTCCACTTGATGTAGCTGGTGTTTGTTTGCTTCACGACTATTCACTCCTCTGCCACGTTGTTTTTTTTTTCATTGCAGAGGGGAGAGAAGGTCGCTGTTGAAGTGTAAACTGGAGCGAAGAACATATCGATGGCGAGGAGCTATGCAAAAAAGAATTCTTTGGAAGAAAGAATTAATTCTGGTTAAAAATTTAACAACGATTTGCTTTATATGTAATCTGTTGTATGCAGCGGCTTTAACCCTTCTCACTGTTATAATCCAATGACAATGAGACCCCCATTTTAGAGTTTACAGCTTGTGTTTGTAGTAATTTAAATTTCTAAGTTCTGGTCTTCCAGTATCAGCAATATGGGGATTCTCCAAGTTGCCCAAACCTCCAGCTTATATGGAGTCCTGCGTCCGGAAGCTGTGGGTCTGGGGTTCGGTTGTCTTCCACCCTTAGCATCAACCTTTTTCTAAAATTCCATATTTTCAAAATATGTCTACTGAGTAATTTTTCAAATTTTGGGTTTTTTCTTACTTAGATGAATCAAGCCGCCCTTTAACTCCAACTCACTTCACGTCTCATCTAGCACCATCGATCCATATAGGCGGTATTAATCTCTCCCTTCTTTTTCCCACTATCTCAGTATCCAACTTCAGCTCATTCCAACACTCCATGGCTAGTTTTTAATTTTTCTTTATCATTTGTATGCAAAGGAATTCGAAATGGTGTCGGACATAAATAATATTGACAAAGATCACAAAAATTAAAATTATCTTTGGCGCTAATTTTTGTCTCTTTGTCCGAAACCATTTTAAAATGTTATTTCAGTGACCACCCGTGATTCTTTATCAACAATATATATTTTTTCTATTTTCCAGGACCGACATCTTCAGGAATACATTGTCTCTTTCTAATCAGCGGGAAGTGGGGAAGGACAAATAGTCTTGGTTTTGTTTAATCTTACTGAATTCCGTCTAGTTAAAGTTGGATTTGATTTTCCTTGGAATTGTTTAGGATTTAATTTTATTATTTTGAAACATGATTTTTCAACACATTTTATTTTTAATTTTCTTCTAAACTTTTCAATCCACTTTCCTGCGAATTTCAACAATTGTCATCCATTTAGTAGTCTCTTTCTTTTCTTCTTTCTTTCCTTTTTTATTTTTAAATCCCTGAGGTCCCAGTGCCACATTAAAATCAACAGTTTCAGGAAAGCCAAAGTAACCTTATAGCTTTAATCTTTATTTTCCTCGAACGCCCGACTCACTGCCATCTTTGCTGTTTTCTTTGCATAGTAATATTAATATTTTCATTTATTTCAGTTATTATTACCGACACAGACAAAAATCCTTACAGGTTGTGCAAGAGAAAGAAACGTAAATTAAAAGAAATTAAATAAAATATTAGTAATATTTTCCAGTGCTTCATCTAATAATAAAATCCTTTGAATTAATCCAATAATAGCAATAATAATAATAATAATAATAGATGGATGACCTAAAATTTTTCAAGTACAAAGGAAGAATTGGAAACTCTTATACAATCGTTAAAAATCTTCAGCTAAGATACAGGAGTGGAATTTGGTACTGAGACACATACAACATTAATAATGAACAACGAAATATACTAATAACAGAAGACTTGCACTAGAGAACTAGGAAATCCTTAGAACGCTCAACTTAAAAGATGGCTATAGGTTTCTTGCTATTCTAGATATAGATATAATCAAGTAGAAGGAGATAAAGGAAATCGGTAGCAAGGAATTCCTCGATAAAACAAGAAAATACTACAAACAAAATGGAATCTTTAATTACAATATGAAGTTTTTCGGAATAATTCTGAACTATGTGAAAAGCTTGACATCAAATCAAAAAAAAAATGACTTGTTGAATTAGACATTTTACTCCAGAGCCAACGTTGACATGCTGTTTATTTTCTTATGATGGAAATACCCTGTTAGCACCAATGACCGTATCGACTCAGCAATCAATGAGTATACAAGACAGTGTAAGTACAAACTAATTTCCACGGTTCAAAACTGTATTAAAACGATCGAATGGAAGAAGAGAAACCAAAAATTTTCAAAGGCAGGTTTTCAAAAAACGGGAAAGAAAAACAACTATATGGATGAATCAGAAAACAGATTGGAGAAGTAACAGAGAAATCAATATGGACAATTCTAGGTAAAGCAAAAGCTGATTCATTTTAAGTAGAGACCCAAAACAACTTTAGCAGAACCAAATATATTAAGGCTAGGATAATTCAAATCTAGAAGAACAGTAAAACTCCGTGGGAAAAATATGAGACGGTAAACTATATAATCAGTAAAGGTAGCAAATTTACATTGAAAGAATAGAAGAATATACATCAATGGGTGGGAAGATGATCCTCTGGTAATTGTGCAAGCGACTAATTTTTGACACTGCGGACTAATGGTATATGCGCACAGAACAAAATTTCTCCTAGAGAACGAAACACATAAAATCTTCTTGGGTTTACAGATACCAATTGTTCACTCAATCCTCGCCAAAAGAAAGGATCTTGTAGCTGCAAACAAGATGAATCAATGATGCCAGGTAGTAGATTTCACTCTTGGTGTGGACCACATTGAATATAGTTAAGTATCTTAACCTTGAATAGGACTAAGTACACCGAGAAATATATCGTGCTTGTATTTACTAGATCGCCTGGAAATGTCCTGAACAGCCTGGAAAAAGGACTCGAAGAAGTAGAAATTAGGGAAAGATTTGGAACAACCTGGTGACAGCTTTATTAAAAACAGTCGGAATACTATGAAAAGTGTTGAAATACTCAAGAGATTTGCTGGCACTTGATCTTTGAGGGTCGTCGAGCACCTAGGAAAGAACAACCACATCAGCGACAAGCAATATTAGTTTCGATGGGTCCGATCTACTGCCAACTTTCTAACTACCATCACTCATAGAATCAGTGAGGCATGACAAACATACTTTGAGATTCATAGTATTACATATTTGAAATGCCTTCGACAAAGTGTGGCACAAAGACTTACTACAAAACCTCTCCAGTTATGGAATCACTGGAAAGCTCTTGAACATAAAATCCTTGCTATCTTCCTTCCCTTATGGTAGTTATTAATGGCCAGTAATTCGTAGGACGAACAGTCAACGCAGGCGTACCGCAGGTGGCATTCCTCAGACTAACCCGCTTTTTGATTTATATAAATGATTTATCTAAGTATATACTTAGATCATTTGTAAATATCTATGCCATTGATACGACTATATACGAGTGCACCCCATAAAACTCTTGATAGTTAGAGATTGGCAACTGATCTCTTTTTCGATCTTGCACAAACTACTCAGTGATGTTAAAACTGGATGGTTACATTCAATGCCTCGAAGACCAAGCTAGTTATATTCCGTCATCGCCGATCTGAGGCTGAACTACCACCCGCCATGGTAAACGGATGTCCCCTCGGCGAAGCACCGTGTCTTGAAAGACTACTGGATCGCAAACCCGCATCTGACCTCGTGCATACGATCCATTATATGGATCGTAATCTTCATTGTAATGGAGGTAAAATGGTCAACTCCCTGTACCGCTTCAGTATGTACCTGACTTCTGTTATCCTTTATCTTTACAAGAGCCAAATCAGGGCCCAAAATGGTGTACTATTGTCATATTTAGGCTTGAGTTGTCTAGACCTCACTCTCCAGCCTTGATAGAGTTCAAAAGCCTCTCCGAGCCCTTGTAAGGGACGAATTATTATCCAACCTCCAACGTCTCTCCCACAGGCGGGATTGGCAAGTCATAAACTGCTCTATCGCTTCTACCGCAGAAAGCACTCGGACTAACTCCATTCCCTGGTCCCACCAATTCAAATCTTCCCATCAAAGACACATCATACCACTTACATAGTAGCAAACCACCCACATTCCCTCCCTATTCTATCGGTAAGAAATAAGTTCCAGCTTCTTTGTGCGAACCACTGCTCTGTGTAGCCAACTCCCAAGAGAATGCTTCCCTGATCACTACAATCTTAACCTGTACAAGGCTATTGTTACTCGTCATCTTTCCCTCCTATAAGCACAAATTTCCCCCTGACGTAACCTCGAGTGACCATGTAAAGAGTGAACCTTACTGTAAAAAATAGTCACCATTTACTCCTGGTGAGTAAATTTATAATATCAATAATAAAAATCGCCCTTTCCTGTTAACTGAAGAAATGGTGCATATATCCGATAGTTATACCAGTCATACTCTCTAAGGAGAGAACGGGGAAACTGTCTGGGAGGGACTGAGATAAAAGAACAGGTAATCGCAGATTGCATGGACACGACAACATTGTAGAAAAAAGTAGAACCATATGATGTGTGCTGTAATAATGAAGAGGATTTCGTCACTTTATCCTTTGCGTGTTACGACATTTAATACAAAAACGAAAATAAAAACAATAATAATAGAAATAATAATAATAAAATATAAGAAATAAAAATAATTTCATAGAATATTACTTTAATATTGTATTTTTATTAAAAAATGTAATATTCTGTATCATTCTGTATCATATTTAAAATTAAAAATTATTTATTTCTAATATTTTCAACACGAACGCTAAAATTCTCGTAAAGAAATCTTATATTCAGAAAAATTTCGAAGATTTTCGAGTAGCTTCCACCGCATTCACTTTCCCAATCGAAATTTTTTAGTTAAGCTAAATATAAATCTGTTGAAACCATTGGGTTGAGATCAATTTATATGATGTACGCTGAATTAAATTGGCCAAAATAGAAGCACATTAAGAATGTGCCAATCATTAGTGACAAGTCTCTGGATAAAAACTGAAATTAAATGAATAAGATTGACGAAGGTCGAGAAATCTTGTCAACATTTCGCAGTTTCCCAAATTAAATCTATTTTCGTTTCGTAGGAAATAATAAATAAATGATCGTCAGAACAATTCACATCTTAATCAGAAAGAGTCAAGAAGAATACTATTTAATTTCTGCAAATACAAACAAGTGGAATCGTAGGAGTTGTTTCATACCCCCACCACCATCACGCCATTTATATATATATATATATATATATATATATATGGTGTTGAAAAATTGATATCATTTCGTAATCTGTCAATTTACTAATTGACAAATTCTCTTTCAAATGACCTCAAATTTTGAAAAAAAAAAAAAAAAACTATTTTTCATATACTCTGTAATTTCCAAAGTGAGCTTTCTGGGAAATTTTGAACACAATATTTATGGCTTGACGCTCGTACCTGAGAGTTGCCGTCTTCTAGAAACAGATGGTAATCTTTTGGTTAGGTACATATTTGTGTCCGTTCAACACTCACATAAACGATTTTATGTGTTTTCTACTGCTACTTTGTTGAGCGGGACTTAGTGACAATTTATGGATGGAACTCATAAATTAGTGTGTTCCCTAGCTTTATAGAAGCCAGTACAATCAAACCCTTGGTCACGACGACTTGAGAGTTCATGCTAGCTCAGACATGAACCCCTTTCGAATAGTTTTGGCTATCCGATTTCATTCACAATGTATAGATTTCAACTGTTATATGGTTTTCAGGCACATCCATTACGGCTACTCGTTAGATCGTCTTCTCGGGCCTTTATTCAGTCAGTTAAGCGACATATGTGATACGCGTTTGGGTGATCATCTATCTTTAGATACATGACTGACGACGTATATTTTTTCCGCAGTGGATTGTCATTTCTTTCTGCGGTAGACTGTTTGCAAACCAAGGATAAGGAACCAAGTCTGAAGAAATAGCTCGGGGAGAAGAGATGGATTCATATCTTTGCCAAGGGTATTTGTGCGTAAGTGAATCCAATAAACTCGAATACTCTTGGGAAAGGTACCTGGACTGTTACTACGAAAATAAAATGACCATGTTGAGTTTCGAACTTGGTTCCGTGGTGCACTACACACTCTCGCGCACACATCATCCATCTATCTATCTATCTATCTATCTATCTATCTATCTATCTATCTATCTATCTATCTATCTATGTGTGTATGGGGTGGGATGTGCGTGTGTGTATGTATGTGTGTGCGTTTATAGAAAAATCGATTTTCTTTTAAGTAGGATTTGCTTAGTTAATATTCTTTTGAGTATCTGCATTACCAATTTGGTTTCACCAACGAATTTGATTGTGACAGAGCGCTCCAAGCATTGTGATCTTATTCCAGACTAAGTTATTATCTACAGAAAATATCCATTGTATGTCGATTGTATTCTCGTGTAGTCCAAAGCTTTGAATGCTTTTATTTCGCAGCCAGTTCTTTTATAATATTAGAGAATCAAGAGACATCAATTTACTTAAATAATTCTTTCGTTTTACCCACTACTTTCAAACATCCCAACCATGGCCTAGATTGGAAATAATTTACTCTCCTTGTGATTTCAGCTAAGGAATATTAATTTAATAACTTATTATGACCGTTTATTTAATATTATTCAGTTTTAATGTTATTTTTGTTATTTTGAGCCCCGACAAGAGAATAATCTCAATTTTATTCATTGACATTTTGCACGAGTACAAAATGGTAGCTTTCATTTGTGATCAAACAATAGCAATTATACCCAATACGCCAGCACTTTCTCAAGTATTCGAACTGATTTTAATAATGGTACTTTATTCCAGCTGTTTCAGTTACTCTTTGGATTTCTTATTCGCTCAAATTCTTTGAATGGCTTTTGGAACTGTTTTAATATCTTCAAAATTACCGTCACTTTTTTCCTGTTTTCATTGCTGTAAATTAAATCGTGATGTCTTGACTAATTTTCAAAATTCTCCTCACTGATTTGTCCTATATCATTTGTTTTCGTGAACGTATTTTAAACCGTTTCTCCTAATCAAATGTTACGTACCCTATCCCATAAGTAAATGTAACAGTGTGTACTAAGGTCCTGATATTTTGTTGGTACTTTATTCTCTTTCATTTTTACACTGCGCTTTGACAAGCTTTCCTCTTCAATAAACCGATCTCATCCGCTGCTGCTTATTATTATTATTATTATTATTATTATTATTATTATTGTTGTTGCTGTTGTTGTTGTAGTAGTAGTCCTAGTCTAGCAAAAAATAAAGCACATTACTTGATAAGCTTCAGATTAGCCCACTTAACGGAAACTTCTAATACAATTTAAAGAAAGAAAGCGAAAACTAAAGAGAAAATAACTCAACTTTAGACAAACAAATATGGCTTTATCAATATTTACTGCCAGTAAAGAAATTTAAAATACTGTCACAAACAATATGGCTTGACGTTCAATGTAAGTGCGGCGAGAAACAAAATAAAACAAAATATTTCGTTAATCTTTCGAAAAGATAAGTTTTTCATATCAGCTATTACCGAGAGCACGAATAGAAAAGTCTACTGAAGTCAATGTTTGGTAGGATTCGCAGGCGAATTGCCTCATCTGAACATCGCTTCAAAGTTAAATCGACTGAATTATAGCTTTGAAAGTATAGTGAATTTTATATATTGTATATTCTAATTTAAATAAATGTATCGAATATGGTTTCCGCAGTAGAACGAAAATGGATTTGACAAACAGAAAAAATTATTTCATTCAATACCAGAACAGAAGCATTACATTTTGCATTATTTAAATACGTCAACCAGAATTTTAATATATGAAACTTCCTATAACTGTCATTTATATTCTTAGTTTTGGGAATGATATAGGAAATAGTGTTCAGAAGCATTTCCGTTAAAATATCCCATATCAGTGATTATGTTAAGGCCAGTTTTAGAGAAAATGAAATGATTTGAAATATCTAAAATGTGATTATTGACATTAAACGAACATATTCAAACAACAGAAAAAACTAAGTAAAACGTTTACATTGCTATAAAGTGAGAATATAGAAAAGCAAATGAATTAGCAAAAAAAGGAAAACAAAATCTGCATCATCGGTTTGTGGTTCCTCTTTCATCAGAGCTGATTTGAGGACAAGAAATGTGCACAAGAACTAAAATCAACAACACCAGTTACAGAATGGTATATAATAAATATATAAATCTAAAGATAAAGCCTAAAACCTACTACTTCTGTGTACAGAGGAGTGGCTGGAAAGACTTAATATAAATAGAATGTAAACTGATTTTAGGTTATGCAAGAATGAATCTTTGATGGTCATTTTCATTGTACTCTGTTAGTGGAAGATTTTTATGATCATCAAAAAACCGAGAAAGAGATAAATTTAAAAAAAATTGAAACAACACGAATAAAGACACATGTTTAATTCATAAGTTGAATCATTATTTATCTAACCGGCAATCATTTATAAGTACTAAACAGCTACAGTTATTTATTCATCAAACATTTTCGGACATTAAACAAGAAACATTTTCAAAAAACTAATATCAACCGTTAGGATGAATATCATTTGTCGTGGTTTCAATGTATCGAATTTATTGGAGAAATAATTTGTAAAAAAGATATCGCTTATCTGGTATGCTAAATGCTAATATATAATTATAGAAATTCTTGTAATTTTAAGAATTAATATTGTATTCACTGTTTGTGCATACGTTAAATGGAGACTTTGTCATTTGTATAATTCCTATATATGCATGCTTTTAGCATATGTTGTGCATACGTATATATTACTTGTAATTAATGGAAATATTTGCGTATATTTTTAATAAATTCTTCCTGTGATGACATGATTTGCAATAATCACAATATATATATATATATATATATATATATATATATATATATATATATATATATATATATATATATAAGTTTAAAAATCAAGAGGTCAATTAAAATACTCGAACACGGTTTCGACCTGGCGGTCTCGTCGGGCGATACTTTTAGAATGACCACTTTAACGCTATATTTAAAAAAAACACAAAGAACCCTACGTAATTATCTATAAAAATAACTGGCGTATGATGATCGGGTGTAATGGAAAGGGAAGTGGAAAAAGTGGACAGGAATGCATGTGTATTGTAAATGTATACAGTAAAAAGGAAAACCAAATATGTAACTTAATTGTTATGGAGGATGGGGAAAGGGCGCGTGTCGAAAGGGTAACAGTGTTTTTTTTTAATTTTAGATTTTTTAACCGGGTTCATATTCACTTGATAGAAATTGGTTTATATGAGGGCAAGTGCTTAAAATTTCTGTTTTTTTTTTTTTTTTTTTTGTTTAAAAGATTTTTTGGGTCCGGGAATGTCATAATTGCTAATTTTTCATATTGGCATAGTTTGCAAATGCAAATAACTGTTATATGTTTTTACGTTTTTTTTTTGTTTTGTTTTTTTTAATTGTCTACCTTACGACCAGGTCCTTGTTATTTTTTTCTTTCAAATTCCACATGTAACTGGCAAGTTTGGTGGATTATCTAAGTTTTGGTAGCTTAAAACTCGATGTGTGCTTGTACCATCTGCGCCTTTCGTGCAGCCTATATATGTTTTAATTTGACCATTTATATTTGTTACTTCTGCTTTATAAATAATAGATTCCGTCTTGCAAGCTCCATTTAATGGACATCTAATTTTATTTCTACAGTTGCATAAATTACTAGTATTATTTTGCTGCACGTTGGTTTTGAAGTTTCTGTTATTTTATCTTTTTATTGTTGTATCAAATTACTTGTGCAGCTGTAGCTTAATTTGACTATATTTTTATTGAATATCTTATGTAGTTCTGAATTTTTTGGAAAGTGTTTAGAAAGCAACTTGAAAAATAATTTACCTATATTACGTTTCACCTCTAAGTTAAAAGGGGTTGGGGTAAGAACATAATATTTTTTCTTTTCCTCAAAATGGCTTTCGTATGATGTTTAATGTATTGAGGTCTAAATTCTAGCCTTGCTTTGTGGCCTTCTGACTTTAAGTTTATCTCATATTCTTTTATATTCTTCCTCAAAAATTGTCTTACAAGAAGAGTTTTTGGATAGCCTATACTCTATCCGTTGGAGATAAGTTTAATTATATTTTGTGGTGGGGATGGTTGACTTTAATATTTACGTATCTTAACTTTGCCTTTGTACAGGGAGACACTGCCAATGAGAAGGTTTAATTAAACATCCAGATAGCTAACGATATTTATATTTATCTCGACCTTCTGTTTCAAAGCCGAGGTTTTAAAAAGCTTAAAAAGCGCCTTTCTAATAGTTTCATTGTGTTTTTTTGTTTTTGTTTTTTTGTTTGTTGCTATCATTAGGCCGTCATCTCTATATAGATCGTGGTTGTTTATATGGACGATCTTGTTGATTCCATGTAAAATATGCAGACCTATTAGTTTAGCGCCATCAAATTAACCTTGTGGTATGTCAAATGCGTTTTTTTTTGTTTTTTTTTTCGATTTTTTAATCCAGGTTGTTCCGTTGTGGAACAAAATGGGTTTGCGGTAACGCAAAATTGCTTTTGTTTGGTCTGGTGTTATTTCTACGAATTCTTTGGCAAAATGCAGAACATCCAGTAGACACTTTTCTGATAGTGATTGATAGAAGTTTTTAATGTCATATTTTATGAATACACGTGCATTTTTATTGTTGATTTTATTGAATCAAGAAATGCACTCACTTATATACTTCTATTGATTTGATTTGATTGTGTGGCAATTCTTTTTTCAAAATTTATTGGCTTATTTTATCCAGTTCAGTTTTGGTATGATCTATGAGGCGAAAGGAAAGATTATTAGGGAATTCTTCTTTGTGGTACTTTATGGTAAGAAAAAATTGTTTACAGTCAATTACATGGGCCCTGTTACTTATTCCTAGTTTGATATTAATATTTTTTGCCTCTCATTTCAATATTTAATCTACGAATCCGCTGCTTTTTTGTGAGTTTTAGTTACCTGTTTGTTCATTTTTTTTCTCTCTAAACTTCGGGGTTCATGGTGTAAATATTTTTTTGTTTTGTCGTCTTTAATTAGAATTTTTTTTTTTTTTATTCTTTTAACTTTCGTAGTTAATAGTTTTTGGAATTTGCTTTCGTGAATTTGATATTTTCAATGTTGTTAAACATCTCTTTTTCAAAGTTAGCTAGTTCCTCGATAGCAGGTGACTATTTTTTGGTTTTCAATTTATAATTATCCGTGGCTTTTTTTTCTTCAAAAACTTATTTAAAGAGAATAATAATAATAATCTCATCCTTGTGAGGAATTCTTCAGTTTTTTGTGACAATATTAACAATATTCCTTCTTGTTTGGAATGGGGATATTTTTATCGTATGTGGTATCTTGAATTCTTGCATTCTGGCTAGATCCGTAGATAAATAAATATTGTCTTACGCTATGAAGATAATTGTGCACTGAAAAATATAAGTGTGGTAGTGGATTAATAAATATGGACTATATTGCATAAAAGGGCATGTATTTTGGATGGTATATGTAACCTTAAACAAATACAGTGTAGATGAAAGTGCTCAACAATAAAGCAGCATGAGCTTTTAAATACACACACACACACACACATATATATATATATATATATATATATATATATATATATATATATATATATATATATATATATATATATATATATATGTAATGTCATTCAGATTTGGTATCAGTTGGAATTTCTCTCCCCAAGCCTTCGACAGAGACAAAGACGAATTCTAGCGTATTGTTTTAAGAATGTAAACAAATATATATATATATATATATATATATATATATATATATATATATATATATATATGCGTGTGTGTGTGTGTCTGTGTTTGTGTGTGTATGCGTGTGTGGTATCAAATGTTGATCAAATATGTTGATCGAAATCAAACAGAATGATAAGACGATACTGATAACAAAGAGGAAACGTTTCTAACGTTTCACTTTCATTAAAGTTTCATCAGAGAATGACATATGAGGAAAAAGAAAAAGGGGAATCTGGAATTTTTACTTTTGTGTTGTTTGATTTTCATTGGTCAATCATGTTTCATGTGCATTCGACTCTATAAATCAACTTTAGTAAAATTGGTGGCGTTCCGAATTCAAGAATAGACCACGTGCCTATCGGAAGTTCTGAGAAGTTCACGGATTCCAAGCCTATCTGAAAAACTGTAAATATGTTCTTCTGTGGATATAAATTTGGATTTTTCTATGTCTAAGTCAACTGAAAATCTATAAGTGTGTGTCAGTGAGTGTGTGTGTGTGTGTGTTGTAAACTGCGTGTGCTGTGTTATGTTTGTTGCTTTTTCAGATGTTGATTTGGGGACATTTTGACGTACATCCTTGGTCCTATTCTATTCTTAATTTTCATTAATGGGCCTTCTTCTGATGACATCAGGTCTCAACTGCTTTGATTGTAAGGCTTTTTCAGTCTGACAAGATCAAAATGGCAACCTATGCCCAAAACGATCTCAAGTCTATAGTCAACTGGGGCAAAAGATGACGTTAATTTTAATTCTTCCAAAACTAAACTTATCCCCATTAATCTTCTGAGAGACCCTTTGCCGCCTTCCATCAGCATGGCTGATGCTGTCCTCCAAGAAAGTGACTTATTACGACTTCTCGAAATTACATGTCCTCTGCTGATATGAATCGAACAGACTATACTGAAGTCATTTCTAGGTCAGCGGCTAAGAAAGTCGATTCACTATGTCGAGCGAGACAATATTTCTCTCTAGAATCTACATATCTATATGTCTATACTTAGAATATTGCTGCCACATATGGTCCGGTGCCCCTGTTATTTACCTAGAGCTCCTTGATAAAATCCAAAGAAAAATCAGCAATATTATTGGTTCCGATCGGGCGGCTCAGTTCCAGTTACTTTCTCACCGCCGTAAGGTTGCCTCTCTCTGTCTTTTCTATAAATAATTGTAACTTTTCGAATGAGTCCTTCGCTATGGTGCCAAAAGTTTTTGAATTTAAGCGCAATACTAGACTGGCGTCGAGATCTCATCAATTTACATTTGATCTGGCTAGATGTAGCCATAAACTCTATGCTAAAAGTTTATTCTCTCGCACTTCTCACTTGTGGAATTCCATGCTTTCCAGTCAACTTTAATCAGTAAAAAGTTAAATGCAATTTCAATCGCTATCTACTGTCAACCTGATTACTCTCTTCTCTTTCTTCTCATCATTAATGTTTCCATTCCTAATTCTTTCACACCTTGTAACCCCTTGTATTTTAGTGGCATTACTGCGTTGTTTAGGCTGATTCCGATTAAAAACAAAACAAAAAAAAAACGTTTGTTTTTGGATAAACATACATTAGATTCTTTGAGAATGGATCCAATAAAGGTTGATGATGTAATACAATGTTTTTGACGTGTGTTTATCGTTGGCAATTTTGTTATAAGTAGGCCTTCGATGAATTTTCCTCGTAAATAATAATGTCCTTTTTTAAAATTACGATGGTATTAATAAAATCAAATTTATGGCTACTGTTGTTCCTGTGTATTAAGTGAGAATTTGAATGGTTGTCTAAACGTAAATCTATTTTGTAGAAATGGGCTTTATATCACGTGTGATCGCCCCGATATAAATTCTTTTACATTTTCTGAACTTTATCGGCATTTTAATTGATGTTGAATTTTTTTTTCCTAATTATATCTCCGACTGTCTTGGACGTGGTGGTAATTTATTTTCACGTTTATTAGAAGGTAAGATTATTGGTGGTGTCTTGTTTTTTAGAGTTGTGTATTTTTTTAAGCTTGTTTTATAGCGTTGAGGATGAAATGACGAGGTTAGTGAAGATGTCTAAATGTTTTCTCAATATATTTCTCTCCTTCACTTAATTATTGTGAGCAACACATATCTTAAGGGATCTGAGGTAGAATCCTATCACTAATAGTGATTTTATTTTTTGATTGTAGTGGGAATAGAAATTAATTACATCGTTTTTGTCAGTGGGTTTACAATAAATTTTAAGTATTTTTATTGTTATGTATGAATAAGATGTCGAGGAAAGGTAAATATTTGTTTATTTCAAATTTATGTATGAGTTTAACCTTATAAAATTACATTACTGTGTTTAAGAGATTTACATTAAGAGGATATCATAAAAGAATTTCATATATGTATGTTAGGTTTGTAGAGGTTTTAGGTATGATGTGTAATGGATCGGGTTTTAGATATTCTAGGAAAAGACAAGAAAGGAAGCTACTAATAGGTGATCCCATAGGAAGCCGAAATTTTGTTGGTAGATTTTTATTGAAAGAGGAGAAACAGTTGTTAGTGATTAGTTTACATAGTTTTATGATTTTAGGGACAGGGGGAAGAAGCATTTTTGGGTTTTTTAAGCTGGTTTCTCATTATTTTGAGGCATTTTGTAACAGGTATATTTGTGTATAGTGATTTGATATCTAACGATAACCTTGTTTTCTCTATTAATGTTTTGCATCTACTGGATCAAAGTCCTGGTCAGTTTTATTCATGTTTATTAAGAGAAACTGTAAATTGTTTTCTAAAAGTACATCTCTTTTGTTTCGTATATACCATCAACCCAAAACACATTAAAGACTCTGGTGATTAGGAAGGTAGGATATAGATAGATAGATATGTATGTATGTATGCATGTATGTATGTGTGTGTGTGTGTAAAATAAATTCTATATTTGAATCAACTGAAATGTATAAATAAAATCCTTGTCCCTAGCATAAGTTGCAAAAAGAAATTAGTTCAAAATTGGAATCGATGTCTCTTGTTAAACTTAGTTCAAAGACTTTTTCGACTTTTTACAGTAATTCTTTCGCATTTGTGTCGTAATCTTTTTTTATCATCTATTATAAGCACTTTTGTTTGATAATCATTAGAAATAGCCATTATCGATTATTTCTGCTTTGATATATTGCTTCCAATGCCAGATAGAAAATTTTCTGAAGACTATCAATCATTTCATAGAGTAACTTATTGATAAATCGTTTCATTTAAAGATGTTGGCCATTTGATAGGGGTTATAATAAGAAACGCTGTCGAAAAATTCCTCCCAAAATTCGTGGCAAGGAGTCATTTATTATCAGAAAATCATATCCTTTCAAATATAGTTTGATATATTGTCAAATCTAGGCAAAACACATATTCAATGAACTTAAATACATTTAAAATGGAAACAAATGCTTAAAATTGGATGTGACTTGGTCTCAGAATGTTTACAGTGAAAATTAGTCAAATCTTTCGAAAGAATATTTTCTGAACTTTTTCAATTAAAAATAAATTACATGATAACAAAAGTTTATACGCAAAAGGAAACTACAGACACATAAGCCCATTCTCTAATTCCCCCTCTCTCTTTCTCTCTCTAACACATCCACACGCGCTCTCCCTCTTACTCTCCAATACACTCTTTTTCTCACAAACTCTTTCTCACGCACATAACCATTAATAACTGAAGAACGAAAAGTACAACGAATGCTATCTATATATCATTTCTGTGTGTGCATCTGTGCATGTGTGTGTACATTTGTGTGCGTGTGTGTGCACTGAATTATTAGAGCGGCATTTCTCAACATTTTGACTCATGTGGAACCTTTGAAATAGTTTTCATATCTCAGGGAAGTCTTGCATAAAAAATATAATCCATTTTTAATAACTATCTCGCTTATATTTTTTAATTTTCTCAGATTTTTTATAGAAGGTGAGTGTGGCGTAAAGAGGCCAGAAAGTGAATTCCAGGAATGCTTCCATCAATGGAGAAGGATAAAGTTTGTGGCTTCAGAATGTGACTACTTCGGAGGAGATTAAATGCCGAATTAATATGTATTGTAGTTTTCTTTTTATAGAACCAGTTCCAATACTTTTTGATACAACCCCCTATTGAAAATATTCTGTCATTTTTAATTCATTTATATTCAATCCGTGCTTTTCAATTTTTCTGTAACCTCATAACCCTACTTTAATATGCTAAATGTAGGCAACACTATAATCGAATGTTAATTGGATGATGTTGACATAAGAAAACGGATAGTACAGATTGATCCAAAGAAAATGAGGCGATTGGGATCAGAAATTGAAGATAGCTGTGTATTTCCTAATTTTTTTAATATCATATCTCTTCAGGAATTAAGCGATCATGAACGTGCAGTGATTTTTGATTTGTCATTATTTCTTAGGCAGGACACAACTTACAGTTGAATGGTGTCTTGCTACATTTTCTACAGTTTTAAATTCAGTGCAATTTTCCTTCTAGCTTAGGTGCAATTTAAGACCAAGGAGCCTAGTTTTTTTCTCTTTATAACTCATAAATGAGGCGGGAGAAGAGATGGAGGGATGCATTTGTCAAGGACATTTGTGTGAAACAAAAGGCGAAACAGGAATTTGTATGAGACTCGCTGATTACCCTTTCCGTCATCGAAAACCATCATACTACATGCACAGGTAGGGAATCTCATTTAAAAGCTATGATTTTTTATACGAACGTAGGAAAGTAGTCATTCAGTCTCCGTTGTTTCCAGTTCGTGTTGTTTCTGCAGAAAGCAAGATTAAAACTAAGTCTGTCACAAAATCATTTTTTTCATAATTATCGCGCAAATGATCATCATTCTGAGTAAAAGTCAACCATAATTTTCGATTATTTTTCATCCTGAAAATAATTTCAATTCTTTTTCCGATAATTATGTATCGATCTCTCGAATGTGCCAGTGGCGGAGATTAATTGAGCTTTGTTGTTGCTTATTGATTTTCAAGTTAGTATTATTCAACTGTTTTACGTTTTTAGGTTAAAATCACAATTTTTTTTTAGTTTCTATATTATGACGTGTGAATAATCAAAACTATTTGATTGAGATTGATTTGCCACCCCCATTTACAATTTTTAATCTGACATTTTTGGAAGTGACGATCTAAGCTGGAAATGTCCAATTCAATATTAATCACGATTAAGAGTCGTAAATATTTTTAATATACAAAATAAATAGTTTTGTATAAATAGTTTTTTTCCTATTCTTTTTCCTATTTGCTTTCTTGAATAAATACTTTAATTACTTTTATTCTGTCTTACTACTAAAAATGAATAAATTGTCGGTATATATATATATATATATATATATATATATATATATATATATATATATATATATATATATATCAATGCATTTATACGATGTTTAGTAGGACTTTAGGTTGTCTTTGGTGTAATGAGTCAGGCAAACGTTTGTACCTATAAAACTTTCAGTTTTTTCAGGCGCAGACTAGATGAGACATTCGTTCGTCAGTAATAGAAAAATGTACAACCTCATGTTATTCTTTTCGAAAAACATTAAAGGAAGCAATCTAGAGCAGCGGATTAACATCAAGTTTTGTGTGAAAGTTAGTTAAAATGTAAATCGAGTGTTTTTGAGTGGAACATCTGCAAATGTGAACAGGGTGGGAATCTTGCTGCATTCAAAAGTAAGTGAGATACTGATAAAGAATGAAAGACTATAAATCTGGAAAGAGTTTAGATTCTTATAAATGATTTTTTTCTTCAAATACAGTTTTTCGAATCTTGTGTGATGAGCACAAATAACGTTAACTTCACATTACATCTGATCTTTTGAATAATGCCGTTATATTTGATTGGGTAATGAATTATGGTGTTTTCAATATGAGCCAGAAAAAAAAAAAACACCAGGACATACAATTAAAAAAAAAACTCATGCAAAAAGCATGCAATTCTGGTTCGTAGTTCAAGGCCGTCCTTATATGCTTCTATGATTGTGAGGGTTTAATACAAATTCGTAGCTGTCAATAAATATGTTTATTTGAAAGTGCTGATAGGGTTAAGAGAAACTGTTCGTAGTAAAAACTCGAACACTGGCCTGACAAGTGGATTTCCCACCATCCGTGCTCTGGATCCTCTATGATGGATTAGGATTCCGCCAATTTCTGGCTGACAAATCCATTACAAAAATGAACTGTCCACTTTATTCACCAGCCATAGGCCCCACTTATTTTTGGTTATTACAGAAATTGAAGAATGTCTTGAAAGGAACCAGTATTTGCTGATATTCTTGACATCCTGTAACACGTGGCTAAACTACAGAGAGGCACTCCGGAAAATAATGTTTCCAGCATTGACCCCATCATCACACAAAGTGAATAACTTCACAGAGAGGGTATTTTGACAGCAGCTAACAGTGATCAGGTATGCAAACAAACTCGGTTTTCACGAATTCATTCAATAGCGTAATAACGAATAAAACTTATACTTAGCAAAACCAATATTTATTTTTTGATATAATTTCTTTCCTTAGCAATATACTGAAATATTTATTTTCCTATAATCAAAATAATTAAAATTTATCCCTCGAATACAAACTTACAGATGCATTCTCCAATATAAATACATACTTACATTCATACATACATACATACATACATACATAAAAATCAATACTACATGGGCTGTTTTCGCGCGGTTTAAGGGTAGTAAGAAGAAGAAAACCTGCCATTCCTATTTCTTCTTGTTTGGTGCCAATGCTTTACGTCATTTATATTCATGACATTTTATTTGTGTATTTGTTTTGTATATTTTCCTCGGTTGAAATAAAGTTTATGAGATCTATGTTATAGTACTTTATTTAGTCTTTTGAATCATGGTATTGTTTGAGATATAAATTTGTTTCCTATCTGCATTTGAAAATTAACTCCCATCTTTTACTTACTAGAGTGACGTTCCTTTGAAGTATTATTATAAGTTGATAGTTTTGTTATTATTTTGTTTATTTTCTTTTGGAATGTTTTTGAGTTCCCATATATGCTTTGAGATGATATTACTATTAGCCTATTTTTGCTGTTAAATGATTATTGATCCCTATTTATATTTCTTCTGCATTCCCTTCGGATCTTATTGCAGATTTTTATGTTGCATTAGGGATTAGATAGTTGCCGATTCGAGGCGAATATACGCTGTTCCGTAGTTACAGTAGGGGTTGTATGTTTTTTTATGTCATGCTGATTTTTCTGATTTGTTGGTTTATGAGCTTCATAAATAGGCTTTCAGTACAGCTATGGGACAGTTTTAGAATATTTCTATTGAATATTTTAGAAGTTTTTCTTGATTTTAGGAAGTGTTTGTAAGTTGATAACATAATCTATATTTTATTCTGATATGTTTGGATGAAGTATCTCCATTTAGTTTTCTAAATTGTTAATATATACCTTTTGGGAATTTAAAGATACATATAAGGAGAATAAACCTGTTACGTATGTTGCAATGTCGATTTCGATTGCTATTTCTTTGAAATTCGTTTCTTCCTATTTTTTCCTGCTTTAATTTTCCCCCTTTTTTCTTAGCATTATGATACTGTTGCCTCTGTACAATCATACATACTTTAGTGTGCTTAGTACATGCGTGGCACTAACAGTCAACATGTAGTGTTGAGTCCTATATCCATACTGGCGACATCTACAAACGCTTTTAATATTGAGCACTCTAAATATAGCAAATGTTAAAAAAACAATATATATATATATATATATATATATATATATATATATATATATATATATATATATAATTATTAAAAAATATGATTCCTTTGCTATATAAGAGTTCTCATGTTTCAAAAACGAGAGCCGAAAAACTGAATATAATTATTAAAATTAAATTGAATTAAAGTATCAAGCCCTGTTTCATCCTCAAGTAAAAATTTAGGAATTAACAATCTTGAAATTTACGCATCTTTATAAGCATGTTCATTCGCAAAATTAATTACTATGGAAACGGCTGGGGCGGCCATTTTGATAAGGGTCCTAAGAGTTAATTTTTATCCACATATCAGTCACCTTCAGAAAGAGATCAAGCCGAGGGAGGGTTGGGGTGTCCATTTCAAAGCGAATGATGGCATTCATGTACGCACATCGTCTGGTCAGTCACAGCGAAAGATAGCTTTTGGCACGATAATATGTCGTTAAGTGTCCAGAGAATTTTGTTTTATTTTATCTATTTATTTATTTATTTATCCATTTATTTATTTTTTTCTAAAGGTCTGTTTCGTACATAAACGCGTCGCATTGAATTAAAATTTGTTTTTTTGACGACTTCATAAAGGGTTTTTCTATCTTATGATTATGGTTAAGCTTTTCAGCTTTTTATTAGACTATGAAATTTAATTTTTTTGATGCTAATTATTTAATGCGAAAATTTGTTGATGTCGGCAAAAACAGTTAACTCGTGTCTATGGTTTAATAAATTTTCGTTATTAAGAAAATTAATAATGTGTAGTTTTTCATGTAGGCATAAAGGGCATGGGTCATCCCAGGTTTTACAAGTTCTTTTTCTATTTATTATTTTCCATTTTACTTTTGGTGTTTTATTCATTTCTTTTAAATGCCAAAAATATTTGGATAAAGATGTCTGATTTCTATTTCTAATATTATTGAAGGAGCTTTTGTGTTGTCTCCATCTAATTTTAAATTCATTCTTCGTTGGACCAATGTATATCCTGTCAGTGTTAGGACTCTCAATGGATGAGATAGTGCATTGGTATACCACAGATCTTGTGCGGCATTTATTTTCTAACGGGCAGTCTTCAGGTTTTCTACAATCACATAATTTTCCATTACTTTTGTCTAATTTTATTTTAGGATTTTTATTAATACTGTTTTAGCATGCGTGTTTTTCCAGGATTTTATTTTTTCCGTTTTTTATGATTACTTTTAGATTTTCAGTGCAACTGTAGCTTAATTTTAAGGGATTTTTTATTAAGGATCTTGCTAAGTCTGCTATTCGGAGGAAAGTGTTTTTCAATTAAAGCTAGGAACTTATGTCCTAGCATAATGCTAACCATTGGTTGAACAGAGGGGTATACCAAAGGATTTTTCTTCTCCTTTTTTTTCCTATGATATTTAGTACTATTGTTTCTATAATTTATGTTAGCGTTTTTATATCCGCTATTTTTTAGGGCTGTGTTATAAAAGTTACTGTGTTGTTGGAATATTCATTATTAGCGGAGTTCATGCTGATTCTTTTCTCTATTGATGTGGGTATATGCTTAATTATAGATTGAGTGTGGTTTAACGTAGGGTGTACATACATGGGATTAGTGTTAGGTTTTCTGTAAGGTATATGTTGTTCATTAAGTCTAGAGTTACGTTGAGGAAGTTTACCCTTTTAAAGTTAGTGTTGACTGTCCTTTTTAAATTTAGTTTTCTGAATTCACTATATATTATCTTTCTAATTTTATCTATTTTAAAATTTGTGGAGCCCCTCACTACCATCAGCCCGTCATCCCTGTATAGCCCGATGTCCTTAATGTCTAATTCAGGGTGCCCGATTAGATTGTATAGTATAAATAGACAGGTCAGAAGTCTCTGCAGAGTCTAAAGATCCCATGGTGATGTCAAAATTGTCATTACTGCTTTAATCCGTTTAATACCTTTGATATATATATATATATATATATATATATATATATATATACACCCTACTGCACGTTCCAAAACAATAACGCATTTCTCATAGCATTTTTCGGATTACATCTCTGTTTTCGTTGTCCTGTTATTGCCGAGAAGTAAAAACAAGACAAATCTATTTCCAAACCTGAGGATGTCTGTAGGAACAGACGAAAGTTTGTAAAAAATTAAAAAGACCTTATGCAACTGAAATTTATTAACCGGGATCATATCATTCATATACAAGTTCGGGGTTGGTGTATCTTATTGATATTGTTTGCGAGGATGTATTCTCGCCATTAACCTCTATAATTGTTTTTTTATGAATGATTCATGAATGTATATATAAGAAAATTACGAAGATGTTTACAGACACACATATATATGTTGTTATTAGAAAAGTTATTTTTAGTGGGTACACGTGTCTGAGTTGAACCCCCGACTGAAATGAACCGCCCTAGTAATCGTTAATATGGACTTTTCAATTTCTAGTCCAGATTGCATAAAACTGTTTTAAAATAACAGATATACCAACTGAAAATTCTATAACCACTAAAATAAAATTTACAGTGATAAGAAACATTTTAGAACTGTAAAAGAAATCCGTATATATATATATATATATATATATATATATATATATATATATATATATATATATATATAGGAAGAGAGAGAGAGGGGGAAAGAGAGATTTGTGTCTGTGTATCTTCCTAATATGATAAAGTTTTTTTAACTGAATTTGACTTCAAAATTACGTTTGATTTCAGTCTATATTGTACTGACAAAACAAGGGACTTAGATGACGTTAAAAAAATCATCATGTGCTTTATTCTTAACTAGACTAACCGTGATCCCTTGGGTCACTGACGGTCAAGTTATAAATCATTGAGGTTGTTCAAAACTAAAATTTCTCTGAAGAATGTTGAAATAAAAATAGTTACTGTCTAAATAACTCGTATCTTTAAAACTCATTCGCATTAAATATTTTAAAAATCAGATTAACTTGAAAATATTTTTTAATTATGTAAACAAATACTTTAAAAATATTTAAAATATTGTTTGTTTAAAGTAGCTAACTCCATGAATTGCATATAAGTAAGGGTTAAAATGAATTTTTAAAAATGAAAAAGCTTTCCCGAAATTTTCAGTTTAGCTTTAAATGAAAAGCTAAAGGATTAAATTTACTATACCCGGTAAGCAAAATACTTTGTAGTATTTCAGAGACAAATTATATCGATTGGAATAAAATTCCATTTTTTTAGACATTTTTAAACAAAACTTTCCGTTTTAAAAAGCTTGCAAAAATGAAATATATATTTCGGAAACGTTATTTGAGGAAAATTAGCAAATTTAAACTTAATTTAATCTGATTTGAAACAAATATTACTTACTTATAGCTTAAAATGTTGCATAGACGCTTTTCCTAACGACAGGATCTTGTTTTTCTGACGTGTTAATCGATTTATTGACGGTGGATGGTCCACCGAACGTGTTCATAGTTAAATATGGTGTAGCAGACGATAAATTTCATTAGGGTTTTGTTTTGTTTTTTTCCGTAAGGAGTGGACAACTCTTAAAGCACGTGATTTTTTAAGAATAGAATTATCGGTTTGTACATGCACACTTCAGAAATTCTGTATCTATATACATATATAAAATCAAATCGAAATTCTTTTTAAAAAAAGTCTGGGCCTTCAGACTATAATAAGCTTTAAAATATAGTACATATAATTTTACTTAATAACAATATCCTCTAAGAATTATCACATCGAAATTGAACTTTAAAAGATTCAAAAACTTTATAAATTATTCAATTTAAAATTGAAAAAAAAATTGTAATAAATGAAAACAAATCTTGTAATAATTCATTTTTAATAGAAATTTTTTCATTCAGAAAATATTATCTTTAATATATATTATTCATAAAAGTAATTAAAAGCTTCTCTAATTAAAAAATGACTTAGTTTTATTGTGTTTTTTTATATTTTTAGATTCAGAAGAGATTTCAGTAAGAACGGATCCGATTTTGCAAAAAAAAAAAAAAATGAAAAGAAAAATTCTGTGAATTAAATTCTTCAAAAAACTATTCAGCGTTGAACTAATATAGTCACTAAAAGTTATCTTGATGAATTTCTCAAGCTTTTATAAAATTAAAAAAAGGAGAGAAACATATGTGAAATGAAAAAAAATATTTTACCAAGATTTTCTAATAAAAAAATTAAAAAAATTTTTTTTTTCGTTTGTGAATAAGTCCTGAAAATTTCATGAAAATCCGACAATTATTTGATTTTTGCATAAATTTTCAAATTAATGTATCTGTCACTGCAAAACGGAGGCGAAAATTTGCTATGCTAAATGTTAGTACAGACGTTGACGGAAGAAAAACAAATGTTTTAATCAAATGTTTTTAAAAGAATTTAATTAAATAAGCAAAAAATACTTTCATCCTTCCACTTAATAATAACATACAGATCTTGACTATAAAACTATATTTTCATTACGTTTGGAGCATGTTTTCATGCCGGTATACTGAAATTTTAGCGATCACGTGGAGGTACAGAGTTTAAAGAAAACTGAAATATAAATAAACACGCCCGCAATGACACGGGGGTGGAAAAAGAGAGGTGGAAAGAAACTTAAATCACCACGCATGCACGAATGTTAGCATTATACATATACATACATATATATATATATATATATATATATATATATATATATATATATAGATAGATAGATAGATAGATAGATAGATAGATGAGTCCAATTTCTTCCATCATCCTCTTCCTTATTATTGCAACTTTATGGCTTTGTTTTCATTTAAATTACAATCATCAAATAAGCGGAGCATGAATGTGAATTCGTATCTCTAATCCTTTACCATAGAAGTGTTTCTTTCATCGGTAGACATACGTAGATCTGTTCTGAATGATCAAATGATCAGCCAAATTTACAAACTCGTTTAACGTATGAATTTCTTGCAGAAATATTCATCATTATGATTCATTTTTCATTTATTCTTGACGTCTAATTCTTACAGATGTAGACGACATGACAAAAGAAATAAAAAAATAAACAAATCATATAAGAAGAAAATAAGAAGGAGATTTAATAATAATGACAAGGATACATAAAAAATTGAGAATAATTAAAAATCTTATATCTAAAGGTACTAAGTGTAAAGAAACTGAAAAAAAATAAGAGAAACACAAATCATAATAATATAGAGAAATTTATACTTGATAAATTTGGCTCATTATCTAAATATTCAGAATGGATCCGTATTTAGCTAGAAGTTATTGTATAAGCAAAATAGAAAAGATGAAAAGTGTAGCAGAGTGAAAGGGAAAACAAAGCAACAATGAAAATTAAGAAGTCAAAAGACGAAATCAGAAGTGTATGAGAAGAGCACAGAGTTTCGAATTTAAAATCACTTTCGTAAATATTTATTTAAGCAACTGTACTATAGCATTTCGCGTGATTTAATTTCTTTATTAAGAACACTGTTATGAGGCATTTTTGGCTGTAAGGTCAATTAAAGCATTATGAATATAAATGTCTTGTGAATAAATGTCAAAATAATATGACATCTATTGTAGTAAACTATTGTGAGATAGAGGAAAGCAAAGATGGCGTCAGGAGAAACGGGCCAGAAGGGAGAAGATGAAGAGAGATGCTTAGATACAGCAGCACTTATAATAAATATTAAAATAAATAATCAAAGTAATTTGTTATTTGGAACATTTAAATAGAGGCCAATAATAATAATAATAATAATAATAATAATAATAATAATAATAAGAAGAAGAAGAAGAAGAAGAAGAAGAAGAAGAAGAAGAAGAAGAAGAAGAAGAAGATGAAGAAAGTGCTCTGGTGTGTTGAACTTTTCAAGAGTACGTAAGTTTGTCAATAAGATGATAAAATCATTTGTTTTACTTAACAAATATTTTTCAACATCGAAGCTCATAACCCAATACATTTTTATTAATGGCATAGATTGAAACAATGAAGTCGACAGCTCGGCAAGAACATTTGAGCAAGTTGCTATGATTTAAGAAAAATCGTTGTTATTCGATTCCAAGAAAAGACCTCTAGTGAGAAGATGCAGACAATTTTAATAATAAGTATTTTGGGAAAAAGAAAATATAATCATATAATAGTCAAATACAGCAAGCTAGGCTGGAATGGATATAAAATCAGACCTGATTGGACGTTGAAATTTATCGACTGGGAATTGGGAAAATATTCCTGCAGAAATAAAAATAAATAGTATGAGCTCATATTAGAAACAGTGAAGATAAGAAAGGCAAATTACATTAGGAGTTTGAAATTCAGACAACACACTAAATCCAACGTAGGATGCAGACTTAATCAGAGTAAGCCACAAAAATGGAATTATGTCAGAGAATGGTTGTAAATATTCCTGTTGATATGAAATCCAGGCTGAAATAGAATAAGATTGGAAGTATCAAGACCTTATAAGAGTCGTATAGAGCATGTGAAAACATGTGAGTGAATATAATGATTACACTCAAAATCACCTTTCAAAACCTTTTGAACAGGTTGGGCGAAATAAGATACGAAAAACTTAGTACGAAATTTGTTTAAGAATATAGAAGAGAATTCTGAAGAATGTTTTTTCTGAATTGATCCACAGTCAATACCATTAGATAAGGTACCTCCGTTAGGTCACGATGAAAAAGGCTCATAAATCAACGAAAATAAAGTTTTGTCTCAATATGTTGTTATCAATTGAAAGCTAAAGCATTAAATTTATTATTTACAGTAAGTAACATATTCTGGTGTCTTTCAGATAGAAATTATATAGATTGGAATGTCAAATATATACTCGATTTTTTTTTAATTTTCTTAAAATCGGCCATTTTCTTAAATTTTAAGAAATTTGTAAAAAAAACTTTTAAACTTCTTCCTAAAATAAATTTATATATTTTTGACACGTTATTTGAGTAAAATTAGAAAATTTAAAGTTAAATTAATCTGATATGAAACAAACAGTACTTACTTATAGCATAAAAATTTGTATCCAAACATTTCTTAACGATGTATCTGAATTTATCAAAGAAACCGATTCTGACGAGGTGATGACAGATTACTATGGATGATCAAAATTGACAATTTTTGCATAGTAAGCGAACGCAGTTTTTCGTTTTTAACTAGTACTTTTTAAATATTAACATTTTTATTCAGCAATTATGTAATATCTATTTTTTATTTCATACTTTCTTAATTAGATAATTGTTTAACATTTTTTAAGGATTATGTCATGTATACATTTCCATACGTAGAAATTATGAACGTTTTTTTCAATAAAATTTTTTTAAAAAATTATTTTAAAAATATTCAGGGTCAAACGACTGTTATGTGCTTTTCAAATTTCGATTCGTAAATTGACTTTTTCATTAACGTTGTCATTGCATTACGTGCTTAAAAGCAATAAAGAATTTTAAACGATTTTTGAAGTATTAAGACTTAATGAAAAAAAAAATGGAAAAATGGAAAAAAAAATTGTAAAAAATACATTATTCATCGAAAAATTTTTATTTCTTCACAAAATAATGTCCTTAATATAACGTATTTACAAAAACAGGTGCAAGCTTTTCTAATTAATTAATGTCATACATTTTTACATTTTTTTTTTATAATTCAAAGCAGATTTTCTATGAAACAAGGTACTGTTTTACAAAAAAAAAAAAAAAAAAAAAAAAAAAAAGAAAATGGTGATTTACTTTCTACAAAGAGTCCTGTTTATAACTAATAAAACAAATCCCGCGCGTAAAGATTTAATTTCTCGAAATTTCATGAAAATAAGTTGGTGGAAACATGTTAAAAAAAATCTCTTTTTAACAAGATTTTCTAAAAACAAATTTCAAAACTATTTTCAAACATTTCTGAATAAGTTCTAAAAGTTTCATTAAAATTCGACAATTATTTGATTTTCCAAAGAATTTCCTAATTAACGTGTGTTTTCCTCGGGAAAAGCGCAAAATAAAACAAACCTTTTTTTTTTTTTTATCTTAAAGCGCTGTTGTAAAAAAAAAAAAAAAAAAATTTAACCGTGCTAGAAAGGAGTAAAAAATTTCAAAAAATAATCAAAAATACTTTGGTCTTTCCTCTTCATAACAACATAAACATATTGAGACAAAACTTTGTTTTCGTTGATTTATGGACCTTTTTTCATCGTGATATGCTGCTTTTTTTACGTGACCTAATGGAGGATAGATAATGTTGGTGTGAGGATATACATAATAACAGTTGTATGGAACCTTAACGAAGGGGTTATTCATACTGCCAACTTTGATTCTTTCACGTTTCATGTTTTTCACTCGCTTTTCTAGCTCCTTCTCCGACATCTAGCCTCTTCCATATTTGTTAGAAAAAAAATCTCTTCTCTTTCTCAAGACTGGATGATCTGTTTTAAGTAAATCAATTTCTTATTTCCCCTCGGGTAGATCCTGGTTTGTGTTTATGCTATTGGTCTGCAATATCAAATCACAGTTATTTGTAAAATTGCCAGTAAATCACATTTCCTATCCTCTCCTGCTTATTGTTGTCTCAATTCTATGCTTATTTATTCATGTGATTGAGAGATTCATCTCTCGTTACAGGAAGCAATTTCTATTTTATTGGCACTTTAGTATTCAGGATTTCACTCCAGTTGTAACTGGAAGCCAAGTGGCAACAAGACCCTTTCATACTCAAAATGTTTTTTAGCTGTGCCGGCATTTAAATCCTACACACTCTTCGCGCCAGTTCCGAATACTTCGATAACGATATGTTACACTTGCCATCACCACGTTTCACAATTTTTCACCTGAATGGTAGGGTCACGATACTTATCTAGATTTCCACTGTCTAATCAGCTGGAAAGTGCAAGTCAATATTTGGAATGCTATTTTCCTATTCCTTCCGACAAACCTATCTGGACTTCTCCCCTTTGCGTTGGACAATTCGTTTGAGCCTCAAAAGCGATTAGAAGATTTTCACTTATTTCACTTCTTAGTTCACTGGTCATTATGCGGATAAAATGTAGTCACTGGTCACAACTCCGAGTATAGATCATCTTCTCAGTTAGTATCTTCGCGTTCTTTCCGGCTTAATTTGCTAAATTTTATGATTATAAGAAAGATTTCCACACAGTCTATTATGTTTCTTATACTTTTTTATAGAATTGTTTCTTATGATGTTGTATTTAACCTTCATTCTTATCGACTTCACAACTCCATTTATTTTTTCCATAATTAACTAGGCTTATCTCATAATATCTGCAATGCCCTCGATTTATCTTCTAAAGATTTTCATTTTCTTCCAGTTTTGAAATTTCGTTTTTCACTTCCCTTCTACTCTAATTGACTTTCAGTTTATTTTTCTAGAGTTTTGGAATTATTGTAATTTCTTTACCATTCATGTCTATTTATATTTTGATTGTAAAGACAACAAAATCGTTCATGTATTATTATTATTATCATTTTTATTTTCTTTGATTTCTGGCGTTTACACATTTCTTTCCGGGTCCCGCCCAGGGACCTAAGGTTAGAAATGGCATCATGACACTTTCCACTGACAAAAAAAAATAAAAAAAATAAAAAAACTACATAGATAAAGCCCTTCGTAAAGTGTGGGCTGTCAGAACAATTTTTGTATCTCTTTGAGACATGGACTTCCAAGAATCCCTTCAATTAGTCTACTGGAATCTTTCTCAATCAATTCAAGACCCCAGCTACAACAGGGATTGTTGATGTTCCCATATGCCACATTTTTGAGATTTCTATTTCAAGGTCCTTGGATTTTGACAGCTTTTTGAATATCTTCAAAATACATTGCAGTCAGCAGGGACTGCCATATCAATAAGGAGGCACTGTTTTTGTTTGTGGTCTTTAATAACAATATCTGGGCGGTTGGCTTTGATTGCTCTGTCAGTGTGTATTGTGTAGTCCGATAGAATTGTAACAGGTCCTATCTCCGAAACCGGGTCTGGGTGGTGTTCATACCATCTTCTTTCAGTTTCCTTCCCGTAGAAGTTGCAAATTTTCCAGTGCAGATAGTGGCCCACTCTATCATGCCGGGTTTTATATTCAGTGGGTGCCAATATCATGCAACCTGATACAAGATGATCAATCGTTTCTGGATATTTATCACAGAATCTGCATTTTGGGCTAACACAATATTTTAGTATATGTGCTTGATAATTCCTAGTTAACAAGCATTGGTCCTGTGCAGTAAGGATAAAACCTTCAGTTTCAGCTTTCAACCCTGCACTGCGTAGCCACTGATGGGTACGAGTTTGTCAGCTTGTTTGGTACGGGCAGAGTATTAGCCATGAAGCGGTTTATCTTGCCATCGCTTCTGTATCTGGTCGGTCGCATTTGTCTTTGTTGTCTTTTTTAAGTATTTTGCAGTTTCAGCCGGTGAATTGTGCTGTACTTGCATTTCTGCGCCCATTTGAAACTCCATTTTGAGTTTGTTGGCTTCTTTTATTACGGAGTAAAGACGCTTACTACTTTCATGTTCCTTGACGCATACCATCATCCAGTCTTCTGTAGTTTTCAAGTATCTTTGGAGGCCAATTGTTGTAGTTTTGTAGGACAGTTCTAGTTGAACTACTCCTCTGCCTCCTTCGGATCTGGGTACATACAGACGATCAACATCAGCTTTGGGATAATGCATGCGGTAGCAAGTGAGAAGCTTTCTCGTTTTGGTGTCCATTCGCTTAATTTCAACTATGGTCCACTTGAGGAGATTAAAGCTGTATTGCACCACAGGGACAATGTGTTTATGACTGATATTCTGTTTTTTGAGTTTAGCTCAGTATTTAGTACCAGGCGTACACGCTTGTAGTACTCTTTTCTTATTTCTTCCTTCATTTGGGGGTGTTGTATGCCATCTCCTTCGCTAATTCCTAGGTACTTATAAGCTTCATCATGCCCCAGTTCCCTGATTTTTGTGACAAAATCTAAATCTATTAAGAGTGTTTCTGTAATTCTACCTTTCTTGAATGATAATTTTGCACATTTATCTAATCCGAAGTCCATACCTATTATTATTATTATTATTATTATTATTATTATTATTATTATTATTATTATCATTATTATTATTATTATTATTATTTCCATTTTTTGCAGAAACACGGGAAATAAATAGTGGTCTTCTCCAAACTTTGATTTACAACAAATTTTAGCATTTCACTTTCTTCACACAAACACCACTGCTACTTTCATATTTTCTATTTTACTTAGTCAACATCTTCTAGCAAAATGTAGATCTATTCTGAATGTTTAGATGATGAGCCAAATTTATGAAGTTTATACTATATGAATTTTCTCGTAGGAATTTTCCCTAATTTTAATTCATTCTATTTCGATTATAATGCTTTTGTCACTATTTGACATGTATAAACTAACCCTATAACTTTGATGCTCTACTGTTTCTTTAGTTTCCTGGTGAAATGTATTGTTTTTATTATATAGGAAGACTTTATTTTGTGCTCCTAAATCGAACCGAAATTGTTTGCAACGTTCCTAGAATGCCATCGTGACGGTTTAAATTATAATAAGATATTCAGGAAGGTTTACTGTTGTTTTCATCCTTAGCGACACATGGAAAATATATAAAACTAGTAAGGAACATTACAAATAAATTAAAAAATTTAGTGAACATTTAAATGAATTGAAATATTTTTGTTTTGTTCGGTGTAAATTTTGTATGCGCCAACAAGAAAAAGGGAATAAAAATAATAAAAGGCCTCATATTGTAAAATGTAGTTTGTCTTGACGAATGAAATAAATGAATAAAGAATCGGATAATAACAAAAAGAAGATTAAAATAATTCAGTGGAAGGAGAAGAAATTGAATAATAATAAAGAAATGAAAAATAATCCATAACAGTCGTCGATGAAAATAAAAAAAATGTAAATAGATGAAACAATATGAATTTTCTTTAACTTATTAATTATTATTAAAGAAAGAATTGAGAAAGAAAGAGAAAAAGAAATGAAAAGTTTTTAAGGATTCTGAAGAAGAAAGAATTGGAAGAATAAGAATGGCATGACGAAAATAGAAGTAAAAATAATTCTACGCAGATATGAAAAAAAAAAAAAGAAGCGGGGGGGGGATACTGAATCTAAAGTTTTAGAAGATTTCATTTGGTGAGGAATACGGAAAAAAAAAACAAAAAAAAAAAAAAACAAATGAAAGAAGAAAAGTGAAAACCAATTGCAATTCCAGGGAAAAGGAAAGTGGAAAGAGGGAAGGAGGAAGGAAAAGAGTAGAGTAAAAAATGGAAGAATCATAGCATTTCGAAGACCAAATGAAAAAAAAAAATAGTACAAACTGTAATTATTAGAAAGTATTGTTCGATCACACGGACGATTAAAAGATCGATATCCTTTCTTGTGTGCCTCTTGTGTGGATAGGAAAAATGATTGCACTGATGGAAGCTTAATCTATTAGAAAGATATGAGCGATCGAAAGAATTATTTGCCTCGTCATTATTTTGGCCAATATCATTAGGATTTGTATTCAGAGTAAATTACTTGTCTGTTAATCAAATCAAATCTTATTAGAAGAAAATGCTATCATCATCGCTATTCTTATTTTACAGATATATTTTATTTTTTGTTTACCTGAAAACATATTTCGAACGTCTCTATTTATTTTTCTTTATATGATGATTTATCACGTGCAATGATAAAGCTATAATCATGTTCATGACGTTGCGCAATAGTTATGTAAAGGTCACTTGAAAAAGAAAATTGGATTCGCCACGTACAGCAGCTCAGAGCACACACACACACACACATATATATATATATATATATATATATATGTATATGAAATGAGAACGAATCAAATCTAAATTCCAACTTTCATAAAGTTAATTTAAAATAGGACTCAATATAATTCAATAGTAGAGAAATATTCTTTATTATAGGATATTTCAAACATGTATAAACGACTACATAAATGCACTAATGTTTCGATATGTATCATCACATCTCATCAGGCGTTAGTAATTGACTGATTATTACAATTACTAGGATTTACTTACAAACAACCTCTTTTCCTACGAAAAAAAGAAGAAAGAAAAGAAAAAGTGCAAGAACGAAAGACACGATATAATTTCTTTTCCAGACAAAAGGACGGAAAAGAAAAATTTAAAAGTTGTTATGTTTATAATCGGTTCAGCCAATCAAATTGGCCTCTGCTTAGTAAGGAAAAAACAAGTATCGTATAACGATAAAGATGTCCTTGCTTGTTTTCTCAAGAAATATATATATATATATATATATATATATATATATATACATATATATATATATATATATATATATATATATATATATATATATATATATATATATATATATATATATATATATATAGACACATTAAGGAGTAGCATATCACCAGAAATGGAACAGAGACGAGATTCTCACCACTGAATTAAATAAAATAAGAAGAAATGTAAAATAAAAACAATAAATGTAACAAATATTTTTTCTTATTTATCTTTGCTTTTTTATTTCTTTGTTGATATTTTTGTTTTTTAAATCAGTTCCTGCAGCTACGGCGTGTTAAAGAAATTTGATAGGATGTCGTCTATTAATTTGTGAATCGTTTGCAGTTTCTTGGCTGAAGATGAACAGACTGGAGAAGACCTTCCACAATTACTGCAAAGTTAAGATTGAGAAAATGGGAACACTGGGATAAGGATGCAGGCTTTATTTCGTTATTTCGCAAAATTTGTCCACCATTAAAGGTCCACTGAAATCTACTGAGATGTTTGTACAACAAAATTTAAGAAAAACCCTGAAATTATACATAGCTTCCAATTCTGTAGTGCGAACTACAAGCGGACTGCAAGCTGTGTCGGACTAACAAACATACAATCACACCCATGGAGAGTTTTATGAGTATATTGTTAAAGAAGAAAAAGAAAGAAGAAAGTTAATGGGAAACAATGAAGTAAAAAGTAAAAATAGGAAAAGGCAAAGTAAAATTAAAAGAAAAGACAAAAGTGAAAAAACTAAAGAAAAGAAAGGAAAAAAGTAACGTACAGGGAAAAGAGTAAAAGAAAGAAAGAAAGAAAAAAAGAAAGAAAGAAAAAGATTACAAAAAAATAAATAGGAACGCGGGGAAGAGAAGCAAAGATAAAAAGAAAACAAAAATAAAGAATACGAAGAAAGCGTGCTTTAAAAATCTCTCTCTCTCTCTCTCTCTCTCTATATATATATATATATATATATATATAGAGAGAGAGAGAGAGAGAGAGAGAGAGAGAAAGAAAGAAAAGAGAAAGAAAGAG
>OZ010597.1:71366659-71371659 GCA_963932145.1 Acanthosepion lycidas | reverse complement strand
TTCTATGATAGACTTTCCTGTCATATTTATTTATTTATTACCACTATTTAATAATGACAATAAATAAATAATGTCATTAATTGTCATTATTTAATTATTATTACTGCAAATAATTTTATTTATTATTTCCGTTATTATCATCACTATTATTACTTATTTATTCCCATCATTATCATTATTTATTATCATTTACTACTTCTATTAATTTCATTTATCATTATTTATTATTTTTTTAGTGTTATTATTTATTTATTATTACTAATATTATTATTTTACTACCACTGTCATCGTTATTGCTCATTACTACTACTATTATTTCCGTTATTATTTGTTACGAAGACTGTTGTTGTTGTTGTTGTTATTATTATTATTATTATTCATTACTACCACTATCATTACCACTTCATATCCGCCCCAACACAATTAGTAGTGCTTTTTTACCATTGTCATTCCCCTCATTATTGCAATTATTATTTTATTCTTACTATTTTCACTATCATCTTTGTTTACTACATCGATTACCATAGTTACGATTGTCATCATTGTCGCATTCGTTTACAATTATATTTCCCTTCCCCATCAAGATTAGATTCAATTTTCCGTTAATATAACAATGACTATTACAAAGTAGAATATCAATTATTAGCACTATCAATATAAGTGTAATCGTCTACAATACACAAGGAATCAACGTTAAAGATAAAATCATCATCACCACAATATTAACATACAGCCACTTTAAGCAATGTGATGATGTAAGGCCGAGGTAGATATAAAAATATATGTACACGCATACATGTGTGTGTATATGTGTGTGACGAAGCGTTATTCCGTTAGACGACATAAACGACTGATCTGAAAGATGACACATGCTCGAACACATGGATACATGTCTGCGCCTGGTCCTTCATTACCCATATATGTGTGTGTTTGTGTGAACCATAATATGTACACATGTATGCATGTAAGTGTGCGTGCGTATGAGTGTCATCCAAAAATGGACACAGAGGGGAATCAACTCCCCCTCCACGAAACCTAATCAAATAAAAACTGACATAAATACATAAAAAAATTTAAAATGTCTGATGATCGCAAAAGCGTGAAACCCAGGGATACAAATTCATGTCCATACAACTAAATATGTTAGCTCCATCACTGATATTGAGCTCTTTGCAATAAGTATCGCGCATATTTAATATATACAGAAATTATATATATATAAGGCACGGTGGAGTAATGGATATCGGCTTGGATTGAGGAATCGGAGAGCCGAGTTCGAATTCCAGTCGAATCCAATACATTCACTTACATGCTAATACCCTTGGGAAAGGTATGAATCCTCTTCTTCTCCCTCCAACTATGGGTAAAATAGCAGGACAGACTGGTCTAGGAGAAGGACAACTCTGAATTGAAAACCTGCGGAGGGTCGTTTGGGAACCTTGTGGCATTCGGTGCACCAGGTCTCTGTATTCGTCCCTCCAAAAAGTGTGGATGGTCCTGTACGAGGCCTTCACCACTATGCCGGTGTCGGGCTGTCGGTTTCCTGGAAACTGATCTGCTTGACCCTCATACGTCGAATCTCGACGGGGGAGTCGATTATATATATATATATATGTATGTCTGTGTGTGAAATTTGTATCCTATCGTTTCCTAAATCAAGTTTGGTTAAAAGCATAAAACAAATTTACAAAATATTTTTAGATAATTTTTCTTCTTTCCGTAAAAGAGAATGGCTGTTTAGATTAAACGAGTGAAAATTCTAAGCTTAAAGGATGGCGGTGAATAATATTCATGATATGTAAATATTAAAGTGTGTCATCATATTCTGGAATCTATGATGGAAAGTAAGTTATATCTCTGGACCAACTAATGGTTACCCAAATATTTAAATCATTAACAAAAGTCAATTCCAATACATATAAATATTTTTTTTTATTTCTCTGCAGTCTGTGACAAAGATGATATATCATTACAGTTTAATCTTTGCTGTCAACGAAGTAGCTATCTTGATCATCTTCGATAGAGGCATCTCTACTTCTTCCTCAAAAAGGAAGTAATTGTAATATTCCCTTCTCTGTTACACCATTAACAACATTTGTTTCTTTAGATTTGTGTTCATACAATATTATGCATCTGCATATTTTTGCTGCGAGTTTGTTGAATTTTTGTGTGAACTTGTATGTACGTTATCCTAATTACTGTGTAAAACTTTTGTTTTCAGACATAATATAACCAACATAAAACATTATTTTTTGACGATACGAAACAGACTGGTGAACAGTTGTACGAATGTTAAATTTAAGTTCATTTTGGCTGCTACAAATGCTAAAAAGCCATTACGTATTATGCACAACAGATTTTTTCAGAATTCTGCACCCCAAGTAAGTGGCGCGTAATATACACAAATAATTATGGTCTACCATCTAGCGTTTTCAGCGAAATTTATCATTATCAAGATAATTGAAACAAAATGTCAAGATCTCATCCATTTTCAAATTCTAATCTTTTAATTTCGGCGTGTTGTAGGATGCAATACAAGAGGCGAGAATCTTGAAATATATTACGAATCCCAGATGCCAATCTCAAGATCTTATTTAGTATGAGTTTTCTAGAGGCGAACATGATTTTGGATCGAAAAAAACTATTAATAAAAAAATGAAAATTGTTTTATCTTAAGTAAACAAAAATATAGAAAGAGTATTTTTGCTTTCAAACTGAAACAAGAAGATATGAATGTTCTTGTATCTGTTTGATTTATCGTTGTCTATCCACAAAATCAGGTTACCAAGTTTTTGTTAAACGCGGAACAATATCATCGCTATTCAGTATCCTGCTGCGAATGCTTGCAGCATTCCTCCTTTCCTTAACATTCTTTGAAGGTGTTTTGCTTTCTATGTTTGTTATGAGGGGGTAGGCATTTAAAAAGAGGCTAATCAGTAGGAAAAGAGAGAACAACATCACAAATTTATCCACTAGATTTATAGACAGATTTTGGCATTAAGCTAAAATCATTAGGATTTCTAACTAAGACTTTTAAAATTAAATTTAAAGCAGTAATTAGTTTGGCATGTATGAACTCGTATATTTCATGGTTGTCGTAACTGCATACAGTGGTGTTATATCCGCTGAGCTTCTAAAAGTCCGTGTGTATGTGCTGTAGGCTTTGTACATTTGTCCTTCTTACATTAATGTAACTTTGATGATCGCATTTATTTCTGTAACAACACGAGCAAATTGACTTGTCATGATTTATAACCGCAGCAGCAATATTTGTATTTAATTTTAGTAAATTGCCTTCGAATTTCATGAATGATACAGACATTGGCAAAGTCACAAATTCTACAAGAAACATGAATTAATCACACACACACACACACAAACACACACACACACATATATATATATATATATATATATCAACTACATCTCATACTAATGATAACACGCAATCATATATATATATATATATATATATATATATATATATATATATATATATATATATATATATATATACATAGAAGGTTAATGGTCAGAATTAAATCAGACCAGGAAACAGTGGTATTAAAAAGTGCTCAATACACATGTGAAAAAAAAAAATGAAAGTAAAATAATATGTAAAATTTTTAACTTTAAAAATCACGAAGTCAGTTGCGTTCACTACCTTGGTTTTAACCTTACGGTATCCTCAGGCGATTTTTATCAAATGACCTCTTAACGCTTAATTATTTTTTAACTAATAAATGCTATATTATATATATTTATGATGTGGGCCCAAAGTCGGGACCACGGAAGGAAAACACGGAACACATATTAGAGGTAAGAAAGATATATTAAACAAAAAGGTTACAAACATAGTATAAGTGTAAGCGGGGCTTACTATGTGCTAGTGTCCAATATTGGTAGTCGTACGCGGCTGATACTACGGTATTAGAATACTCTCTCTCTCTCTCTCTCTCTCCTCCTCTTCTTCTTCTTCTCTCCTAGAGTGTTATGTCGCATACTTTATATAGTCCTGGAAGAGTCCATGTTGTAGGTATGTTACGGTCTCACAATAATTTATTTAAAAAAATAATAATTTAGCGTTCATTAGATAAAAAGTGTTAAGAGGTTATTTGATAATTTTTTTTTTTTCATGAGTATGACATAAGATTGAAACCAAAGTAGCGGATTCAACTGTTCTGATTTTTAAGTATATATATATATATATATATATATATATATATATATATATATATATATATATATATATATATATATATATATATATATATATACTATCAGGCTTCGCCTTCTCACTATCGCTTCGCAAATTCAGATGTATTCACTACTTAAAATCTCTGAAACAAAAATTTTAAATGAACATTTCATTCATAAACTCGCTTGTTATAGTAAAGGAAAGTTTTACAAATAGATGCCAACTTGTTGAAGGCCAAGTAAAATGCAAACTTAAAACACTTTTCTGTACTATAAAACACTATATTCCTAAAGAGAACTATTTTTGATAGTAAGTGTTGAGCAATAGCCGATTCCATATTTATGGGGGGAAGATAACACTTGAGAATATAGCAATTCATACGGCTGGTTCCAAAAATCATTTGAAGATCAGTCTGTATAGGATTAAGTAAACCTTCTCTCTGCCGACAGAAAGAATTTGTAAAGTCCCTTAATCTGTTGGGGGATATTTTATTTTAACTGTCCCTCGCTAATTTATTTACACGTTATTTCCCCTCCCCTCGTTACAAATATATACACTTGTTTGTTATTTTAACGTGTTTCCCACTATTTTTGCTCTTTATTTTCGTTACTGTTCTTTTCGTTAATTAATGATCTAACGATTGTCTCCTGATGAGATGTTGGTTAGAGACTAATAAAATTAAAATCAATAAATTCCTTGTTTTTAAAACTGTATATATATATATATATATATATATATATATATATATATATAGTGTGTGTGTGTGTGTGTGTGTGTGTGTGGTAGAAATACCTCCCACATA
>OZ010597.1:71209159-71361659 GCA_963932145.1 Acanthosepion lycidas | reverse complement strand
TAATTTTAGGAGTAGGCTAAAATAACGAGAGAAAGATACCCACAAAATGAATAATTAATAATAAAATATATATAAAGAAAAGAAAATGATGGAATTGATTTAATCAGTAGTCTTTCTAATGCAGTCACTGAACATTTAGCTAAAATTGAAAAGAACAAAATTCACAAAATAAAAAAATAAAATGAGAAGATCACCAATTAATTTAGGTTTTAAAAAAGTGGAGATTGAAAAGAAATTCTCGCTGCAATATATTCATTATCGAAGTGATCCACTTCATATATGCTGGAGCAAAGGTGATTATTGAAAAGATTAAGGTTTCTAAACTGACTCACAACAAAACACAAACAGTAGGATGGGAAGTGAAGAAGTGAAGAAGAAAGAAAACACAAAAGTAAAAAATAAAAAGTAAAAAAAAAAAAAATGAGGAGACAAAATTAAGAACAAAAGGTAGTTAAGAAATAGCTTAGAAATGAAAGGCTGAGTATTGTAGCAGTTTAGACAAAAACAGAATAAAATCCCAACAAAAGTAATAAACACCAGTGAACATAAAAAAAGAAAACAGAACAAACCCAACACTACAGAAAGAAAGGAACAGACAAGGAGCATGGCAAAATTTAAAAATCAGTGTAATAAATCTATACATTTGAGACGAACATTAAAAACTAATAGACGATAGACTCCATTGATATTGTTTCGTGAAATTCATAGTCTTACATAAAAGGTGAACGCATAACTCAATGAGGGTATAACGAAGGAAAATATGACTCAGGAATGAACGCTTACAAGTAACCTTAAGGCATGAATCTACAATTATGTGAAACGTCCTACCGGGTCAACTTGCTGAAGAAGTTTACAACTCGGTGCTAAATAGAAATTAACGGAACTATTGCCATTAATTGATGAAAATATTAAAAATATAAAAAAAGAAATATAAAAATAACATATCGTCACTATATTGAAATAAATAAATAAATAAAAAGATATATCGTCACTATCTATCTATATTTCTGAGATGAGGTATTATATATATTTACCGTGGCACAATGGTTAGCAAATTATTGTCGTTTGATTCACACTAAGGAGACCACAAATGCTACCAAGTAGAGTACCAAGTCAAATATAGTGACGATATAGCACTATTTACATTGCTCGGACTATCATCCTCATCTTTTTGCCATATTTATCACAACGTTTCGGCCGTTGTAGGATTCGGCTTTCTTCAAGTGTTTGGAATGTCGAACTGAACTCTTTATTTCGCCCGTTGGGGTAGACTGTTCTAGTTCCACGTGCCATGTCTAATGGATGTCAGTTATCAGTTATTTCCTGTTAATTCCCGTCTCCAAGTTCTCCACCGCCTTAACCAGGTATTGAACTCACACTCTTTGGGTCCTCTCACTGGATCTAATTAAAGCCTTTATCCACTGTGCCCTGTGTCCTTGAGTTAATCTGTGTATGAATTAAAACCTAGACATCTTCCTGGTGTGGCCAGAGTATGAAGGTGTCATCTACGTATCTTAACCATATAGTTGGCCTTAGAGATAGCATGATATGGAAGCATAATGATAGATGGAATACTTTGAGGAAATGGCATTAGAATCTATCTAATGCCATTTCCTCAAAGTATTCCATGTATATATTCGCCATTGCTGGTGATAATGGCAAGCCCACTGCTAAGCCCTCATGCTATCGATATATGTGTGATCCGACTCCGAAGTGTGTCCAGAAAGGCAACATCTCCATCAGATTATCTATTGGAATACTGGTCCGTTCTCCTAAGGATGAGTCAGAGGTCAATCTGTCTCTGACTATTGTGAGTGCCTCCTCCGTGGGCACCTTGGTGAACAAACTCACCATGTCCAAGCTCACCATCTGGTTGGATAGGATGGGGGCATCTTTGATTATTTTCACGAAGTGGGTGGAATTTCGGACATATGAAAGTGACCTTCCGATCACTGGGTCAATTATATCTACAAGTAAGCGACTCAGAGGGTGGCACACAGAGCCTTGGCAACCAACAATCGGCCTGAGCGGAACACCGTCTTTGTGAATCTTAGGGAGGTCATATATGTGAGGTGGCCCGGTGTAACACTGCGACAACCGCCTATACATCTTAGGTGCGAAGTGATCCTTGTTCTTGATTAGTATCTGTGACAGTTTGCATTCCGTTTTCATTGTAGAATCCTTTTTTACTTTGCTGTAGCTACCATTTCTAATGAGGTCTTTCCTGCATAATCTAATTTTTCTATCACTACAATAGCATTGCCTTTTTCAGCCGGTAGTATAATTATATTTTCGTTCCTCTGTAGGGACCCGATTGCCAGCCTCCCCAGTTTCGTGATGTTTGACTTGTTCATCCGTGTGAGCCTGAGGTAAGTTCAAGGCCACTTCCTCGATTCTGGCAACGATGTCCACGTATGGCACTCGCCTGATGGTTGTGGCGAAGTTGAGAACCTTATTTAATACTGACTCTTCAGAGACACTCAGCTGATATTGGCTGATGTTGATTACTCCTTTCACTGGTGGGTGATGGACCTTGTGCGTCACCTTTTGATCTTTCAATCTGTTTAATTTTTGCACTTGGCGAGCCTTGACTACATCAAATTCATGTCTGAAGGATTTATCCAGGTTATTGGTCTTCTTCATTGGTAATTCTGTTGAAGAAATCATTGAGCCCCTGAGTGATATGAACTTAAAGTCTCTGTTTTATCCAAAGATTGTACTGGATTCTCTCTCGGACAAGGGCATGTCCCGCTTTTTCTGCGACCAGACGGGCTCTCCTTGAATTGACGGGAAGTCTTGGTGCCAAGCCTGAAGGGATGAATAGATCTCTGTAGATCTCTGCATCGATGTAGGAATGTCAGATGTTTCGATATACGTGCCAGTTTCTGGTAGGACGTTTCAATTTGTTTCCATATTTTCGGTGTATCGGGTTCGTACCAATCCCTCAGTATCTGTCTATATTTCTGAGATGAGGTATTATGTACACTATTTACATTGCTCGGACTATCATCCTCATCATTGTTGCCATATTTATCACAACGTTTTGGTACGCTGCGGCCTTCTTCAGATGGTTGGAATGTCGAATTGAACCCTTTATTTCGCTCGCTGGGTTAGACTGTTCTAGTTCCACGTGCCATGTCTAATGGATGCCAGTTATCAGTTATCTCCTGTTAATTCCCCTCTTCAAGTTCTCTACTGCCTTAACCAGGTATTGAAACGTTGTGATAAATATGGCAAAAAAGATGAGGATGATAGTTCGGGCAATGTAAATGTTATATCGTCATTATATTTGACTTGGTAATTTACTTGGTAGTATTTGTGGTATCCTTAGTCGTGTGAATCAAACGACAATAGGTTGCTAACCATTGTGCCACGGTACGATAAATATTTTCGAAAAATAGAGTACTCAAGAAGAAAGAAGAGCAGTAAAGTACTTAATTAAGATTCCACATCACTACGTATCTAGCTAACACGGGCGCACACGCAAGCATACACACACTTACACACAACGCATGTCATCACCAGTCCAGTAATAATCGTTTATTTGCGAAAAAAATAAGTGCTTCGAAATCAATGAATGATCAAATCTATTGTCACATCGTAAAGACCAAAACTCATGTGGAGTCATAAAGTGACTTTAAGGAATCCTTATAGATGAAGATACTCATGCCATTTACAGATGGAATCATGCTTGTATTTTTGTGCAGATTCTAGTTAAAATAAAAAATAAATGATAAATGCATTGTGAAAGATTTGTCATTCATCTGTCATCCTTAATTGAAACAGACTCTACTTCATATTCTCTAAAGAAGTTGGCAAAAAAAAAAAAATTAATGGAAAGTGCACGTTTATTGTAGAAATGATAATGAGAAAATTATGTTTAGCAAATCATTTGTTTGAGTCACAGGCACTGATAAAATCCTGTTCTCCCGCCGAGTCTTCGCCTGGAAAGAAGGCTTTTGTCACATGGTTCGACTACAGTATGCTTGTTTTTGAATTTGTTTCGAGCCAATCATGCGATCTTCAGAGGATTCAAGCAATAGATTAAAAACTTATTTGCATAAATTTTAAATAAGTCAGAAATGGCAAAAGAAAAAGTGAAGGAAATTAGAATATGTTGGTATGTGAAAGTGAATTGTATAGCCTAAAAAAAACGGTCTGTCAGTTTCTTTTCAAGAATCCGGAAACATTTGTTTTGATTCGACATGCTGTCTTTCAAATTTCAATATAAAATTCTTTTTGCATTAGTTTTGTTTCAAAATTCGATTTCCTTAATTTGCATATACAGTTGAGGAATGTGAACGAAATTGATTACTAAATCGTGATTCAATTATTTTGAAATTTAATTTCGTTATAGGAAAATGTCACTTCCTCGACGCATGCGCAAAAATGTTTGTGAGCATGTGCATCTGAGTTCAACAATGAACGCATGCGTACTACACCCATGCATGCTACGCACAAGCTGGAATGTATACATAATGACACTAACATTCTTCAAGACAGTTTAAACTACCAACACACACCTATATTATTATATATGTGTATGCATGTATGCATTTATACATATGTCTAGTTGCAGTATCAACAGTTTGTAACAGGGATTAGGTAGCCACCGTAGAAGATGGGTGCGCTTGAAAACAAATAGCCAGCCATTATTGTTAAACGTATGTACCGAGAAATGATCTAATGATACATATGACAAAATTCTAGACACACACATACACACACGTTATATATCTGTGGACATGATGAGATAAAGTGGAAACGCTCTTAAACGACGCATTTTGCCGACGTGTGTTAGGTTCATCTTCTACAGGTTCGAATGAAAGACAAATCTGTGTGTAAGGAAAATGCGTTGGAAATTTTTAGGGTAAGAGGGTCAATGAATTAAACTACCTTATTAGATCCGATGACAAAGAACCAGAAAGTGATTACAATTCTCAATAAAATCCCAAAACATTTTCTTTAAAACAGTTTTGTCTTTTATTCCAACCTAAAGAAGTCAAACCGAACGCAATTCTCTTCTGTGAAAGACCGTCATTTAGAAGCTATTCCACGTTGACTCATCATCACCACTGTTGTTTCGGATACTATTACACATAGTAAAAAGATACACACAGACGCTCACACACACACACGTGTGTGTGTGTGTGTGTGTGTGTGTGTGTGCGTATACTTCGGCCGATCTTCTTGGTCTCTGATGAAGATTTGTAATGAAACGGCGACTCTTATACTTTTAAATAATTTGCGAATGGTCAATGGAAGCAGCGTAGGGTTTATGTAGTGTACTGACTGGAAAACAGAATCGAAATAATCAAGCACCTAGTCTGTCAATTCTCTTGTTTAATAGACGCCTTTATACGAAATTGATTATAAGAAACTCGCAAAATCAAGGACAAAATAATCGTTAATTAAAATTTGAACTAAATGAATCATGTTGCTCACGCCACGTAAGAATTAAAAAAAATATGCAGCTAAAACAAGAAAATGAGTATAGCGTTAATTTTTGAAGAGATTTTCGTGCTAATAGAACGCACCGAACCAGTCCTAGCAAAAGCCAGACTGAATATTCGATACTGAAAAAAATATATTGATCCTTATCTAGAATGACGAAAACAGAGAAATCGAACGTCGTAATCGAGCAGATGATTTCGTTACGAGGTGATAATCTCAATTCTTTGTGATTTTGTAAATGAATCGAAATCATTATTACATACAGTCCTTTATCTAGGATCTATCAGCACTTGAATATAAAGAAGAATAAAAAAAATAGAAATGTAATGACTCTTAATCATTTTAAGATAAAGACTATTACATTTTCTTTCATACGAAATATTCGTTTCATTATACGAAAATAAATTTGTATCTTTTAATCAAATTTGCGTACGACATTTGCACCAAGTGTTCTTTAAAAATACGTATCAATTCTGAGTCAAAATGATAACGAAATTATTGTTAATTCTTTTCACACTCATAAAAATTCGAAATCTTGAAGTGTTCATAAAGAAGATCTAACACTTTGTATTTTCAGTGTCTCAATATGATACGTAATGTCTAGCAAAAGATTCAGACCAATTGCTGTTTCATGGTAATCCCAAGGATTTCCATACATGAGCAAAAAAAAAGAAAAGAAAGTATTTTGGCTTTTTTGAGATTGTCCTCATTTTAAAAGGAGTTTATTTAAAGAAATCCGTTGGCCATGAATCAAAATTGAAAAGTTTTTATTGAAACGTGGAAAATAATTTTTACAATTACAGAATTACATATTCCTCTTCAGAAATTACTAGTTTTACTGAATTGTTTCAGATCTGTCATTAAAAACTTTGCCTATGTATAAACTATGTGCGTAGAAAATATGCAAACTGTCCTGTCCCTAATCCGTTCGCTCCTTGTACTTCCTCTATGATCGAATAAACAGAGAATGTTTTGGACGCGATTATTTTGCCTTGCAATTGGAATCATTTTATTTAATCTTTGCAAATTGCTTCAAAGTGTCCGAAAACACCTGATAATAAATTACTTAATAATTATTTGACCTTAGCTTGGCCCATAATTGGCGTTCAAATGGTCACTAATTTACAAATGTGAATATGTATAGACCAAGTTGTTTTACATCGTATTCATCTCATTCCTTGCTTGTGAACTTTTGCTACATTTCAGCAGCTGTTTGGATCAGCGCATCACAAAGATAATGGAAAAATAAAGCATTAGAGATTTCAAATTCAAACTTAATTTCATATTTGTTTCGTTGCTTTGCATATTTATTGGTGGTTACTAGGACAACAAAAAGCGATGCTGACGTCACCGGGACTGAAGAAAACACACAATGGCGATAATCGCTTATTCACGTTTTTTAACGGTGTCAGCAGCTCCGCGCAATAAAATTGTTTTTATGCTTTAAGTGAATAAACCGGTCAAATGCAACAATTCCCTTGAGTAGCGGCAAATCCGGGATCGGTACTGGTTCACTTCATTGGCTTTCTTATACAGTTTTTTTTTTTTTTTTTATTGTCTACTGTTTTTCAATATTTCTAAAGTTTACATAATATATTTTATTACTAATTTTCATTTCATGTTTTTATTCTAGCTTTTTTCACCAGTTTCCGATCGATTGATGCTAATACTGTCAATTTATGCATTATGAACTGTAAATAAAATAGCAACGTCTAACATGATTGCAGTTCGCATCTCGTACACAGGAAGCCATTTGGCTGACGTTAACGTTGACTATCATCACGATTTTGAGGGAAGTGAAATGTGTCAAAATACATAAACGAAACACTTTATATTGGAAATTCTGATTAAATATTTTCCCCTCAAAATTCCTTTACGTTCCTGACATCGGCAATGAATGCCCCTGATTTGAATTTATTACTTAACATGTCTCTCCCCGCCTCTCTCTCTCTATTATTCTCTCTGCTTCTATATCTCTCTCGCTTTCTCTTTCTCTATCTATCGATATATATATATATATATATATATATATATATATATATATATATATATATCTTCGAAGCTTGTGTTTTTATAAACCGTAATTTGGACTTTGCAAACCAGACGCTTCTTTGTAGATGAATGATACAGCACGTCAGATCAAATTATGTATAGAAAGACAGGTTCGATTCCTGTCGGAGTAAGCATATTTTCTACGAAATTTCTCGAACATTCAGCCTTTAACCGATTTGGCCACAGAGGAGCGTTCGGTTAGCAAGGTCGAATTTACTGTATTTGAACTTCAATCTTCTATGGATCTCTCACGTACATTCATATTTGCTCATGGCGTATCAAATGGTCACAGAGGAGCGTTAAGCTAAATGACGGTTCCGTATAGGATACAGCTTCGAATCCTATCGGAGGACAAATATTTTCTGTGAAAATTCCTCGGACATTCAGACCGTTAATTGTTGTTTAATAATGTTTATTATAAACAGAGCATTTACTTGTATTTTGTATCGGAAAAAATCATACCCGCTCGGCCCGGTGGCTAGGATCAAAATGTAGTGTCTGTGCTTTGTGAGCTGCCGGGTCGGGTGTCTGTCGAACTCTCTGCTTGCAGGGAGGAACCCTGACGAAGCTCCGCCGAAGGGTAGGGTTTCGTTGGGGGAGGTTGACGGAACTGGCCCCCCTCGGGGGTTTGGATGGTTATTTATTTTTGGCTGGGCCTACGGGCTCGGAGATACCCACCTTAAAAAGGCCTTGTGCCACATTAAATCCTCGTGGGTGGATTGATAAATACCATCTATAAAAAGAATGTATAAACATAAAAATGTCTTAAAATAATTGTCGGACATTCTCCATTTCATAATATATATATATATATATATATATATATATATATATATATATATATATATATATATATATATATATATATAAGGATAATTACTGAAGTCGGAGATAGATTAAGGATCCTTTATCTACTTTTTTGCTACATAAATTAGTAAATCTACAAAAATGTTCACCACTTATTGAAGGTCATCCTTGAAGTTTTGAATGAATCATCAGATCTCTTGTATTGGTCAAAGAATGACATCTTTTTTATTTGTCTTCCAGAAGCTGACCAAGCTATTAACACAAAAGAAAATGTCCTTAGAAGCTGAAGAATTGCTGAACTACTATGTAATTTCTAATCTCCTATATAACAGTAAGTACTGTGACATTTCCTTACAGATGAAGAAAAGACTTGAATCAACAGAAATGTGATTCTACTGACTGATACTGAAAATGTCGTGGATAGAACTTGTGAATAACTCGCAAGTCTGAAAACTAATAGTGAAAAAGAGAAGTTGAAATTGATGGGAGGGTTGGTAAAATGTAACATTCACTAGAGACAAAATATACACCAGGTGGAACAATCGAGTAAACTACTTAACCGAGTGAATTGATGACAGAAGAAAAGTAAAGTGGTATGGTAATAGATAAAAATGACTTGAGTAATAAAATACAGAATATTGCGAAGAGCCATAGTTTCCCACATTCTGAGAGGACTTGACACATAAATATGTACATAAGATGAAATGTTATGAATTAGTTGCGTATCTTCAACGGCAAAGTGAAAATGTGCTACCTAACAATCATTATAAAAAATTCTGTACTTTTTGTGTTGAAAAACAGTTTTGTGTGTTTTAATACTTTGCATGTTTTCTTGAAGACATCCTTCAATATTACTATCCATCTTTCGTTCTCAAATAGTAAATTCAATAAAATCTCTCAGATCATATCTATGACACATTTCTCTTGCATATAATTGGATGACGATTGGACTTCGATTTTCATTTGCATTCACATTAGGATTTTTCATGGTGGTGGCACATTTTTAGTGTAGCTTTCGCTTAAAATAATCGTCGAAATCGAATTTGTGCTTAAACCAAAATGAAAAAAATAAATAAACGATAGAGAGCAGTGCCCATCCAGTAATCATTGATTTCACTCCGATTTCGATATTTAATAACGATAAAAATACAATTCTAATTACAATGAAAATTTAGTACTATTTCTACTGTTAATGGAAAAGACATAATTTTTACCAGCTTAAAGCAATAGTTCTGTTTACTCTCGCTACTTTTTAAACCGTTTACTTCATTTAATCAATGTTTCTTTCCCACTTCGTTCGTTTATATGCATTTTTGTATGTTATCGTGGGATCTTTCAACGAGTATATGAAGTAAATCATATGCTCTGCATACTAATCCAAATAACCGATATATTCTTCCTTGACTTAGCATCCTGGGATTTGGTCATAAATATGCGTAGATACAAATAAATGGTAGATCAATCTTCTCCAGAATACCCTGATCCAGCATATATACGTGCTTTTTTTTTTGCTTTTTTTAGAAAATCACCCAAAGATACGAAGTTTTTCATAAGTTGTGAAAAAATTTCAGCAAATATTTTTTTATTCATCAGTTTCCAGATTAGGAAAATTCATCGGAATTATCAAAATTTAATGTGCTTCATTAAATATTTCTCATCAAAAATGTAATTTTTTAGATTCTTTGTTTTATTTCATCAGTATCAGAAGTTGGCAGTTTTATCACGGTGAAAATAATTTCTCCCTGGATTCAGTAATTATCATTAATTTTTCTCTGGATTTAGTAAGGATCTTTAATTTTTCTCAGTCCTCAATAAGGATCGTTAATTTTTCTTTGTTTTAAGTAAGGATCTTTAATTTCTCTGAGTGCTCAATAAGGATCAATAATTTTTCTCTGTTTTAAGTAAGGGTCTTTAATTTCTCTCAGTCCTCAATAAGGACCCTTAATTTTTCTCTGGGTTAAGTAAGGATCTTTAATTTCTCTCAGTGCTCAATAAGGACCCTTAATTTTTCTCTGCGTTAAGTAAGGACCTTTAATTTCTCTCAGTGGTCAATAAGGATCATTAATTTTTCTCTGGGTTAAGTAAGTATCTTTAATTTCTCTCAGTCCTCAATAAGGATCCTTAATTTTTCTCTGTTTTAAGTAAGGATCTTTAATTTTTCTCAGTCCTCAATAAGGATCTTTAATTTCTCTCAGTGCTCAATAAGGATCCTTAATTTTTCTCTGGGTTAAGTAAGGATGTTAAATTTCTCTCAGTGCTCATTAAGAATCCTTAATTTTTCTCTAGGTTAAGTAAGGATCTTTAATTTCGCTCAGTGTTCAATAAGGATCCTTAATTTTTCACTGTTTTAAGTAAGGATCTTAAATTTTTCTCAGTTCTCAATAAGGATCGTTAATTTTTCTCTGGGTTAAGTAAGGATCTTTAATTTCTCTCCGTGCTCAATAAGGACCCTTAATTATTCTCTGTTTTAAGTATACATAGGAGTAACTGAAGGACTCTGTAAACAAAGAAATTATACACACAAAACATCTTTCACAAATAGTAAATATACGAACAGTACAATGCTTTCTAAGTAAATCTGGAAAATTAAAAACAAAACGCACATCACACCAAAAATATCTTGGAAGATAAGGAAAAGATCATCAGCCTACAACAACCAATCAAAAACTTGCAAACTTTGCTTGGAGGAAAAAATAGCTATCATTACTTTCCCAGACCAAAATAAATTATTAAATAAAAGATCCCGGCTCATCTCAAAATGCAGACATGAAAACAAATTTTTACTACGTTACTTAAAAATTGAAAACGGAAAAAATAAAATAAAAATAAATAAATAAACAAATAGAGAAAATAACAATAAAAATAAGCAAAATTAATTAATCCAAACAAATTATCAAATCACACCTGTTAGAATAGACGAAATAGAATAATAATAATAATAATAATAATAATAATAATAATAATAATAATAATAATAATAATAACAAAAAAACAAACGAACCCAAATAAATGAAGTAAGTAATAAACAAATTAGCAAACCATTATGACCAACATATTAGTTAGACTAAAAAATCAAACTTAAAAATCGGACGAAAAAAAAATAGCTATAACTGTTATATAACGATAAAAAAATAAAAATAAAAATAAAAAATAAAAATAAAACATAAATAAATACAACGTTACTTAAAAACCGAAAAGAGAAAATATACAAGTAAAATAAATTGTCCTAAATTCATCCAAGTAAATAAATAAACAAACCAATCCCGATAAAGTTACCATTAGAAAAAAACAAATATTGATAATAAATAATAGTTAGAATAAACTACAACAATCAACCCCAAAATTGAACAAATAGGTTTAATTAAATTCTCAAACCAAAACAAAACTATTAAATAAGTGTTATAAACAAATTTTTACTACGTTAAAAAAAAAAACACCGATTAAATAAATAAATAAATAAAATAAGAAACAAAAAATAAAAATAAAAACAAGCAATATAATTTGACCCAAATAAATAAACAAACGACTTCCGGTAAAATAACCGCCATAATAGACTACCCACAATGCACCACTGACCCGTATATATATAAACAACCGAGAAAAATAACTGCACACGTGGCCTGACGATTGTATATTAGCATGAAACAGACTGTCGCCTCTAAGTGTTGACTTATATGTTCACTTTTATATTTACACACGCTCTATCTCTGATATTGAGCACTTTATTCCATAAATATAGCACATCTTAAGACTATATTTCTTCATATATATATATATATATATATATATATATATATATATATATATATATATATATATATATTATACGAGCGAGTGATGAATATTTCTCGGTCCTGGCAAAGATCCCTTCCCGAATTTTTGTTTGGTAAATTTTTGAGATGGGGACTGTTGTGTAAGCACGCAGATCCCCTATATATATATATATATATATATATATATATATATATATATATATATATATATATATGAATATATGTAGTCTAATGTTAATTATGTTTTATGAATATGTCTTGAAGATGATCTACTAGACCGAAACGTCCGACGTTGATATTATATTAACATTAAAACAGCATAATTGCATATTAGGATTTTTGTTTGTTATTTCCGTATATTTTTCTTCATACTGTCGGATATATATCCATATATTTGCTTACACACACACACACACATATATATATATATATATATATATATGAGAATGAGGAGGTGTATAGCTAGAGAGGGAAGGAGAGACAGACAGAGAGAAAGAAGAGGCGATATTTTCCGCCGAGTGATAAAGATTTGAAGAGGTAGATACCACATGCAGACGGCCTAAAAGACAAATTATTCCTTCTTTAACGGAAATGACATTCGCTATTTTGTCCAGTGAGATTAAATGCAACTCGAAGCATTCAACGCCGCACCCGCAGAAAGGTTTCAAGATTTCTTTCAGACAATACTTGCAGGTGATTTAATGTTGAACTGAGATTTTCAACATTGTGCTAAAAACGTTTGGTTTTGATCGTTAACCAATGCAAAACGCGCTCGTTATCAATGACGTAGAATAGAAGGTAAATAGATGTGTTTCACGACGAAAGTAGCATTGTGCTCCGAGCATGGTTTTATTTTAATTCGTTTACTCTGGATCTTGACTAGATCCAACTCGATGCCTGTTCAGCTGTGTTCTGTAGACGATGTGAAGCACGCTCCAGGTTCCGGCCAATGAAGGAAGAAAACGATTGACTGTTCAAGAAATCCACAATACCCGACGTCAATAGGTAGCACGACATGTCCACCCCATTACCACGCAGTCGGTGATTTGTAGCGGATTTTCTTTCGCTCGTGCGCCTCCTCTCTGTTCTCCTCATATGGAAATGTTAATTCCACTAAGAGGATACACGTTTTTAAATCTCACCATGCTACAATGTTAGGGCGTGCTCTTGTCTGATTGATGTGTACTGGAAATTGCAGAGGGGTTCTAAGATCACCTAACACACTCCAGTCACCGGCTCCAGTCAGTCATGTTAAGTGGGGTGTTATTTGGATCTTTCGCCCAGGGCGTTCACCTTGCTTATGAAGACGGATCTTAAGTTCTCAGGCCGTTACAGGCTGTTTGTTGGCGGATTCATACTGTGTACTGCCTAAGTCCATGACTACTTTCAGCAATTTGTTATGATGACACTTGTACATCAGCAGTGGCATGCAAAGAGCACATGATGTAAATTCCTCCATCATTTAACATAATGTGCATACATCGGTGTCAATGTACCCCAACTGCTTGAGGTTGATTGCATTTGGTAGGAGATCATAGGTAGATCACAGAAGGAATGATATTGGCAATAGTTCCATTGCAGTCAGGGTATTCCATGATGGTTTCATTGGATCAATATCACTCCATGTAGTCCAAGCACATTGTTTAGAGAAACAGCAGTAGCTATTCGCTGGTCTTCCTCGAAATTCATATATATATATATATATATATATATATATATATATATGTGTGTGTGTGTGTGTGAGAGAGAGAAAATATATAGAAAATAGGAAAGAACTCGTTAGGCAAATAATCCAAAGTTCTTTAGTATTTTTGTTATTATTTTTAAAAAATAGTGCTCGATACAAAAGTAGAGCATAAATATAATTATTTATTTAAAAATATGATTCCAACACGCTACATAAGAGTTTTATGTAGCGTGTTGGAATCATATTTTTAAATAAATAATTATATATATATATATATATATATATATATATATATATATATATATATATATATACATATATATATATATATATATATATATATATATATATATATATATATAATAGCAAATCAGAGATTGAAAAATGTATATGAGCTAAATTATGAAAACAAATCATCTGAATATTTTTTCGACTGCATTTTTATTTTCGTCTTGTCACTTTTTTATTCGTCTTTTTATTCTCTTTGTTTTTCTTTTTCATTCATTTATAACTTTCTTTCCCTCTATTTTATTTCCACGGCTTTCCTTCAAGTCTCTCTTCAGTTTTCTATGTTCTCTTTTCTTCTCCCTTTCATTTATCCTTTGATGAATCAAATCCAAGCTCCGTCAAGCACAGCTGTTTTTTCCTTATTTTTTTTTTATTCTTAAACATCATTTTCGACAGTTTTAATTCATTTTTCAAAATTTTTAATGCAGTCAACGAACAGGACTAACTCGGACACTGAAATAATCAGGTAGCAAAAAATAAGTCTTATTTATAGTCATACCAAATTCAGAAACCATTCTAAATAAAAACGATACTTTTTTTCTTCATTCTTGGACACTGGATCTACGTTCATTTTTCTGCTGGTCTGAATGCTTAGTTTTACTCAACTTATCAAAACATTATATAGGAAATGTATTGCTATGTTTGCCTTTCTTGCCTAAGGACCGCAGATTAAAACCTCGAAAAATTATCGGTATTGTCATCACTGCACTTTCAGTATAGAATATCAAAAAATGTATGTCAGGTTAAAAAACTGTACATTCAGGAGAAAAATATATTTCCATTGTAGCCCGGGTGCTTTAAAAGATTAATACCAGTCAATAGCTATGAGATAAAGGGAAATAAATATTGTAATATAATATATACTATGATAACGAATAAGTTTATAACACGACATCGGAGTGGGATTTTTTAATACTTATTAACATGATCATGTGATTGCTAGAGTTGCCAAATAAAAAATACACAATATCCAGTACAAATATAATTTCTATTGTTTCGTATTTCTATTTGAAAAATCCGGCAACACTAATCAAATACATATTATGCAAGTAGAGTTGTAGAGTCATAGTAATAGAGACGCTCTCTAATATCTATTGATTTATTGATTGATTGGTTTTCTGCGTTTTATCAAAAAAACAAAATAGATTGTAAGACTATTTTTTGGAGATAATAAAGATTTAGTGATACAAATCTTACTAATGAACCCATAACTGGCGGAAGAAGTGGGGGCTTCATACCTCCTGCCCCAAGGGGATTTTTGCATAAATTAATATAACGAAACCAACTGGAATTGGAACAAGGCTCTCCGATTAACAATTCCTAGTTACTTTTCATTTCACCATGCGCACACCCAAGCTTACAGCACCTGGTATTCCCAAGCGGTCACCCATCTAGGTACTGTCTGGGCTCGATGTTGCTTAGCTAAGGCGATAGTTTACAAAAATGATCTCCAAAATTATATTCGTTGCCTTTAAAATGATGCTTTTGGATACATTTTTTACAAAAAAAAAAAATAAATAAAAAATGATACACATATAAATGAATTAAATGGCTTTTAAAATAATTGTAATTAGCTTTTTATTAATGTCGTTATGTCATGAAATAATTATTGATATAGGAAGATTAGAATTTCAATCTTCTTCTTTCCTCAGATTTCATGGAATGAAACTATCAACTGTTTTCATGGAATGAAACTATCAACTGTTTTCCCTCCAAAGCAACTAGTCAGAATGAGGTGTGGTGTAACAGCGTACGAGTGTAAAGATTTATGGCCGACCATCAGAAAAAGGCTAAGATCATTGAAATAATTTTATACGGTTAATTTGTCGTCGTTTACAATTTATGATTGGCTATTGAATTATTTCCTAATTCTTTAGTATTTTTCAATCGTTTATTGTTTAACAAGCAGTTCACTAGTGACGATCGGACTCTTTCTAATTGTCAACGCCACCGTCGTTTCAATTTATAAGATTCTTTTCAAGCGGAATTGAAGATTTTATGAAGCCATGATTCCTGATTTTGATTTTGATTTTATTGAAGGAATCCAGAATTTCGATTTCTTGAGTTGATTTTTCTAGGTCCATTTACCCAATTTATCCGTTTGCTTTTTGGTTGGTGTATTTCTTTTTCTTTTTCTTTCTTTCTGACATTCTTTTTCTTTTTCTTTCTGACATTCTTTTTTGTTTTTTTGTTTTTTCTGTTTATCTTTCTTTACCTTTTTATATTTTTCCTGCATTTCTTTTATTTATTTCTTAGTTTCGTTCTGTTTTTCTATATTTAATTTACCCTTTTCTTTATATAATTATTGTTCAATAATTTGGTTGTTTCTCTTCGTTTTCTTCCTTTTGTTTCCTTTATTTTTTCTACCTGTTTTTTATTTCGATTTTTTACTTCTATTTCTTCATTTCTTTCTTTCTAGTCTTTATTCTAGTAAACTTTTACTGGCTATGAGAAATGTCGAAACGCCAATCAATACCCAGTATCTATGTCCAGTACGTTTCATTGAAGTAGCCTTGTGTAATATTAAACTTTGTAAGGAGTTATTTGTATACCGGCCGTAGATTTTTTAAATGGTCATATTGCAAACTATTCATCGTGTGAAAGTTTAATGCTCACTTAGTGTTTCATTGTTGTGGTTGTGTAAAATCTAATCATGGGAATTATCAAATGTATTGCCTGCTAAATAACTAGGCTTATGGAGCTAATCTCAGTGACAATTAGTTACACGCAAACATCATTGGATTTGTAATTTTACCTAATAAATAATATTCAAGCTCCAGTTGGAATGTTTTAGTGAGTAAACCAGGGGTATAGAGAAATATGAATTTTTTAGTTTCCCTAAATTGTTGACATTTCTATTCAGGAAGTAAGCGATCGTGACTCTCTACGGTTTTATTCTTCTGTCTGTAATATTTGACTTCTTCGATTGCTATAGAATTTGTAATTTGTAGGCTTATGCCAGATAAAAAGAGTAGTAAGTATCATCATAGCAGCCATTTCTGGTATAGTCTGTTATCGTTGCGTCAAGTCGATTAAATATGCCTGCATTATATTTGAAGTGATTGACTCCTAACCCATAAACACTATTGTATCAAAAACATGTATACGAACTGATCTTTCGTCTCTTCTATTTCAAAACAGTGTCAAAGTCGGTGTTCTAACCAGGCTATAAGAACGATTTTGAATGCTAATTTTGAGTGTTTTATTATAGTTTTATACGCATTCTATTTTGCTGGAGAAATATAAAACACATAACATTTCATTTAATAATGGAAGTTTAATTTCTAACATATGTTCTAAATGTGTTCTAAATGTGTTCAGATCCCAAAATTATTTTTTCTTGATTTTTGTTTTCCATTATGTTACAACATTATCTCCTTACTCAAATCGGACTAATGTGTTGACTTGTACACAGATGTCGCTTTTATTTTATTAAACAATGTTGAGTATTCATTTGCCAAAAGAAAGAGAGAAAGATATATATATATAGAGAAAACATTTAAAAAATGCAGAAAACAATACTTGAATGAAAAACAAGAAAGTTCCAGAATTAAAAGTTTAATTCTGGGTGGATATAAGACTTTGCGTCTCCGTGAGATTTCCGTCTATGTCCTCTAACTGTTCTGACCATTTCTGAGCTAGTCTGTTCAAATAAATAGGATTCCTTTAGCTGTCCTCTGTCAGTCTTAAATTGATCGGAAATAACAACGGGGAGACAGAAATTCGACGCGTTATCTCGTAGCAACTTGCAACTAGTAGGCTCCGGTCCCAGCCCATATCTTCGGAGCTACCGTCGATGTACGAAGCGAAACTGAAAATAGTTTATATCAACAGCGTTCGAGGAAGTTGAATTGAGTTATGACATAATAAATTAGAAAGCCCTAAAACAGGAAGATCTAGTTGAAAACAAAATCAAGAAATAATAATAAAAAGAAAAAAGAAAAAGACAAAAAAAAATCAGAAAATTAAGGGCGAATAATAAAATAATCAAAGAAAATTTTTCAAGTTTTGGACGAGGCATCAACAACAATGGATGAAATTTATCGTGTTTAATTAAATAAAGCTGCGTTGAATGGGACATAAATCTTTCAAAATTTAATCCTCAAAATGAAGAAGAAAAACTCCATTTCTACTGGAGAAAAAGAGGCTTTTACAGCGAATGGCGAAATTAGATGGAAATTTCGCGTAAAGACAACAAAGAAAACATGCACAACCAAAACAATAATAATGAAAATGGCGAAATAGACACAACTGAGAAAGAACAAGAATTACATAGGAATTATGCAAGTCAAGGATGTTTTTGTCATTCTGGTAAATAAGAAGATAACCAGGATACTAAGACATGTAAGAATCTTTGGAATGGCCAGGAGACCAAATTTAATTATGATAAATATTTTTTGTTCTAACGAAGCACAAAATGAAAGAGATTGAAAGAAAAACTGGATAAAAACCAGGACCTTTCAGAAATATAACAAACCTTGGGAATTCTGAAAAGAACGGTAGTTTGTATAATTGATAGAACGATTGGAAAGAAACTTGTCTTGCAAATAAGACGTTTATAAGATTAAGAATGTGAATAAAGAACTAATGGCAGACAGATAGCATCCAGGCCAAAATCGATTAAAATACTGAGAAGAATTTCTATCAGTTGATTTGACAGAAATTTAGTCTTTGTTACTGATGACAAATTCTATAGTCTTGTCTTGGATAGAGAAATTTCGAAACCATTTTTATCGAAATGGCGTTGGAAGGTGACAGGAAAAGAATAGATAGTGACAATACTAGACAATTATGTAGAAGTAGAATTCTTTCACCCAACAAGGAATTTAATGTTATTCTCTATGTAAATCTAACGAGAGAAAATAGAAAAGCAAGTTTATTGTGAAAAATAAAGACACATATGTACTGCACCTCCACACACAAACGCTTATTTAAAACCAAAACAGGCGCGCGCACACACACATACGTATGCACACACACACACACCTATGTACCCATACACTCACATAAACAGTACTTATTAAATTTGACTTATAAGATTCTGTTTATTCAGTAAATTTCGCATAGTTTTGGTGTACAGATGGATTAAATTTATGAAGTAATTTTTTAAAAATCACAAATGCCATTTTGATCTCGCGATTCCTTATCAATAAAATCAATGTTATTATTTACTATTAAGAAAGATTCTCATTAATTTCTTTATTCTCGCATTTTTAGAAACTTTATAATTTTTACCTTGAAATACAATATGTCGTCATACGGAAGTAAAAGGTCATCGTTAAACCGACATTGTATTATCTATAATATTACAAATGTAAGTGAAATATTAGCGTCATATTATACCCAGTTTTTAAAACTAATTTAGTTTAATACTAAATTACATTAATATTTTAAACTAAGCTTACATTTTGAAAATGAATCATATAAACATATTTTATGAAATCTACACATGTTGTCCATACCTCTAACGAAAACAAAACCAATCACATTAACCAAAAACCATAGATTTGACGGCACACACTTCGAAAAGTGGTTTATACAAGGCTGATCATAGCTGCGATCCTCACCAATGCCGAAGAAATAATACTACCCAAGATCAGTAGAAAACATTTATAAGAATAAAAACATAAACCCATGCGATAAATGAGCCATAAATAGTCATCATGGATACCAACAACTACATTGAAAAATTAGACTCCGTTAGTTCTCTGTGTTGCGCCAGGTGATTTTTCTCGTCTGGGAACATCCTTCAAATCTACCATTCGTCCATGCATGGGATACTGTTGCCATATATGGTTTGGTACCCGCTCTTTTCTCGACAAAATCTAAAGACGGATATGCAATGTGATAGGTCTTGACTTGGTATCTCGACTCTACTCACTTTTTCCCATCAACGTAATGTGACTTCCCTCTGTCTTTTCTATGAATATTTTCATGCCATCTGCTATGGCGATGATATGGCGAGCTATTTTCTTTGGTGCCCCGACTGCATGAATTTAAGCGTGCTAGTAGGTTGAAATCTCAGTCTCACACTTTTACTGCCGAAACAGTCAAATGTAACGGCCTCTTCTAGTCCAACAGCTTCTTTTCTAGCACTTCCGACAGTGGAAATTCCTTTCTCTTACTTGCTTCCATGGAAACTACAATCTTCAAAATTTAAATGTAACATCAATCGTCATCTTCTGATCCCCGTTCTTTTTTTTATCCTTTCCTACCGGCCGCGCGCCTATGCCCAGTCTTTTCTCCTTACTTACACTCCCTTTAGCCGCTTGCGTACTAGTGGCACTCCCACCTTGCTTGGTGTGAAATGCTTAAAAATGATTGTAGCAGTGACATAAAACCAATGAACAGCACACAAAAATTCAACAAAACTGTCAATAAAGTGTTACAAAATGCAAACAAATCCTGGACTAGACTAATAGAATGCCATCCTGCTACACCTACACTATACAGTGTGCTCGAAACATACAAACCCGATATACTCACCAGCTCCATTGTGTTTAGCATCAACAGCGCCCGCACAACCTACGTAAAAAATCACAAAGCTCTTAACTCCTTTCCTAGACACCATTAACAGAACGCACATTGAACCTTTTAGGGAATTTACCCTCAAAATAACAAACATAATCATAAAAATAAGGTTATCTATAGCTTAAATGTCCAGTCAATATACAGAAATATACAGAAATATACCCGTCATAAAATTCCGCAGCGGATTAAGAAAACACCTCACAAAATCCAAAGAAAAACTTCCTCTACTGGTCTATAAATTTATGCAACTGTGCAAACCAGTTACTAACGATTGTCTTTCCACAAAATTTTCTACAAAACAAAGCTTCAGTTTAATGATGGGGTCCCAATAAGTGATGTTATTGTTTGCCGTTCATAGAAAGTCCGGCTCAATTAAAGACATCATGCCTAAAAATGTCTCTTACTTCAGATACATTGATGGCCTTCTTCTAAGATACCCTCACAATGAAAATCTACTAAACATCATAAAGAATTCACACATGAACATGAAATAGATAAAACTCTCCTCGACATCCTGTCAATACGAAACAATAACAAATTAGATTTTGAAATTTACAGCAAACACACAAAAAAAATGATTTAATAAGTTTCTATTCCCAGCACACCCAAAAAATAAAATCATGCCTAATCATAGGTTTTTACCTCAGAGTCAAAATATGTAAACCAAAATAGCTAAATGAAGAGAAATATATTGATAAAATAGTTTAGACTTCTTCACTACCTACACCATCCTCAACGCTAGAAAATGAGCAAAAAAAAATCCACAAAAAGTTAGACATTGCCAACAAACATAGGCACCTCGAACAACAACAACAAAAACAAAACAACATTCATAACCCACCCTCAGTCTATCAACAAAATTTGAAAACAAAATTGTCATCCGCAACACTTATATCTTTACCACCACCTCGGAGACATTCAGACATATACTTAGAAAGAAAAATAGATTCACAACCTCATCTAGGTCGGAAGAGACACATAGACAAAACATCTAGAAATCTAAATGCCCGCATCTATAAACATATACTGACTTATCTTGCTACAACCCTTTAAACATGCCCATAAGACACAGAAACAAAACAGGCCATAACTCCGATTTTATAAATATCACCCTAAATAGAAAATAACATAATTTATCACATAGGAAATGCTTAGGAGTCCTGATAAATATTTTGCTATCTATAAACACGCGTCAAACACACTTCATTATATCACAACATTTATAACATTTACACTTAAAGAATCTAAGATCTGTCAACCTACAAACACTACCGGTGTAACTTAAATTTTTTCCCTCTAACACAAAACATCACCTAATCAACATACGAACAACTACCAGACATCGATGAAAATAAGATGCTCAAACGCATATATATTATCACACGCATATATATTATCACACGCATATATATTATCACACGCATATATATTATCACACGCATATATATTATCTACCGAATTCTGCATACTCAAATAGAATTGTGATACACAAACACATATGAATTATACAACATGGACGCTGCTTGAGAGGGGTCAGCTACACGTGAGGTCTACTTAACCAATGAAATAAACAACGCAAAAATAAAATTTCAGATTTTTTTCTTTTTCATATTTCATATTATGGAAACGAATATGGTCATTTTTAGCTATTTTATAATGTTTTCTTAACTTTTATTTATTACTGATTTCTTATTCAATGTTATTTATTATTGGTTCGTTATTTGTTGTTAATTATCATTATTACACTTACTTGTGTTTATGTGTGCATTCATAGTTTATTTATTTATTTAGATTATTTTATTTATTTTTCCACAGTTTGATATCTCATTTTCATAGTTTAAATATTGACTTTGTCTAAAGTACGTTGAATATAGTTCTTGTATTTAACTTGTACAATAATACATAAATAGTTTGTATATAAGAAAATTACAGATAAATAAAATAATAAATAATTATTTTCAAACCGATTAAAATATTTATAACAAACTGTTATGTCTTCATTCCATTGAATGAAGATAGCACAATCAAAAAATATAATATCGTTTGGGATTTGACGTAGTAGTGTTCTATTAAGCAGATAAACCAGATCTCTCTCTCTCTCTCTCTCTCTCTCTCTCTCTGTTGGGAAATGAATACTCAGCATTGTTTAATACAGTAATCGGGTCTGGGTGTTGTTCATACCAATTTCTCGCAGTTTCTTTTCCGTTGCAGATTATCCAGTGCAGATATTGACCCACTCTCTCATGCCGAGTCTTATGTGGGTGCCAATACCGTGAAACCTGATACAAAATGGTCAATTGTTTTTAGACATTTATCAGAGAATCTACATTATGGGCTAACACAATTTTTCAGTATGTCAGCTTGGCAATTTCTAGTTAGCAAGAATTGGTCCTGTGTAGCAAGAATAAAAACATCACAGTTTCAGCTTTTAACCCTTCCCTACAAAGCCACTGATGGGTACGGGGTTTGTCTAAATCGGCTTGTTTCGTACGGGCAGAGTATTGGAGCATTTTTGGCGTCCATTTGTTTAATGTCAGTATAGTCCAGTTAAAGTTATTGAAACTATATTGCACCACAGGGACAGAGAAGGTATTTATGGCTGATATCCTGTTTTTTTTTCATTCAGTTCAATATTCACTAACATACGTACACACCTGTTGTATTCAATTCTTATCTTCTCCTTCATTTGGATATGCTGTATTCCATCTCTTTCTCTAATTCCTAGGTATCTATAGGCTTCTTCTTATTCCAGTTCCCTAATCTTTATGGCAAAATCTAAATCTATTATGTTTCTGTAATATACCATTTGTTACTTTTGCACATTTATCTAATCCGAATGTCGTCACTGAACATTATTAAGGAAACCCTCCAACTCATTGTCATCTTTGGCAAAGAGTGTGAGACCATCCATGTAGAGTAGCTAACTGAATACTTTCTTGTTTAGGTTGTAACCATAGCTATTATTGTTTAGTTAATGCTTAAGGGAGATTAAGGACAGACAAAACAGAAGGGGTGGCACGAAATATCCTTGAAAGATGTCTCGTCGGATATTCATGCGGTTGGAGATGGCAGTGCCTCTGGTATAATTTAGGTATAAATATGGTTTTCCACATCCCCATGCGGACTTTAAGAAAATTTACTATCATTATTATTATCATCATCATCATCATCATTATTATTATTATTATTTTGGCTTTCTTCTTTTTTCCTACTTCTTGTTAAATTTTCTTTCTTTCTTTTTCTTTTTCTCATTCTTTCTTTCTTAAATTCATTTTTTAAACATTCTTATATTTTCTCTTCTTTTCCCCACGACTCTATTTTTTCTTTTAGCTTCTTTTCCGCTTTTATTTTTTATTGCCTTCCGATTTCTGTCGACACATTTTATGAACTCATAAATGAATTGAGAAAGGAACAAAAAGTTGCAAACATATATGATATTTAAAAAATGAGATTACATTCAGAGGATTATTTTCATTAGAGACAATCATTATTTCAAGTAAATATGTTGAAATTGAATCAAAAGTAACTGCGACATTAAATGAAATGAAATCAAATAGAAACATGAAGTCAAATTCAGTGTGTCTCAGTAATAAAACCGCATTGGTCATTCTGCGTATGTGTGTGTGTGTGTGCAATTTTCAATACAAAACTTTTACGGAAAACGAAATCAATGAGTGGATACATTAAAAATAGATATAATATTGATTGGTGTTGTCAGTAGATCAAATGGACATTATTATACTTAGAATCCGATGGAATGTTAGGGAACGTTTATATATATATATATATATATATATATATATATATATATATATATATAAAAGTTTCCTATATGTTCTTTATCCTATTATATGTATGTATGTATGTATGTATTTTAGCCAGCGATGAGTAGAGTTGTCCAGCCGTTATATGCACCAGCGCTGGCGACCTAGTTTTCCACAGTAGCGATGATAACGCCATTGTCAGAAAAATTATGTCCGCGTACTCCATCTTCCATTGGTCCGAGCAGAAAGTCAAGAGGTGCCAAATTGTCCTTATATGTGATACGACTGTAGTTTCAAACATTTCACTGCAATTCATTAATTTCAACTTGGTACGGGGTTGGAGCTCTCGTGTTGCAATTTACATTCTTTGTTATATTCCAGACGTAACGATAATAATTGATTGCTGTAACTCCAAAAAAAAAAAAAAAAAAATGCTACCACTACTATCTTCGAAGTTAGTATGCATCACTTTGCCCGTTGATACCTGGATCTTCAACTTTTTCTTTGACAGAGTATTTGTATGTGTTCACTCGATAGACTGTCGTTTTGATTACAGTTTACAATAATGTCAGTATTAAAAGAACAACGGTAATGATGCAGTCCAAGCTGCACGCATGCAGCCTCACATTAGTTTAGGAAACCCTGACAAAACTGCATTTGATGATCTTTCTCTTTGAGGGTGAGTAGTTTGTAATATCCCAAATTTCCCTGCTCTACAGTTTGAAAATTTAAACAAGATGAGTAATTGAAGGAATCCTTCATTTCGTGAGTTGAACACTTTGCAGGGATGCCTCGAACATGTCATCATTATTGCCACTGTTGAAATGCAATACTCAGCACTTGACTTTCCGTAAGTTTTGAATGTCAATGAGCATAATTTATAGAAGAATTTAATAGCAAATTTATTATTAGGCCAAAAACATATAAGAATATGCTCGTTTATGGTTATGTAAGAGTGTTTGGAAAGAAATTAGGTTTTATCAGAAAGGAAATAAAAACAAGTTCAGTTTATTTAAATATAACTTATTCAAAGTAATGACTATTGGTAGACTTATAAATACGTAAAATATATTCTGCTGAGAAAGATTTCTAGCGCGCCATAGTGAACTGGCTTTCTTAGTTGCAGACTAAGCAATTGATTCAGTATATACTCTTTTCACTTCAAATAATATAATACTCTTTTCACTTCAAATAAAAACGTTAATCCAACAAGGTGCAATGAGTCACTCGCCTGGAGGTTAGAATCAGTCATACTGATAGAAAGTAAAAAGATTATAATTAAAAGAGAACAGTTTCGTTTTTGAAGCGTTATAATTAACAAAACACTACTTACCTCATTTAACAACAGAGTGTAGGTTATGTTTTTAACTCAGCTGCCAATTCGACCCTATCAATCTGACTTTATCGAACCTATTAGACTTACTATTAAGACAGGAGTAAATGGCTGTGTTATCAGCATTGATACCGAGTTGAGAACTGATGATATCAGGTAGATCATTGATAAAAACTAGAAACAACCTAAGTTCAAGAATAGAGCTCTGAGCAACAACTGCATTTATGTAAAAGTTCTTGAAGAGTGGTTATTCGTGAAAATTTCCATTTCAAATTTTAAGAAAGACTGGATCAGTTCAAAAATTCGTCCAGAAATACCATTACATTTCAACTTGTGAAGAAGACCAATATGCCAAATTCTATCAACTACCTCTGAGATATCCAAAGCATGAGATTCTCCATTCTTATCTAAAGCTTAATCGACTCTTTCAGCGATAATCTTTAACTTATCAGCAGTTGTCCTAGAGAAGCTAAATCCATATTGCTTATCTAAATGAAAACCCTGTGATGTGAGATGCTTAAGCAATTCAGATATAATTAGTACTTTACCGAAAAGAGGCAGAAAGCTAATAGACAGATAGAAGTATCATATGGTTCGCCTGACTGGAAGTACCTGAGGACTTCGATCAAGCAAGAAAACAAGACGCAGTTAGGCAATTATTTGTGTGGAAAACAGGAAACAGTTCAAGAGCACATTTCTTAAGGACTGTTGCAGGTATGCCATCAAGTTCACAGGTTTTGTGAGGATTCAGTTTTGAAATGATAGTAGAAACCATAGACCGAGTTACAGTCAATGACGGAATTATTCGTACGCCCATCAATTTTGAATAATTTTTATCCATTTCTCAGAATCTAATGCCCGTATGATGACAGGTTTTATATTTAATGAGCATACACACGCACACGCACACGCACAAACACACACACACGCACACACAAAAAGAATATGAAACTCAATTTGACAGGTGAATTATGCAAAACAGGAAAAGAAAATTTATTCGTAAAGTATGAAAAATAGAAAAAATTGAACAATTTTCACAATATTAATCGTCAATACCCTGGCCTCTCATCTTATCACTTGCTGCAATCGTGTTCTAAAGTTTATGATGAGATTTGATCATGTCTTTTCTGGGATTTTCTTCCATTCTTCAATGGTTACACATTCTAATTCCTGTTTTTTTTTGGTTTTTTTTTTTTGGTGAACGAAGATTTATTTGAACTTTTCAATTCTTTCCATAGGACTCATTGAAAGCCACAGCAAAGCTGTAATCTTCTTTATCTGAAGCCACGCAGTTACTGATTTAGACATTTTGGGGATCATTATCTTACTGGAAAGTAACTTGTCGAGCTAGATGAAGATATTGCGCTGATAGTTTTCATACTTAATGTTGATATAGCCTGCAGATTTCATTATTACCCTTATTGCAATTAATTGTCCAGTCCAGTTGAGATATAACAACCCTCAAACATAATCGAGGCGCCTCCATGTTTTAATGTTGCCACTATGTTCTTTGGGAGGAAAGTCTCACTTTTCTTGCGACAAATCTTCTGTACCACATTAAATTAAATTTTTTTAAATTAAATTTTTTTAATTTTTGTTTCATCGAACGTTTTGGCAAAATTAAACTAAATTAAACCAAGCAACAATATGACATGGTTTGTGAAGAGGGGTTCGTTGTAATAGGTTTCCATACAACAATTTCTATTTAAACAACGTTGTATTGTGCGAGGTACTTACGCTGATACCCATCGTATCCAAACTTTGGGCGATGTCCTTTCAAACAACTCTTGGGTATATATTAACCTCGTGATACAGTTTTCGTGCAGTTCTCGGTGACAATTTCGGTTTTCTTCCTCATCCAGGCAAATTCTCTGTCGTACCAAACTGCTTAAACGTCTTTATAACGCACTGTATAGTAGATCTAGAGGATTTTAAATAATATTGTAACTATTTGCGGAAGTTAATAATTATCTGTCTCAAGTCATCGATAAGATCCTTTGTCTTCCCCATCGTGTTGTTAAACGCAATAATAAAAATGGTGAATGCACCACGCCATGCTCTTTGCTGGAATTATCACAAATATTCTAATGAATAAATAGTCTAGTTGGCTTCAGAGATAATATAAATATGTAAATTACACATACTTATAAGAATCAATAAATTTAAATCGATATATGTTGTATTTAACCTATTGTTCTGAAAACTGATATTTACATGCTTTTCTTTGCTTATTAACATAAAAAAAATCTGGCTTCATACGGGAATTAGATACTGAGAAATGGATAAAAATATTCAAAATTGATGGGTCTACGAATAATATCGTCGTAGACTGTATATGCATTATTATCTTTTTTCCTGCGTTGCTGTTTGTATTGTTTACCAGATGAGATAAAGGGTAAATGTCACTTCCTTGTGGATCAGTCAGATGATCTGCTCAGCTGTTCGCTTTTGTTTGTTCCTCCAACGACTTGTCAAACGTACCAGATCAAGGCTAATTAGTCGTTATTTTGTCCTGTCTATTCTTCACAAAGAAAGGAAGGCAGATACGATTTTCTCAAGACCTGCGGATATCCTCAATCAGCGTTTGGGGACGGGTAACTGGGTTGAAGGTTGAGAAAATATATTGCGGAAACTTGCAGAGTAATGAAGATGAGTATAAAGAAATAGTGATTAATGAAGCCGGGAGAAACAAGGAAGAAGATTTGAATTTTCTGCCACGTAGTTTGATGTGAAGTGCGGAAATGGATGACGAAAAAGATAAAGATGAAGAGGAGAGTGACATTAGGAAAGAAAGGAACAAATGAAAACGAAGAAGAAGAAGAAGAAGAAGAAGAAGAAGAAGAAGGGGGAGAAAGATGACATGAAAGACGTGGAGAAATATGCTGTTCTGAAGGATCAATACCAGGATGAGAAGGACCAAAAAGATGATGATCATAAAACAATGTAGGGAGTAGAAGAATGAGGTATAGAAAGAGAAAAGTGAACTCTTAAATAAAATTTTTATAATGGAAAGTTGCCACTGACTTCGAGATTGTGGCATCAGTCGTGTTTAGGTAACCGCACAAAGAAAGAAAAATCATTGGAAAAAGAAAAAATTGGAAATAAACAACAAATGGCATAAAAATAAAAAGTAATTGATAAAGAAAAGATAAATGATTTTAACGGAAAATAGAAAAGAAGAAATAAATATTTGGAAATAAATAAAGAGAAATTGAACTATATTAAAAAAAAGCAATTAAATATGTATTTGAATTTCTATGAGGTGATTTCTTAATGAAAACAATCATTTAAATTCATATATTTCTATTTATATTCGTATTTGCTTTTAAAATCTGTAAGTAATACAATAAGCATTCCTTTGAAATAAGATACAATTTGAACAATAAGATGTAATACATTTGCAATCTTTTCTTGTTGTAACCGAGAGTAATGAGATTGGTGTTACTTTAAAAAGACATTATCTCATTATCTCAAATAGTCAAAGTAAGAAGTGTCACCAAAAAGTATTTAACCTAACACTGGGTTTTATATTATAGAATATATATTTCATTTACATCTCAAGTATTACCAAAGAATCCTACCCGTTGACAACTTACACACACGCAAAAACACTGTATATATATATATATATATATATATATATATATATATATATATATATATATATATATATAGTTTATGAAAAACTAGTTAATCCGTATGGGTAAACCTAAGGAAGATAAAAAAACAGAGATCTCAATGTATATCCAGAGCAAATAATTTAAATAAAAACAGACCACTTTAAGGTTCCATGTACTAAATTACTTCACCACATCCCTTTTAAAGGTCTTTACTTCCAAAGGTTGAAACAAAAAATGAAAAGAAATTTATACATTTTTGACGGGCGGTATTAAACATACGTAAATTAACTAAGTGAGGAAGTGAGGGGGTGAGAGAAGACATGACTGAGTTAGCAGACATTGACACATTTAAACGGTTAACTTAACGGAAGTTATATATTGATATCGAAGGTGTAGAGAAGAAAAAACCCATAGAGAGAAAAACAGAGAAGAAAGTCATGAGAGAAGGTGTCACTAATTTTCTTTGTAAAAAAAAAAGGGGGCTAGAAACAGACGCTGTTATTTCGTATTACTTAGAAAGTGTTATTTTGGGGGTTCATAAAGATTATAATTTTTGATATAAATTTGGATGTCTCTAAACTATCTACAAAAAATTTAATTTGATGTTTGTTAGTGATTTAATTTTTTTTTAAATTTTGGTGATTTTCTATGAAATAGTCGATTAGAAAAATGTTCATAGTAAGTATATTAAAACAATAAAATTTTATTTTAAAATATAAGTTTACTTCTAGTAATCTTTTTTTTTAATTTAAAAAAAAAAATATTATTTATTATTAAGTTGACATCTGTATCCGTTTGAATTTTGTTCATGAATTTGAAGTTAATATGGAGTAATATTTGAAGGTAATATTAAAGATCTTCCTCTGTCATATACTGTATACACACCCATGCAAATTTCACTTATACACACGTTCCTTTACATGTGCAATCACTCAAACAGTACAGTGTATATCAGTACATGGGTACCCCATGTACTGATATACACAGGTAACTTCATGTATAAACATCTACCTAAATATCAAAAATTATTCCAATTTAAATATTTTATCATCAATAATGATTATTAAAGGGTAATATATTTTAATTTAAATTAAATTATCAATTTAAAAAAAATTCCTCCATATTATAAAGAATTTTTAACTCACACTTCCAACTGGAGAATATTAAATGAGAAAATAAGATAAAACACTAATAACAGGACTGTAAGTCCTTCTTTTATGCATGCATATACGTGTGTATTGTGATTCCTGTGCAAGCTAGCAGGGACACGCACGATCACTCGCACACACGATACACAGAAATGGAAATAGATTTGACAATATCAGGGGTGATGTGGAGATAGGGGTATATATCATCAAAACATCTGGCAATGCCACCACTAACACCAAACCTAATGATTTTATTACCACTTAAACAGAAAGTCACAACAATCGAAAAAATGAAATCAAGGCTCACTACAAATACAGAAAATATAAAATATTAAAAGAACATAAAGAAATTTTATTCCTTTAAAAATTGATTGCTTTAATTTGCTTGAAGAAGGTCACAAGATTAGAAACACGTTTAGCAAAAAAATGTAGAATGTAATCTATACACTAAAACAAATCAACATTATAACCAAAAACGTCTGCGGTTTCTCTCCTTTTTAAATATACATTTTCCTCTCGTTGCAACAATCATAACCATTTCCCGATATATATATATATATATATATATATATATATATATATATATATATATATATATATATATATATATCAGGCATGAAGGATTCGCCCAAATATGTTTTACTAAATAAGGTCTATCTATTAAACGGTTTATAGTATATTTCCAATTTGGGATCAAATGCAATTCAAATATGAATCGGAATTCGATTGAACGATAACAAAAAGAACAAATCAGAAACATTTATCAATCTAACATGTCTCACTTTTATAACAGCTTCATCAGAGAATTGGATAATATTCTTTTTCATGGTATTCTTTTCTTGGTATTCTTTTTCCTCATATCTCATTCTCTGATGTAGCTTTAATAAAAGTGAAACATATTAGATTGATAAATGTTTCTTATTTATTCTTTATTTTATCACACACACTCACTCACACACATACATACACACACAGACACATGCACACAAACCTGACACTGATTAAAAATCTGTCGGTACAAACAGTTTTTATCATATCAAATATGGATTTGACAAAACGTCCCAGTACTTCCAGTAGATTAATAGCAGCACGTTTAATTACTGCAATATAATATGATGCAAGGGTTGTAGAAAGAAAGAAATATTGGTTCAATTCTTTCCATAAGTGCTCAATGCGTTTCACATTTAGCATGAATGGTAGCCAATGAAAACCTCTTATCTGTTACTGAAAGTTTTCTCGCATACCTCGAGCAATACTACAGGGCTCATTGTTGTTCTAAAGCGATATACTGTGTCTTCAAGGATATTAAAGTGTTTTTTATGCGATAAAGTACCTTTAACATAAAAGCTGGGACTCGATCTTTTCCAGTGGAACATGTTCCAAACCATCATATTATATCCACAAGTTTGTTTACACCCAGGTGACCTAGGTTCCAACGATTCCACAGCATAACTATTCAGACATATTGAGCCGTTTTTTTTTATAAATGAAAGTGAGAATCATCAAACTATTCTTCATTGATACAAGGACCAGTTTTGATGTTCACATTTACTTTGCATCACTTTTTGTAATGGCCATTGTTTCACATCAATACTGCTAAAATGTGTAGCTTCTGGTCTTCTTGGAGACAGTCTCATATGCAATATAAATCGATGCCCTGTGTGCCTTGGTATTCCTTCTTTCACTTCTATGCAACTTTTTTTTTATCCCAGTAGTTCTTTCGTCTGTTCGTACAAAGTGGTATAATTCCGGTTCATTTCTAGCATCGATAAGTGCAATATCTTCTCAACGGTTCGTGACTTTCATCACAGCCAATAATAACTCATCACAATTTGTAAAGTTTCTTGTTTCTGAAATACTCAAAGCCAATTTACCTTTTTATATGCATCCAACATAATAATTACGAGACAGTAGCTGTCATTCTTGCCACATGCTGCAAAGTAAGAAGCAGAATCTACACTAATTCTGTTGCATCTTTTGCATCGTTTACACTAAAAGGCATTCTATCAAATATAACTCAAATATTACGCATACAAACACGCATATAATTATTCTGAGCTTTATGTACAAAGTTGAGGTACTTATCGAGATGTTATAGAATACCAGTCCTTGTACTCATCCTGTCTAACTTTGTTATATAATTTTAAATACATGGGTGTCTTATACAAATGCACAACAAAGAATAACCGATACATTGAACTTATTAAAACTATTACCGCATGTGTGGATGTCTAGTAGAAATTATGTTTGTTGGTTTTGATTTGGGATCGTTTTTACGCCGCTTGTTTTAGATAGATATACGTCAGACTCTTTAGGAATAGATACAATAAATTTTGGTGATGTAATATAATGTTTTTGACGTGTTTTTATAGTTGATACTATTGTTATCCGTAGGCTCTCGAAGTCCATTCTTCGTAAAGAATTATGTTGATTTTTAATTAAGGTGGTATTCGTAAAATCAAACATTCTTTTCATGTAAATGTTCATATTTTATAGAAAATAATTATTTACTTGATTATAATAAGATTAACTCATACTTGATTATAAAATTACTAGAATTGTATTTGGCAAGCATTTCCTTGTAATATTAATGACTCCAAGCTGATTTGCTATAAGATTTGCGTTTAACAAAAAACAGTAATTTTTACATTTTTTTCAATGTTAAGTAATTTCGAATCCTAACAGTTTACTTTGTTCGTTGATGATCAGAAATCTAAAGAAAGTGTATAAACTCACTTAGAAGAAGAATGTTGAACCATTTTCGACCTGTCCTTTCTCTTGTAAATTCACAATGGTGAGTTTATCTGAACAACCGAACATTTCAATTTATACCTCTATCTTAAAGCATCGTTAAAACTTTATGTGCATTTCCCTAGATTAGTAATAATAGAAAATAATTGATTTTATGTAAACTTATTAGAATAAATTTATAATATAAAATTGAAGGATTTTCTCATTGCTTGATTTATTTCATTTTAATAGTTTTGATTTTATCCAAAATACAGTTCGAATAAAATCTGAAGGCAGTATTGCATAAGTGAAGTGTTTATCGACTGAGAGTGGCGGAATAAAAGAAACAATAATCAAGATTGAGTTGAACTTCAAATAAATAATAAACTGTATTTATATAGATCAGAACCTATTAACGTTTTTCGCGTATGCTGATATTTTAAAAAGTTTTATTTTTACATTTGTTCGCATAAACGTTAGAAAATTACGTATAAATATGATTAGCTCTACTTGTTGGTAAAATATTTACATATGAAATTAAAAAAATGAATTCTGTTACTGGTTGCTACAATAACAAGGCACTGATTATCTTTAAAAAGAAATCTAGTTTTTAATGTAAAACTTGGATCCTTTTTATTGTACAATCTTGTCTATGTTGAAACCAGAATTTGTGTTAGATTTTGAGAAATTACTCTTGTTTTTATTTAAATTTATTTATTTTGGTTTAAACCAATCCCGTTTTAATCAAACTGCTTCAAAGCTTGTTGTTCAGAGTTACTTATACTTTTATTTTAAGACGAGAACGAGCAAGAGTTAAAACATTCTTTGTATACAAGGCCATGATGCAGAAAAATTGTACGGATCCCACAGAGCTATGTTTGGCGCACGATGTTGGTGGTTAGTCAATGTCTATCGATTTTGAACGAGGCTCAAAAATTTTTCTGGCAATATCTTCGAGACGGATAACTAGTCATTTGCTAATGTCACATTTAGTGATTACGGAAGTCGAGCTTACAGTAATAACAGACATAGATATATGACTGAACTCTCCTATAAAACTTCTCTAAACAGTTTGACCAAATATTTCCTGTTTGGTAAAATCACCTTATTATTTTCTGCTGTGTTATGCCAAAGATTTTTGTAATTTCTTTCTTCATCACGTGTTTAAAATTCTTTCAGTAAATCAGTCTTTCTTATAGGAAAGATCTACAGGCACTAGCAAACAGAATATTATTATTATTATTATTATTAGTTCCTTTGATTTCTGTTGTATACACATTTCCTCCCGGATCCCAAACAGAGACTTAAGATCAAAAATGGCCTCATGACATTTCCTAGTGGTCATTTTTGTAAAAAAACAAAAAACAAAAAAACCCTAAGATAACACATATTTTATATAGATAAAGCTCTTCGTAATATGTTAGCTGTACTTGTGAATACAATTTTTTGTATTTCTTTAAGGCATAGAATCCTTTCTATGAGTCTATCGTACCCTTTTCCAATCAACCCTAGGGCTCCGATTATTATTATTATTATTATTATTATTATTATTATTGAGCGAAAAAGAATCAGGCTCACAAAATGACGTTGATGTACAAATATACGAATTCCTATCTACTCATCATGACATACAGTCTATAACAGTATACTAAGGCAGACACATCGATTGTGTATGCGATATAATATTAGGTTTTGATAAAAACAGCACATAACATAACAGGTGGAACATCGTTAGAAATATCGGATAACTCAGACTGTATCAGTTTGAGGATGATTGTTAGTATCTAGTTGTGACTCCAAAGTTGCCTTGGCTGTCTCACAAAAAGACTGTCAGCACTTGGTCATGATACTCTCTCCGGAAAATGATTCACAGTGCTTCAGCCCATAGATGATCTGATTAAGATCAGACAACTGATAAGTAAATGTGTAATACTGAACAGGCTATTAACTTCACCAAGTGAAGACATATTTAACTCTTTCTCTTAATTAATATCAGAACCCATGAGAATCAGATCTGGTATAGCGTCTGGATATTGTTATTATTATTATTATTATTATTATTATTATTATTATTGTTGTTGTTGCTGCTGCTGTTGTCATTGTTGTTTCTTGTTTTCTTTTTTGTTTTTCAGATTTTGTATTCAATTCTTACCAATGTACACCCGCTTGTTAGGTGTGATAGAACATCTAATAGTCGGAGTTTGATATCAGGACCATGAATACTGATTTTAAAAGCGCTTGTTATTCAATTAGATTATTTCACATTTAACCTTCGTTAATAGGCAAAATGCATCGCGAAATAGTTTCCTTTTGTTGTTTCTTTTTAATTTCTGCAATTTGGCCAGGGAATAATATTTTGTGATGTTTTTAAAACAGCAGATATTTCTGCACACTATAGAGGTAATATTTACTCGTGTGAGATACGTTGTCGGGATTATCGTTCTTCTCGATATTCTGTTTTTTTATTTACATTATTTTCCTTTTAGACGAGGAGATTTTTCAGATTCAAAACTTTTTAAAAAATATATTCGTTTTGATACATTTTTTCCTCGAGGTTTTCAAATGAGATTCAAAACATTCTTTATTTTTGTTCTCTTTTTTCCTCTTGATGTGTTTTATCGACGATTTATTTTAAGAAGTGTCATGGCGAATATATTTTCCTAAATCAAAGATATTTCTTTAAGGGCAAACATTTTTTACTGCAATTTTATTTTTGATTATATTTTTTAAAGAAGAATCTTGAATTTCCTACTAATATAAAGTGAAACTTATATTTTGTCAGACTTATTTCCGGAAAGGTTACTTATTTCTCTAGTTTGATTTTTCCTGATATTTTACGATACACTCCTCATCGTAAATGGGTGATTTAAAAAGCATGCCCTAATCCAAATATATTGATGATTAGCGTTCAGATCGCAAGTTATGATTAATCAATAGACGGATTAAAATCCATGTTTAAATTTTTAATAAACTATTTTTAACTGAATTTAAGTTGTTATATGTTGAAACTTGACTAATGCATGGAATAATAATGCAACACAAAATGTAATTAGAACAAAATGTATTGAAACAAGAAAGTGTACACAATATTTACATATAGTCTTTTGTATATTCCTGGGAAGACCGTTCCTGGAGAATGTGTTGACTGAGTCGCAGTCGGGCAGAGTCTCTGGTTCAATCTCTTGATTCCTCTCACTCTCTTCCCGGTACCAACCATATTTATATGGTCAGTACTCCACTATGCAAATTAGGTGGATCCTACCACAACACCCCCCTCCCAAGCCTTGGAATCCCTTTTGGATTTCAAACTGGCTTCCTATATGGGTTGATGATTATGGCTATTTCTTATAGATCCATTTGCATAATTTTAATATTTTTTTCGTTTTGGATTCACGTCCAATGGTTCCGTGAACTTTTGTTTCCTACCGGATCTTCTCGGTTCAGGAATATTCTGCGGAGGTTCTACTTGAAACATATACATTACATCAATGGGATCTTCCTCCTCATCCGGTATACTCTCTTAAAATGTTGTTTACCATGCTTTTCGCCTCATAATCTGCTCTGATATTTGCAATAATTGATTCTTCGAATCTTTCTTCTTGACTCGGTACGAGTCTTGATAAACTATCCGCATGAATTATATTTTTGGATGATAGGTGCTTTATGTGAAAATCATAACTGAGAAGAATGGTTCCCCATCTCAACAGACGATTTGCCGTATAAACGGGTAACCCTTTCTTCGAACCAAAAATAGGGATCAGCGGTTTATGATCCGTTTCAAGAATAAAATGTCTGCCGTGGATGTATCTGTGAAATTTTGTTATGGCAAAAATGATACTCAGCGCCTCTTTTTCTATCTGTGAGTAACTTCTTTCTCCTGGGAGTAAAGTTCTCGAAGCATGTGCAATTGGTTTTCTAGAACCATCTGGCATTGTGTGTTGAATACACGCTCCTATCCCGTATGAACTGGCGTCACTTATCAAGTTTTGGATTGTAATGGGTTAAAAAGAGGTCTGATGTAAGCATTTTCTTTATTTCATCAAAGGCTTTCTGACATTCTACCGTCCATTCCCATGCCTTGGCTTTTTTTAGTAGTTCATTCAACGGAGCTCTTAGATTGTACATTCCTTTAATGAACGCTTGATAATAATTTGCGAGCCCCACAAAACTCTGTAGCATCGCCACATTAGTGGGCGTCGGCATGTCTCTAATCGCAATGGACCTTTCCGGATCTGGACATCTGCCATTTTTGTTGATTATGTGACCTAAATACTTAATTTCCTCCAAACCAAATTCGCACTTTGACTCTTTGACTTTAAATCCAAAGTCCTGAATCTTTTTAAATACTTGATTGAGATGCTCTCGATGTTCGTCGACGGTTTCGCTCCTTACTATGATGTCGTCTAAGTAGGCGCACGCAAAGTCTAAATCATTCAACATGACGTCCATAGCTTGTTGAAAAATGGCTTGTGCCACTTTAATACCAAAAGGAAGCCTGTTGTACTTGAATAACCCTCTATGCGTGTTTATCCCTAGTAACTTCGAACATTCTTCTTCGACGGGGATTTGGAGATAGGCATCTGATAAGTCGATTTTTGAAAATATAACTCCACCATTTAGCTTGTTAAAAATCTCCTCCGGACTCGGTAACGGGTAATGGTAGTCCTTGATTACCGAGTTCAACCCTGTCGAAAAATCAACACAGACTGATTTGGTTTGATTTATTTATAATGCACACAATCGGCGCAGCCCATGAATTAGATTCTACTTTCGAAATAATTCCCATTTTTTCCAACCTATCAAGTTCTTCGTTAATTTTCTCTACACTTGCGAAAGGCACGTTACGTTTCTTTTTAAAAATTGGCATAGTATTTTCCTTTAATTAAAATTTAGCTTCAAACTTGTTACATCTTCCAAGACCAGGTGTGAAGGTTTCCGGAAACTTTTTCTTTAATTCATCTTTAATGTCCTGACTTGTTTGCGTATTACTTTCTACTTTTCGTCAGAATGAGTTTAACGGTTTATCCCACAATTCGAATGTTTCAATAAAATCTGTACCCATCAAGTTTTCTCCATTTTTCAGAATGAAAACCTTTATTTTTTTAACGATCCCGTTCAATTTCATGGGAAGTACAACCTCGCCTTCGAAGTTAATTTCCTTTCCAGTTACCGTTCGAGCGCGTTTCGTTGACTTCATTATTGTAGGCCTTTTTAAAATTTTCCATGTTTTATAGTTCATTATTGTTAAATCTGAACCCAAATCGAGTTGAAATTTGATATTCTTTTTAAATATTTCAGTCGTCACATATTTCCTCAAATATCTATCTGATTTGATATTCAAATTTGTTTGTCTAATTCGGTTATTGAATTTTTTTGTTTTACAACACGATCCTTTGTGTCCCTTCTTGTGGCACACGAAACATTTCTTATTTCTATATGGGAAATTTACCTCCCAGTGTCTTTCGTTTCAGCGTCTGCAATTATATGGTGGAACCTTTTTTTTCTTTTTATTTAATTTTTCTTGTCTATTTTTAAAATACGCCGAATTTTTACTCCAATTTTTTTCTGATGGGTAATTTGACTGTTTTTATTTTTTTAATATAAGCCATACCAGCTTTTTCGATTTTTTGAGACTTTCTTTAAACTTACGGCCCGCTGACACGCCTCTGCTAACTTTTTCAGGGTATGGTTTTGTTCAGATTCGAGTTTAGACAAAACTCTACGTCTTATTTCGGCACTCTTACTGGATACCAGTCCTTGAGCAAAAATTAAACACTTGAATTCTTCAACCGTAATCTCTGCCAATCTAAAGTTGTCACAATGTCTATTCACTATAGATGCATATGTTAAATAATCCTGATCGTCGGATTTAGTGACATTCATGCATAACCATCGCTTATGCCAAAGCGACATATTTGCTCCAAACAGCTCCTTTAGCAATTTCACTGTTTCCGAGAATTCCAATTCATTCGTCCTTCTCGGTAGAATAAAATCTACAAATTTGCTATGTTCTGCTGTACCTAGCTTTCTTAGTAATAGACTGACTTTTCTTAAATTCGACCAGTTTTCACATTGTGTAGAAAATATCTTCATATCGTTTAAAGTACGCTTCAAACGTTTTTTCTTCGTCTGGCACATAGTTGAAAGTTTCCAGCGAATTAAATATGGTGTTATTAGAATATGAAGAATTTCCCTCATTTGCCTGATTGTTGTTAAATTTCTCCAATATTAACTTTTGAATTTCTAAAAGTCTTTCCTCTTGCTTTTCTTGATATTTTTGCTGGGATTTGAATAATTCAGCCTGACTCAACTGCTGGGATTTGAATAATTCAGATATGACTTTAGATAATTCATCCATCTTTAGCTGATAGTGTTCATGCAACAAAGAATATACCTTTAATTTGTGTATCTATGGATATAATATAAGCTGACCAGAAAAATCGAAACAACTTACGACTTTTTTATTTTATGTCTTGCTTTTACATTCAAGCCCGTGATAATCAACTTTGGAATTTTTTTTTTTATTACTTCTGTTCGCGTATTTCAATGACAAACCTCTGATTTTTATTATCAGAGGTAAATTCGTCACTATAAAATATTGTTGAGCAAACAAAAAAAATAATTTTTTAAAAGTTCGTTACCTTTCAAAATAGACACGGTGTATTTGTGCGCCTTTTAATTCCATGCATGTTTTTGTAGTCAGCCAGTTTTGTTTTTTTTTAACGGGTGTCTCGTAGATAACTTATTCAATTTAAAATCACCGTTATTCGTTTACGACACCTTTCACATTTTTCTGAGTGAACGTTCCTTTATGCTTAGTCGTTCTTTAACGATTTCTAATATCCAGAAATTCAGAATCCTTCGCCGTTCCGTTAGATGTTGGACTTTTAATTAATAATTTTTCCCTTCAGCCTCGGTTCTTCAATGTTGAAGGCTATCAATTATTAATTCTTTTTTCTTTTTTTCGTATGGTTCTTTCTACCTCGTCGCCATTGTTGATACTTGACTAATGCATGGAATAATAATGCAACACAAAATGTAATTAGAACAAAATGTATTGAAACAAGAAAGTGTACACAATATTTACATATAGTCTTTTGTATATTCCTGGGGACCGTTCCTGGAGAATGTGTTGACCGAGGAGATTTATTTTGTAAAATACAAAATTGTGGCACGTGGCCGATGAAGGGGAGGTGTAAAGGCTGGTCCAAACTAACTATCCTATACCTAGCTAATCAGATTCACGACCCATTCATACATTACAATTTACCCATTCACCACAAGAACTCGTCCATCCCCAAAGAAAACCTCCAACCACCATAATACCACATCCTCTCAAGGGGAACCTACTAAAACGCGCCCCACACCATAAAAATTTGTTGATGAAACACATGCTATACATAAAATTCTAATAATGATAGAATGAGAGGTGAGGGGAGATGAACTCAATAATAACTAAAAGGTAACACAAAATAAAAAGTAAACATAATATATGTTAGTAGGGAAACGTTCAACCCTCAAAAATAGAGAGGCCGCTGTATTCTGCCCCAAGGACAAAATCAAGAGGCAACTCTCGCTAAGGGAGTGGGAAGAAGGCTAAAATATTATGTGGGAATGGGAAAATATAAAGCTGACCCAGTCGAGATAGAAGGGGGCCAAAACAAACTGGGGAGGTTGGGAATCTCGACTTGGAACATAACCAAAGAGTAGCCGGGTAACAGGCCAGGAACAACACTTACTCACATTAACTAGGTACACTACCGAAGCTTGTCTAACCTAACCAGGGGGGTTCCACAGGAAGCCGCCCCGATGTGCAATAGGTTGACCTAGAAGAGAAAATCAAGGCTAGCCCCGGTCACACGAACCAAGCTCGCCTCTTTTACCCACCTTTTGCTAAAGACTGTCGAATGCAACCGTTTTCTATCAGATCTAATCTTCATCTTGAGCTGATGCTCAAAGAATTGGATTAGATGCTGATGAGAAAGACGGTTGCCCCGCAAGACTTCCTCCTTTCGCGACGTCCAAATCACCATTCTAGCCGTAGCCAGCAGCGTCAGAAACACCATTCGTTTCACCCCGGATACGGGGTCGACACATTGTCACACGTGTATGCGCGATCAATGGACACAAGCTGTTCGGGAGCGAGACGAGCCGTCAGATCGCCGACATGGTCCCATAAGGGGCGGACACGGGGGCAATGGTAGAAGGCGTGCGAATCCGTTTCTTCTAAGCCAAGACCACACCGTTCACAGTCTGGCAAATCCGCCAAACCCCATATGAAAGCCTTGTCGTTGAGAAGGCTCGAAAACTCAGGGTTACTGAGGTAATCAGATACGTCATCAGCGTACGCGGAAACCATGGCTCGAGCCCCTCCAGGAACGGCGATTCCACGTAGCCGGCGAAGGAGAGGCTCCAACGCCAAAGCATAAAGGAGAGGCGACAGCGGACAACCCTGACGAACCGACCTAGACAGCACGAACGCGTCCGACAACCTTCCGTTCACCTGTACCACAGCACTGGGGGAGCGATACAGGAGGCTAATCCAGCGGCAGAAGTTGGGTGCGAATCCAGCGGCCTGCAGGACAGTAGCAAGGTAGCGATGGTCGACCCTATCAAATGCCTTGGACTGATCCAAATTGATCAGCGCGGCTTCTTCGTCGTCTTTTACACCCTCTATGATCGTGCGGATCAGATGCAGGTTGCTCTGAATTGTTCGGCTCCTCACAGAACACGTCTGCTCAGGTCCCAACAGAGACTCGGCAACTGACTGCAAACGCTCCTGCAGGATCTTGGCCATAATCTTTAACTCTCTGTTTAGCAGAGTTATGGGCCTGTAATCATCTAGCTTCCCCCAACCACCTTTGCCTTTTTTGAACAGTGATCACGCCCCTGGTGATCCGGTTGGGGATGGACCCCGACCGAAACCAGTTGTTGAACAATGCAGTCAAAATCGGAACAAAGATGTGCGACAGCCTCAAGTACAATTCATAGGGCAAACCATCCAGACCGGGCGACTTGCCTCTGCCGACCTTCTTCAATACCGTGTAGACTTCGCCCTCCGTGCTCTCTCCCTCGCAGCTAGCTGCTTCAGTCGGCGAAAGCCGAGGAAAGTCAGCCAAATAGCTGCGCAACTCCTCCTCACGGAGACCAGGCTCCTTGGTAAACCGGCTCTCGAAATGGCGCCGAAACGCCTCTCACATGTCATCAGTCGCCCGAAGAGTAGGCCCCTCCGGGGATATGACCTCACGAATGTAACGATCGCCACCTCGACGGACCTCTTCCCTGCGCAGATCTGCGCCCAAATTCACAGCTTCGGAAGACATCTTGCTTAACTTATGTCTAATTACCTGACCCATGTACCACTCGCTATTCGAATGATCCAAGGCCTCCTTAGCTAAGGCTATCTCCAGCCACCGCCCTGGAATAACTAGACGAGTGTCTTCACCTTATCAGCTCTATCTAGAGCGAGCCCTTTGCTGAAATCAGTGGTGAAGGACCTAATCCTACATTTAAGGCGTTCCCACCACTTATTCCCGATAACCGCCCCCACTAGCTCCCGCTGCACTAGTCTAATTATCTGTTCCCGGAAGTCCTCCCTGTCCAGTAAGGACAGATTGAACTTCCAGTACCCAGCCATTCTAGGCCTATTGTCTAACGCCACCGGGGCACAAACGAGTTTGTGGTCCGAATAGCCTACCCAGTGGAACGTAGGGCAATCTAGTAGATCTATGTCGGCTCTTCTAACTAACATTCTGTCAAGGTAGCTAACTACCTTGTCAAAAGCCAATTAAGAGCTCACGTCCACATTTTCCACCCGGGATGATCGACCCGGTATCTATCGACGAGCCCATAATCGTCGATCAGATCAACCAGGCTACGATCACCCCTTCTCACGCTAGCTCCCCGCCCCCTGTCTAGCTTGGGGTCCAGGATGGCATTCCAGTCCCCCATTAAAACTAGGCGCGTTGAATCCACTAGGAACGGCCCCAACCGCCGAAAAAACGAGACCCGCTCCTCCCGGTCATTGGGCGCATAAACCGCAACGACTCGGAACGAACCACTTGTCACGGCAATATCGGCCACGATCAACCGGCCCTCGGCATCGGTATGCACAAGGTCCACCTTCGCATCAAGAGTACGTCTAACAAGCAAAGAAACTCCTCTGGCAGAACGGTCCCCATATGCTGAATAGACGACAAAGTCATCCTCCAGCACACACGCATCGCAACTGCAAACAAAGTGGGTCTCTTCGATCGCGGCAACATCCACATCAAGGGACAGAAGGTCCCGGGGCAGGCGGGCCGCCTTACCCCGATCCCTTAAGCCCCTCACATTCAACGTAGCTATCTTAATTGACATCTTCTAAGCCTGCAAATAAAGAAAAGGAATTAGTGCAAAAACCTTATTTACATACGGGACGGAAATCTGCGTTAAGCAGGACCCCGACGGATTGTCCCAGACTTCCAGTACCCAAATCCGTCGTCATGCGACCGTCCAGGACAATGCCGCCGACGTCCGTCGGGTATGTTAATTTAATGGCCCTATATAAGGAGGGGTGAAGTAAAACAGGGACCCTCCCAGAACAGAAGTTGCGAAGTTTTTTCAAGTTTGAGTTGTCTAACTCACAAATCTTGATATCAGGAAAGGCCTCCTTGGCCTCAAATATGTGGCTCCATACTTTCAGGTAACCACCCGTGTCTCTGACACAGGTAATGATACCTGGAGCTTTTGGAAAATTACGGGGGTCCTCGACGCTTTTGCCGTCCACCTCCGTCATTTTATATAGAACCCCCAACAGGGCCTTCCTTTGCTTGGACAGGCCCCTTCTATACTCATCTGTCAATTTTACAAATTGACTCGGGGCCCTCGAACATCTTTTTTTTCTTCTTTTTCTCCCTAGCAGGATGGGGAGGGGAGAAGGTGGACGTATGTGGTGTTATGTCCAAAGTTTTTAGGGATGAGCTGGAGGGAGAGGGGGCTGTAGTACGGGAAGGGGAAGAAGGGAAACTCTTAGTGCCGGGAGAGCATGACGATCTAGTTGGTGAAGCAGGGAAGGAGCGACCCCTGGTTATGTCCACGCTGCGCTCTGCTCTACTTCGAACAGAACAACTTTCTTGTTTTTCTTCTTCTTCCTCTTCCTCCCTGCACCTCTTCAAGGACGCAGCACGAGGTGGAGGCATGCTCTCCACTTCCATGGGCATCACCTCTTGTTGTTCTTTCTGTTTCTGCTGTTGTTTTTCTTGGAGTTTCTCCTCCTGTGCATGTCGCTTTTTCTCTTCCTGTTTCTGCTGCTGCTGCTCCTGCTGGAGTTTCTCCCCCTGCTTGTGCGGTTTCTGCTGCTTTTGTTGTTGTTGTTGTTGCTGCTGTTGCTGGCGCTTTGAATGGCCTTCATTTGGTTGCGGCTTTTCTGGCAGCTTCCTTTCCGCAATTTTCTCCTTCTGGGGGGAGACTTCCGACCTCTGGATACCTCCTTCCATTCTCCACTTTTTGAAGTCCCCTCCCCAGGTTGAGATGCCGCCACTGTTGTTGCTTTCTCCGCCTCGACAGGTCGTGCTGGAGGTTGTGCTGTCTTCTTAACAGGGCATACCTTAGCCATATGCCCCATGACTCCACATTCCCAACAATACGGCTTGCGCCCCTCCACAACTACCAGCATTCTTCTTTTCCGGCAAGTTAGGATGTTGGGCATATCCCGGAAATTGTCCCTGTCCACTGTTATTGACAACTCCATGTCTCCAGTGGCAATTCCTGCTTTGCTCCTGACGACTTCGACACTATTTACTTCACCAAACCTGGTGAAAAATGCCCCCATCCTGTCAGGGCATATGTCTACCGGCACCCCATGCACGGTCACCTTTGTCCTTCGGGTGCCTAAGTACTCTGTCTGAAGGCGGAGTGATTTGGTGTTTAGGATTCTTCCCGCCAGATCTTTAGCCTCCTGTTCAGTTGACATGAGAATGTCCCACAAGGCGTTTGTCCTCCTTGCTAGGACCTTTGGGCATATTCTCAGTGTCTTTAGGCTTTCTTCCATCGTGTCTCTGCTGACCCCAATGAGCTTCCGGGTCTTAATATCAGAAGTCAGCAGGGATATTGTTCTTGTTTTGACGGCGTCGAAGGCCTCGTCGATTGTGAGAAACTCGTTTCCGTCGAACGAGCTCTCAAACTTTTGCTTTTGACTGATGTAGTAATTTGCATCTTTCAATGTTGGCCTATTGTTTGTCCAGGCATTTTTTTCCACTAACACCGTCGGTGATACTTCCGGTGAAGACGTATTTATATTTGTGTCGTCGGCCATTTTGACCGCGACCAAACGAATACAGTTGTATTGTCCTTTTAGGTTATTTTAAATTTGGCAAACATGAACAGAAAATAAAACGGAAACACAAAACAAGGACAACCAAAGATAATTCAAACAAATAAATACAACTCAAAGTAATACAAACAGAAACAGTGGGGAGGGAAGAAAATACTAGAGAGAAAAGAAATAAAAGCAAACAAAATACACATATCAACCAAAACTGAAAATTGAAAAAAGGTATTAGAAAATAAATTCAAAACTTAGCTGTTCGTCAAACTTTTTTTTCCCCACAAGCTAGTCCAAAAACAACAGATTGCGTATATAGGGCTAGTGAGGTGTATACTATGAGACTAGTGTCGGGCAGAGTCTCTGGGTCAATCTCTTGATTCCTCTCACTCTCGTCCCGGTACCAACCATATTTATATGGTCGGTACTCCACTATGCAAATTAGGTGGATCCTACCACAACATTATACTTCTTGTCTTTCTCTGAATCTTTTCAATGAAGTATTGTAAACAGTTGTTCATCGAATTAATTTCTTCGTCTTTCTCGTTTATCTATGTCGTAATGTTTCAACCGTTATACTCTCGGATTCATATAAATGTTCCTCGTGTTTTCGACTATAGAAGCTTTAATCCTAGGGGGCATAGAGTTTTCTACCCACGCATGCCACCGACAGTTCCTTTCCTAATGGCTTCTGGGATTCATCTGATTGGATGTGTCAAACCTATTAACCTTTCAGCAGCATTAATATATTTCGTCGACACTCTTATTTGTCAGTCCTGCTGCAGATTTAGAAAATAAGTTACACATTAATCTTGCCAGTTTCATTTCTTAATTCTCCCATTATTGTATGGATCATTCGAACTAGAATCCTCATTTTTGTTGTTTCTACCGAAACCTTTCGGTGGATGATTCTTGGTCTGATCTGAGTCTTGTAAAGATCGATGCTAACGGCATGAAAAATCAATATTATCTGCATAGATGTTTACGATTTGAATATTTCTTAGAGTAATTGTTAACAAAAAATTAGAAAGAGAGTATGACCCGAAAACAGAGCCTTGGATGACGTCTGCATTGATCTCATAGACCATAAAATACAATCAATTCACAACAACCTTAAACAAAGTGCGTGAGAAACGATATGATGATTGCATAAACCCTTCCAGAGATGCCACAGTTGAAGAATTTGTGTAGAAGACCCTACGCCACTTCTTGTTGAAAGCTTTTCAGATGTCTAAGACAATCGGTTTACAAGTTACACTGTTACCATTGTTTACTTCACTGTTTCTTCGTGTTTAAAAAAACACCTGAAGATTCGAGAAGAGCGAAACCCTATGCTGTTTGTCACTCAAGGGTTATTTCTCGTCAGGTGATCAACTACTTTCTAATAGATAACAGACTCAAAGAATGCGCATGACATTAAGGAACCGGGTGGAGCAATGTTTTGATGAAGAAGAATACGTCGAGCCATTCTTGGAAACATCTAAGAACTTCCTTATTCTTGAGGAACGGTTAAAAATTGCCATTATTAGAAATAATTCTAAACATTAGGTTCTTAAGTACAATAATAAGGCTTTTTATTTGGACCTATAGTTTTTTGTGAGTTTGGAAAGTGAAGTAACAAATGGGGTCAGTGAGGGGAGGGACGGTGTCCTTCAAAGCAAATTGATTGTTTTAGATTAGATGGGTAGAAATCATGCAACTGATCTCATTATCTATCTATCTATCTATCTATCTATCTATCTATCAGTTTGTAAAAATCGATCGCGTTCATATGAACGTATCTCTGTGCGTTGTGATAAGGGGTTGGAACACTATGTTTGTGTCAATTGATTTTTATTTGTATCTATATACATGTGGATATGCGTGAATGTGTTTTGGATTTGAGGTGCGTGTGTCGACGAAATTGTTTTGAAGCCATTCGAACCGCCAATGTTCCGTATAGCCTTGTTGAAATCATTCTGTTTGATCAACATGTTCTCCATCTCTTCCCCGTTGATTTACTTTCGAGTCTTCCTGAAATCAAACCCATCCACCCGGTAGAGTGAAGGGTTCTGGTAGGCAGACACAAGACGATGTGGAAGGATTCGAAACTTTTATTTTCTGTTCATGGCTTCTTTCATGAAGGCCGGGGTCCAGATCGTCTGATGTCGACGAGAGGATTTTTTAACCTGAGGGGCTGTGTATTTTTGGCGTGTTGATTTTTTGTTTCTTAGAATTTTTATGAGATATACTTCGAAGGAAGACATGGTAGTATGAAAAGAATGAAGGGAATCCGAAAGGAATGAATAACAAGTACGAAAGAAAAAAAATGAAGAGAGAAAAAAAGGAGTAAATAGAAGAATGAAAGGAAGGAATTAAGAAGAGAGGTCGGGAAGAAACGAAGGAAATGTAAAAGAGAAGAGGAAGAAGAAGAAAATAAGGAGAAAATAAAAATAAAAGAGAAGAAATAAACGAAAGAATGAAGTAAAGGAAAAGATGAATGAAAGAAAAAAGTTTTAAAAGACGAACGGCGAGTGAAAAGTCATACATGAGAAAAAAAATTGAATAAATTATGGAAAAGACAAAATATTCGTTCAAAAATACTAACACCGAGGAAAGGTTTAGGGAATTTCACTTTTTAAATATCCAAGTCGGAATGCCGAATCACTTTGAATGAAGGCAGACTTAGAAAAAAAAAAAAGGAAACATGAAAGTGAAGATATATATATATATATATATATATATATATATATATATATTGAGGATGCAAAATATCGTATAAATTAATAAATGTTAAAGAGAATGTATTTATACACCAGGGTATTCTTTGTTGGTTACAGTTAACAGGGATTTGAAATTTAATGAGAATTTCAAGTCCCCGTTAAGAAACAACTGACTTAATTTATATCTATTGCTTCATTAAATATCATTTGTATAAAGTATATACATCTCTCTCCACCCTCTGTATATATATATATATATATATATATATATATATATATATATATATATATATATATATTTGTTAAGTTATATATTATTACTTGCTGCTTCTTGCTTCCTCTTTTGTAGTTTCTGATTTTAAGAATTCTGGAAAACCGTTTGATCATTCGAATTATCAACCTGTTAGTCTTCTACCTCTATTTGGAAAAGTACTATAGATTCTAATCAATTCCAAATTGGTTACGCAACTCACCACGCAATGTCTTTTATTAGACGAACAATATGGCTTTTGCTTCTTTAGTTCAACTACCCTTAACGGTTATTGATGAAAGTTTCTGTCAAGCCTTAGTTAAGAGTGATGAATTTCGTACTGTTGCTTTAGGTATCTCGAAGGCGTTTGACAAAGTTTAGTATGATCATCAGCTTCACAAGTTGAAAGATTATGGTGTTTTCGGTCGAATGTTTTGATTTGATCAGTGATCTTATCATCTTGCATGAGGTAAAAGGTTAAAATAGTGTATCTTCGTAATTGATGCTGGAAATCAACATTTTTTGTCGTGTTTCAAAGTAGAAAGGGTATACAACGCAACTAAATTGTTCAATAAATAAATACATAAATGATTTGTTGTAATATAAATTGAACTGCACCACATATTTGATATAAAAGAACAGATCCGACGTGAAACTTTTCGGGATAACAGTTCAGACATTACTCTATTTATTGAAGAATTTAGTTCATGCCACATTGACTGATAAACTCCTACAACAAAAATTCTCAAATTGCCATATTAGTAATCAACGCACTCTCTTCAATTTTCAAAAACAAATTCAACCTTAGCGTTGCGACTGCACGCTCCAAAAGTTTTTATCCGTTAACAGTAACACATTTCTAAAAAAACAAACATATTTCGATTCGCATTTAATTTTTTCGTTTCTGATATGCTACTTGGATTTTACTAAAAACAAAATAATTTCCATGCCTGATGATGACTGAATGTACAATTGAAAGTACTTGAAGATTAAAAAAGGCCTTATACGGCTTGAAGTTATTAAAAACAAGGATTTTAACATTCATCGAGTGGTTAATGCAACTTTTTTAAATTTTGTTCGCCATTTTATATCATTAACTTTACTAATCTACTTTTTGTATGAATGATTGATTGTAATATATATATATATATATATATATATATATATATATATATATATATATATATATATATATATATATAAGCAAATATATGGATATAGATCCGACAGTATGAAGAAAAATATACGGAAATAACAAACAAAAATCCTAATATGCAATTATGCTGTTTTACATTATATTATGTCAATGTCGAACGTTTCGGTCTAGTAGACCATCTTCAGGACATATTCATAAAACATAATTAACATTAGACTATATTTAATTCAACATGAAAAGACGATGGACATAAGAGTAAGACTAATCAAAACAGACAACTGAAATTTTTCAGGATCAGCGTTCCGTTTCAATATGATCACGTCGGCGTCACGTGGGCGATGCTGTGAAAACGTATTCCTAAAATAGAGTATTTTGAATGAAAAGTGAAAAGAATTTTATTTTAATCTAAAACTTATATGTACCTTTGTCGAGCATTAATCTTGCTAGAAAAGTGGAAATATTAAAGAAGCCGGGTCTAGTATTCACCATGCGTGAGATAGATATTATGACTACCTCATAAATCTGTCTAAGATTTTTATTATGAATATATTTTAAAATCTTCACAGAATCAAAATCTAAATTATGATCAGACTTAGTTGTGTGTACAACTAAAGCATTGTTTAAATTACCGAGGCGAATATCTCGTTTATGTTCGAAAACACGAGATTTTACGTACCTACATGTTTCACCCACATATTTTAAGTCACAGTTGTTGTATGAGATTTGGTAGATGCAAGCATCGGGTGTAATTATGTTTTATGAATATGTCCTGAAGATGGTCTACTAGACCGAAACGTCCGACGTCGACATTATATTAACATTAAAACAACATAATTGCATATTAGGATTTTTGTTTGTTTTTTCCGTATATTTTTCTTCATATATATATATATATATATATATATATATACATGACATTGAACCCACGTGAATTTATAGAGTTTTCTTTTTAATTAAGACCAATCAATAGACGAGTCTTAAAATAGAATGAACACACTATTCAGCTTTTTTTAGTCAACGAAGAAGAGAAAGGATGTACCCTTTCTGTGTTTTGACTCCATATGTGTGTGTGTGTGCTTACCAAAAATTGCTCGTAAATAGAAAGTGATTTATATTAACTTGCAATTTTTTTTTGGCTCTTTAGCCGAAAGCAATCAAAAATACAAATAAAGAAGAAATGGCGGCAATCAGCCAAAATATTTATCGGATGAAGAAAGAAAAAAGAGAACGTAAAAAGGGTCTTTTAAAATACCCCATTTTCCTTGGTGGAGATTTACTGGAAATATTTAGCAGTTTTGCCTATCCTTGAAAAATTAACGAAAACATGGCCGTGACAGTTTATATAAGCAGAAATACTCAAATTATTTTACAATAGTTCAGGGAAACAATAAATTTATTTTAATGTCGATCATATAAAGTAACATATCTGGGAATACACAAGTGTATATCTACACGCACGCACGCATACTCATATGTGTGTGTCCATGTGTGTGCTAATATTTCAATAAATATACTGAGATTTAGAAAAATGAGCTGACTGCTTTATCAGGCTAAATGATCCTGTTACCCTATTTTAATACAAGGCAAATGAGAATCAGCCTTCTACATCTTGTTATTATTTTTAAAGCGATCAGTTTCAAGTCTTTATTGAATTCCGAATGTGGGACATTCTTTTATTGCTATTATGGTTGTTATCATTGTTACACACACAGGTGTATATATATATATATATATATATATATATATATATATATATATATATATATATATATATATATATATATTCAAACAGGTTCGGTTAAATACTTTAGATATATCATATCTATAAGTTTTCGTTGTGAAACTTTCAAGTTCGCAGATTAATGTCTGATAGACTTAGAATATTGAGTAAGAAAGATACCAAATTTTTTTTCTCCGTAGTTTTTATTTTTACAATTACTTTCAACTTCATCTGAGACCATCTTCAGGGGTTAAGTTGTCTGTGAGTATGTATATGTGTCTGTGCATTTAAAACATTTAAACTATTAGTTTTTTTTTTTCCAAGTTCACGTGTTCTTTTCTTTTTTTCCAGTATAAGGAAAGTAACGTTTTTTTTTTTTGTTTTTGTTCATACGTATATATATATATATATATATATATATATATATATATATATATATATATATATATATACGTATATATATATATATATATATATATATATAAAATTCTTACCAATTTTTTTTAACCAATATCCGTCTAATCTGTAAGTGTGGGTATGAGTGTCCCTTTAAGTACTTATATATGAGCTATGTTCAGCCAAATGAAATGTAAGTCTTTTTGTTAGTATCGTCGTAGTAAAGCTAAAGTCCTTATTGACATTTTTATTAGAGATGCAATCTCCTAAAGGACATTTAAACTGATATACAATGCTGGCCTTTAGCAAGATACTAATTGGAGGAGAAGAATTGTCATGGACAAGTACATTAATTGGATTAAATTTAGTATAGTATATAATTAATTTTATTTTTTTAACTTAGATGAGTGGAGGATATATTAGTGTTTTTGAGTTTTTATGAGCTTTTATTTTTCTTCCTGTTTATAGTTGGGATGCATTTGATTACGATTTATTAATTTGATATGTTTAGAGTTATTTGAGGATGGATTATATTCATTTTTATTTATGTTAATATTCTTAATAGCTTGTCTAATTTGTTCACCAACAATGTAATTAAGGAACTCATAACCCTAGTTAGTTTTTCTTATAAAGGGAGATAATAAATGTATTATTATTCCTACAGAGTCAATTAATACATCGAGAGGAACAGGACTTTTTGTCCTTCTTAAGTTCATATGTGAACTTAAGTACAGTGGGTTTTTTGAAAGTTTTCTTAAAGCTCGGCATTTCGGCTATGCCTTTGAGAATGTCATCTACATATCTTAGGTTAATGGAGGGATTTTTTTGTGGTATTGAGTACATTAATTTCTAAATTATTCATGTAAAAATTGATAAATGTTGGCCCAAAGACGGAACCTATACTGTACGTAGATGTTGATTTTGTGATCATAAACAGGAATTTCTGTGGTGCACATCAATAGTAGTTTTTAAAATATTAGGTTGAATTTTTAATGGAGGGGGAGAGATGGATTGTTTTAGATATTGTTTATGATTATATCTATTGTTTCCCTGACTGGGACGCGTTGGTAAATAAGTTTTCAACGTCTACTGAGGCTAAAGTTTCATTACTGTTTTTTTGTTTTTTGTCTTTAGAATTTGGAGTAGTTCGTGTGTTGAATTTATGCTGTATTTATTTAAACGTAAGGTGTAATTAGTTGATTAAAAACTGGTAAGAACTGGTAAACAGGGGTGGGGATATGAGGGTCGGAGAGGGAATGTTACGTTTGTGTATTTTACAATTCCATATACATATATATATATATATATATATATATATCCTAGTTTATAGTCTCCAAAATATAACCCAATATAAATTCTTTTTCTAGTATCTACTATATAACAAAATGAACTCTCTGTTTATTGCTAATCCACGAGAGAGAATGCGTATTTAATTTTACGAGTTGATAATGTTAAAGTGCTTTCAAAGTCGACATTCTGAATGTCCATACAAATGACCAAAAACTCAATAATGAACCAAATTCTTCCAGATTAACACTCTTCAAGCTGAGCTATTTCAGCTAATGGCAAGGAGTGGACGAATTACTTTTCTTAAATCAAGTGCATCCAAGCCATTGTATGTCGCAAAAGACCAACCTACTTTTCAGATAAAATGAAATTATATTGATGCCGAAAACAGGGATTGGAGTAACATATATTCGAATAATAATAATAATAAGCACAGCATGGGGATATGGAACACAAAACTATACCTTAGGCACACCGGGGCACTGCCATATCCAACCGTCTGAATATCCGACGTGGAATTTTTCAAGGAGACTCTCTGTCACCCCTTCTGTTTTGTTTATCCTTAACCCCTCTTACACATGAACTGAACAACAGTAGCTATGGTTACAAAATAAATAAGAAAATTTTCAATCACCTACTATACATGGATGATCTCAAACTCTTTGCCAAAGACGACAATGAGTTGAAAGGCCTCCTCAATATTGTAAAATACTTTAGTGACGACATAGGTATGGACTTCGGATTAGATAAATGTGCAAAAGTAACATTCAAGAAAGGTAGAATTACAGAAACACCCTCAATAGATTTAGATTTTGTCACAAAGATTAGGGAATTGGAGCATGAAGACGCTTATAAGTACCTAGGAATTAGCGAAGGAGATGGCATACAACACCCCCAAATGAAAGAAAAAATAAGAAAAGAGTACTACAGGCGTGTACGTCTGATACTAAATACTGAACTAAACTCAAAAAATAGAATATCAGCTATGAACACATTGGCTGTCCCAGTGGTGCATTACAGCTTTAATGTCCTTAACTGGACCATAGCTGAAATTAAGCGAATGGACGCCAAAACGAGAAAGCTTCTCACTTGCTATCGCATGCATCATCCCAAAGCTGATGTTGATCGTCTGTATGTGCCCAGATCCGAAGGAGGCAGAGGATTAGTTCAACTAGAACTGTCCTACAAAACTACAACAATTGGCCTCCAAAGATACTTGGAAACTACAGAAGACTGGATGATGGTATGCGTCAAGGAACATGAAAGTAGTAAGCGTCTTTACTCCGTAATGAAAGAAGCCAACAAATTCAAACTGGAGCTTCAAATGGGAGTAGAGATGCAACTACAGCCCAATACACCGAAACTGCAAAATACTTGAAAAAGACAGCAAAGACGAATGCAACCGACCAGATACAGAAGCGATGGCAAGATAAACCGCTTCATGGCCAATACTCTGCCCGTATCAAACAAGCTGATGTAGACAAAACCCGTACCCATCAGTGGCTACGCAGTGCAGGGTTGAAAGCGGAAACTGAAGGTTTTATCCTTGCTGCCCAGGACCAATGCTTGCTAACTAGGAATTATCTAGCACATATACTAAAATATTGTGTCAGCCCAAAATGCAGATTCTGTGATAAATATCCAGAAACGATTGATCATCTTGTATCAGGTTGCACGATGTTGGCACCCACTGAATATAAAACCCGACATGACAGAGTGGGCCAATATCTGCACTGGAAAATCTGCAACTTCTACGGGAAGGAAACTGAAAGAAACTGGTACCAACACCACCCAGACCCGGTTACGGAGATAGGACCTGTTACAATTCTATGGGACTACACAATTCACACTGACAGAACAATCAAGGCCAACCGCCCAGATATTGTTATTAAAGACCACAAACAAAAACGGTGCCTCCTTATTGATATGGCAGTCCCTGCTGACTGCAATGTATCTCTGAAGATATTCAAAAAGCTGTCAAAATACAAGGACCTTGAAATAGAGGTCTCGAAAATGTGGCATATGGGAACATCAACAATTCCTGTTGTAGTTGGAGCCCTAGGACTGGTTGGAAAAAATTGCAGTAGACTAATTGCAGGGATTCCTGGAAGCCCATGCCTCAAGGAGATACAAAAAATTGTTCTGACAAGTACAGCCCACACTTTACGAAGGGCTCTATCTATGTAATTTTTTTTTTTTTTTTTTTTTGTCAGTGAAAAGTGTCATGATGCCATTTCTAACCTTAGGTCCCTGGGTAGAACCCGGAAAGAAATGTGTAAACGCCAGAAAGCAAAGAAAATAAAAATAATAATAATAATAATAATTAGAAAACACGTGAACATTTCACGGTTTTCCTATTTTAATTTTCTGATTAATCTTTATTCTTAAGATTCAATAAGATGAAGGCAAGTTGTATGATAATAAAATATCCATAGAAATCACCGTTACATCGTTAAATTTGAGCTTTACAACGTTTTCCATTTCACTGAAACAGCCATTAAACACTTCTATCTTCCATTCTTTCTTTATTTTTCTCACCGAAACCAAGTAGTGTCTTTTGACTCTTTCCACGCAATCAAAACGAAATAGTTCATTATTTATAATGTATTGACAAGACGTAACGGTCGTACGAACTAATGGTAGAGGGACAAGCAAAATTGAAATGGGATAATAATAACAGTTTAAAAGCGGCGTCATAATCAGGATGTGTCTAAAATTACACTGGTATCTCCGCTGGAAATATGACTTCAACGTAATTGAGTTATTACCACAAATCGGAGAGAGTTATGGAGAATAAAGAAGCAAAATTCTTGTGGAACTTCCAGATCCAAACCGACCATAAGCTTGAACAGAAGAAAGTTGATATTACTTCGATTCTTAAAGTCAAGAGAAAGTGCTATGTTGCTAATGCTAATTTGTGGGATATGGTTACTAGTATATTTATATCATCATTTGTGCGTTAGATACCATTTTCAGAACTTTAGGCAGTAATCTAAAAATGCTTACAATCAAGACCCCTGTCCCAACACTACAGAAATTTGCATTACTAGGAACTTCTAATACTCTGCGAAATCAGGTCAAAGCGACTTGATGGAGAGAATCAATAATATATGATCTGTACAGTTTAATACTGTAAAGTAATAAGTAAATAATAATAATAATAATAATAGTAATTATTATTATTATTATTATTATATTTCGATTTCTGCTATGATCACACTACTTAAGAGGTCTACGGTAGACCAATTGATCGCACTTCTATTCTATCCTCTATTACTATTCGGATCGTTATTTCTCCTCTATCCTCTATTACATTACGGAACGCTATTCTCTATTCTTTTCATTATATTATTTCTCTATACGGATTACTACTCAGTGGCTACTTTTCGAGCGAGTATTATCGAGAAAATACTATTATTGCAAGTTTTATTCGAAGACATCTGACACCAGTATTGTTAAACAGCGTTGCAATAGTTGCATCTGCGATTACAAAGTCTCTCCTACAACGGACATTACAAAAGTGACAACGAGTATTCATTGACATCACAAAAATGATTGAGCTGAATAGTTGTTTTCCATCTCAACATATTTTGTTTGATGAAACTGATGACGACGGGTGATAACTTGTATATATTTAAAAACTTTAAGATCCATTAATAAGGTACACTATCAAATGCTTTACGGTAAGCTACCTAGGCAGTACTGAGATTTTTCTTTTTATTGAAACAGTTTTCCAGGATCATCCTATTAATTAATAACGGGTAAGAGCCACGTTTGCACCCTTTTTGGTGAAGAGGTAGTATGTCACTTTTTTCTAAGAAGGAATGTCAAAAGTTTGTAAACAGTAGAAAGACATGTAATTGGTCTGTATTTTTTGGGACGTTTGTGTCATCTTTCTTGTGTAGAAGGAAGGTAATTCCTTTGGTTAACCATGCCGGAATTTTAGTATGATCACTGACCATTTCCTAAAGTTCTTTGGCTAGTGTTTTTGTGTACTGTATATAGATAATAAAACCAAAAGTTAGGAATTTTATCTATTCCTGGAGATTTCCAGTTGTGTGTTTTTTTCAGTGCACATTCAAAATCTTCTTCTGTGATTCCCGCCTATGTTTGTTCTGGTTTATTTTTCACCCTCTCTACCTCTTACCTCATCCAATCTGCTTCTTTCTCATGTTCTTAAAGGTAAGCCTATATTTTTTCCAGAACTGTACAACCTCTTCCATTGTTGGGTGGTCCCTTCAATTTTTTGTTTGCCTTGTTGTGTCTGTAGAATCTTGATCTTTTTGTCACAGCGTCTGATTCTTTGATCCTTATTTTTCCTTAGCTGATAGGACTTCATTCCTTATTTTCTATTTTCTTTTGACTTTTCTGCCTATTCTAGTTCTTACATTTGTTCCTCTTGCTAGTTCATTGATAATATTTCACTTCGAAGTTGTTCAATTTCTTTCTCTATTTTGCTTTGGATCTTCATGTTTTTGAGATTACCTTTTTTACTTTAATGATTAATTTTTTAATTGCTGATATTGCTGATACATATTTTGCTTCGTAGTGACTTATATGTGGATCTACTTCATCCAGAATTAATTTGAGTGCTGCATTGTAGAGTTTAATAGTTTTGAGGTTATGCTTTGTTGGCTGTAATTTGGGGAGTTGTTCTATTTTCTCCATTTCAATATTTTGTGTCTGACTTATATGTCTAATGATTTCTTCGTCGGTTTCTTGTATATTATTCTTGTTTTCCGTAAAATAATTCGGTTCAGTGTGTTTTGGATTCATTTTATGGTTTGTGAGCGACTATGATCCCACCTTTCCAACTCTTCTATAAACTTTAATCATTATCTTCACAGTGTCAGTTTCTTCCTTATCATCTGTAGTTTGTGTGTTGTTAATACTTTTTATATCCATTTCTGGTTCCCTTTCATCTTCTGTTGATTCATCTATTCTGCTTACAGTTCTTTTTATTTCTTTAATTTCAGCATCTCTCAATCGGTTTTTTCTCGTGATGTACCTTATTACATTGTCTAGTTTATTTGTACTTTCTAATTGCTTGTCCAGCCTTTTCTCACTAAATGTCATGTCTTTGATGTGATGCTTTGTGAGGTTTGTGCAATGCTTCATCGAATGAAATCAGAACGAGTTTGTACTTCGCACGAGTCTATTTTACCTTTTCTTTCTTTAAATGGATAGTTGTGGATCTAGTTAGAGAATTCGCAGGACCATCATTGAGATTATCCAATCCTGAAGATTCAATATTTGTGTAAAAGTTTGTTACTATGGCAGATTTTTCGAGTTCTGGTTGCTTCCCTCCTGAGTGACGGGCTCCCTGTTTAGACACTGGAAGTGCCATAATGGATTTCTTGGTTTGACTTTTACTACTCATATTGTTCCCGCGTGTGACGCATGCATCCAAAAGTCCACCCAGAGTCTCCCGGCACATTGGTAAAAGTCTTTTACAAACATGGATTAGAAACCTGTAGGGGATTATTATTATTATTATTATTATTATTATTATTATTATTATTATTATTATTATTATTATTTTCTAATCCAAACCAGAGACGTAAGAAGTAGCATCATGACATTTTCCAGCGAATATTTTTTGAGAAGAAAAACACAACCCAAAAACACCTTGAGATCACACACATTTTTCATAAATAAAAGCCGTTCGTAAGGTGCGGGCTGCACTTGTCGGTACATTTTTTGTGTTTTTTTTAAGGCTACGAGGAATTCCTCCAGTGAGTCTATAGCAATGATTTCCAATCAATCCGAGGGCTCCAACTACCACTGGAATTATTGATGTCTTCATGTGCCACATTTTTTAGATTTCCACTTCGTTGTATTTTGATATTTTTGGAAGATTTCAAATATACATTTCAATTTGCAGGGACTGACATGGCAATAAGACGGCACATTTTTCGTGGTCTCTTATCACGATGTCTGGGCGGTTATCTTTGATTGTTCTCTCTGTGTTTATTGTAAATTATTATTATTATTATTATTATTATTATTATTATTATTATTATTATTATTACATAGTCTAATAATAGGAGTAAATTTAACTTTTAAAAACAAGTCTGAATGCTTGGAAATTCTCTTGCACACCGATGGAACAGCAGGTAATTCAAACAGACTTGTTGTCACTTGATCCTAGCATGAAACAATAAATTGGGTGAAAATTAAAATAATGCTGAAAAAATATTTAAGTGATAGATATGTAAGGTGACTGGTTGTCACTTAATCCCCAATGACAGTCACCAGATACAATGGGTGTGAAGATCACAAGTTTTAATATCTTTCATGGTTCGGATTTATGGAGTCATAGCAGGCTAATATTGAAAGGAAATTGTCGTGGAATCTGACCAGGTCACTAGATACCAAAAGGGTGATTATTCTGAACACGAGTAGAATCCCCGAGAGAAAATCTCTTGGGCCTTCAGGAGGAATCGTGCCAATAAATCTCGCCAACAGAGAGCCACTGCTGATTGGATATTTCGTGATGATTGCAATGTTAACGAGGATCGTATTCACAAAGTTTATGGTCACGCAATAATATTAATTTTAATAATAATAATAATAATAATAAACGTACAAATGATAATGATATTAAATGAAAATCATTCTCTATATGTCTTGGAATTTTAGAATCTGAAACAATGAATCAAGACGTTAAAAAGTAAAGTACCGCAGGAAAGTTCGAACGTTTGGGAGAAGATAAATGCAAAAATCTAAAGAATACCTTTTCACTGTCTCGTGGCAAAACTACATTTAAAGGCAAAAAAAGAGGAACTGAAAAGTTTCAATCAGTGTATTGCACCGTAGGAATAAAATCAGATTCTACGGAAAGGGAAAACCAGGAGTTGGGAAACAAGTGCCACTCAATTCAACAGTTAAATGAGAAACAACTGAGCTGAGAAAAAGTATGAGAAAATAAAAAAAAATGGGGGAAAAGCTGAGAAAGAACAAAACTTCAAATAAGAATAAAATATATCAATAAAAATATACATAAAAAAGAGTACGTTTGACATATTTATAGAATTCTAAGGGGAAAAACGTTAAAATTACCAAATTGCAAATCTGGCTTCTGCACAAAAAAAGTCCTTATAGTAAATAGTACGGGGACAGACTGCGAAATGGTTCCAAAACGAATTAGAATATAACGGGTTAAGAACAGGAATTCACTATAAGAACTTGGATGCAATGGAATAGAGTATTATAAGAACAAAAGTAACTGTCTTTGAGAATAGAAATAGTATGATTCCAGGAATGATTAAAGTTCACAAGAAGTAGACCAGGGTACACTTTAAAGTTCACTTTACACAGAATTCCTTATTAAAAATTGTGATTTTCGGGAAAACCATTGATCTGTATGGTAACAATTTACCATCTATCCACTGTCTTGCATACATTAGTTCTTTTACTGAAACAGTTTATTAAATTCACTTGTTTTTTGTTTTTTTTTATCTCGGGCAGTCGCGTATCTGTTAGTGCAAGTTTTTTTCGCATTTTGATATATTCTGTCTATCTTGGCTTTAATGTAAATGTTTTTATGGTATTAAATTGGGCTGTTATTTATAGAAATTAAGTCTCTCTTTTCAGGTGTCTTCTTTGCGAACCTTTATGTTACGTATTTTGTAATCTATTTTGTTTACCTTTGAAGATATTTATGATCTGTTTTTGTCCTTTTTTTCTGTATCCATTTTACCTTCCCCTAAGTGTAGAAGAAGGAGAATATAAGAAAATAACCCTCTTCGAGTTAGACCGTTAATTCTATTGTAAATGTTAGATGTCATAATTAACGTTTCATTAATTTATCTTTTGTCGTCTCTAACTTATTTGATAGCAGAGTTTAGATCATCGTCAATTATAACGAGTAATCTTCCTCTGTATACTTTCACTAATGTGAATTGTCTACTATACATTGTCTTCACATTCCAAACTTATCGATTCTTCTCTTGACCAATTCAGGACTGACTCAAAATATCCAACATTTATTCTTTTAATCATGATATTGCCGTTGAGTTTAGCTTCCAGTACATTCCATACGCTTCTGTCGTATTTCTCTGTGAAAATTTTTCCTTCATTTCTTTCTGCTCGAGTAAATTCTTTTATCGTTTTCCTACAGAAATGGATTTCGTTTCCTATCACAGTTTTCATTTCGTGTTTGCTCCCTTCATTCCTTTCCGATTCTCTTTTCTCTTGTGAATCATCATTTCACTTTATCGATATCGAACGCTATTCGGGTATTCTGGTTAAAGATACACACTGTAGCAGTTTCCTTTTTTTATTTAGACATCTTTCAGTTATCAATAGACATAATATTGTTGAATTTTACTTGTCCTGTTAACACTCTCTTTAATTCGTTATATCTTAAAATATAAATCGATGCTCTGTTGCTATGATGAATAGTAGTGGCGAAAGCGAGTCACTCTGAAAAGAACTTACCTCTTATCTTCATCTCGGTGATAGAGTGCGCCATTTTTTGTAATTTTCAATTAATTTCCTCGTGATTTTCAAAAATCTTTGACTTTTCTGTCCTAGGCCTTGTGTAGTTGGTGCAATGTTGTGGTCAGACCTTTTTTCTTGATCGATGAATAGGTCACGTCTTACTCAACTGCCGATTCTTCATTCTTTCTCTTACTATTAAGGAAAGAAAACGTTTCAGTGGATGCTAAAACTGTTCGATAAATAATCCCGTTAAGATTTTATACTCCATAATCAGTTTTAAGTTATAGGCTTGTAATTACTTGCAATTATTCTTTTGTGTGTGTGTGCCGTTTTTTATATAAGGCTCTATCCTCCCGTCATATACTCTGGGATTCTTATTATCGTCAATTATTTGCACAATACAGTTCCTTGTCCTTAGTGCTCCTCTTCGCATAACACTTTCTCTATGCTGAAAGATCAAAGAGACATGAGGATACATAGTCTCAAGTGGAGCACTGTGAAAGAGACTATCGCATCATTAGCTTCCGTTGACTCTTATTATTAATTAGTTTGATAATTTCTAGATAATCCCTATATATAAAGCTATTCCAAAATCAATTGAACTATATGGCAACAGTTAATTTACTTTCACTCTATTAATCTTCATGTTTTTATGATCCGTATGCCACAATGATGTTACTGCCAGTTTAGCAGTTTTATTTTTAGGTTACATTTTCAATATCAGTTTTGTTCCATTTTCATTACGTTCTCTTGTCTCATATATTTGTAAGTTCTGCATTTTTGATCATCTATTTTATTAATCTTATGAACATTGTTTTTAATGAATCTCGACTTATCTCGATTAATAATAATAATAACAATAATAACAATAATAATAATAATAATAATAATAATAATAATAATAATATCCTTTTATTTTCTCTTCCGTTATCTCTTACCGGGTCATTACTGGAGTAGTAAACAAATGCATTCCAATTGCTGAAATTCTGATATTAAATGATACCTAACATTTGAGGTGTTTATATTATTATTGTTGTTGTAGTTGTATTTCCTTTAGTTTCTGGTGTATACTCATTTCTTTCCTAAAGTCAGAAATGGCATCATAACATTTTTCACCGAGCAGTTTTGAAAAACAAAATGAGATCAAACATATTTTACATCAATAAAGCCCTTCGTAAGGTATGGACTGTATTGTGAGTACTATTTTTTGTATTTCTTTAAGGCATGAGATACTAGAGATTCCGCCAATGAATCTATTGGAATCTTTTCCAATCAATCCAAGGGCTCCAACTACAACTGGAATTCTTAATGTCCTCATGTATTATTATTATTATTATTATTATTATTATTATTATTATTATTATTATTATTAATCAACAAGGAGAGAAAAAGAGATGGTCAATTTCTTTCTTTCCTGTCGTAGAAATTGTCACATGATAATAGACAACATTTTATTAATTAACATCAATTTTATCGTTATAATGATTTTATCTTTTATTCACATATCAGATGTCAAGTGGTTATGACTATAGATATAAAAGTAAAACCTTCAAATCAACCTTGACATACTTAGAACAGTTTGAATTAATCTTTTACTTTCTAATCGATCCACTTTCATTTCTATTTTTAATCACGCTTCCAAATGCGTCAACTTCTCTGAGCAATGAAAGAATTTTCATATTTTACAGTTTCCTTGTACCCAGACAAAATCGTATTAGTATCAAAATGTTTGACTTAACCCATTGATAACATTTTGGAAGGTTCTTATTAAACTAACATCTAGGCTTAGTTTAGTCTGGATGTCAAACATCATGGGCATCTTATTTTTTTATTTTTCATGGCATTATTATTACTATTATTATCTTTTGCGTTTCCTGCTTTGTATCCTGTAGAGTTGTGGGTCTAAATAGGAGAATTGTTATTTAATTGATAGAAACTATTCTTAGTATAGAGAATGTTCCTAGTAGGGCGATTTTCTGGGCAATTTGGATGTTGATGTTACCTGGGACATTCTGGGTAAAATTGTCCATTCCTTTTCTTACAAGGCCCAGAGCTCCAATTACAATTGGTACCGTCTCAGTTTACATTACCCACATCCTGTTAATCTCGATCTCCAGGTCCTTTCTCGATAATTTTCATGGAGGTGTTTCGCTCAGATTCTACTGTTATGTCAAGAAGCATATACTTTCAGAATTTCTTAGTTTTTATGACAATATCAAGTCTCTTGGCTTTTATTACCCTCTCAGTTTTAATTGGCGTGTCCGAGAGGATAGTTATATCTTTAATTTGGGTAACTGTCTGGATTGTGTTCATACAATCTCTCAGTGGTTTCGATTTTTCTCTTCTTCCAGGATACATATGTCGCTACTTTGTTTTGCCTGTGGGTATATTCATTTTTTGCTAGTTCTGGACATTCTGAGATAATGTGGCCGGCAGTTTCATAATATTTCCACAGATCCTGAATTTCGGATTAGTACCATCCCTGAGTATGTGCCAGTGATAGGATCTGGTTGCGAGGCTTTGGTCCTGAAGTGCATTAATTAGGCCTTCTGTCTCGGCTTTCAACCCTGCGCTCCTCAGCCACTGATGTGTTTTCTGTTGGTCCACATTTGTTTCTTTTTGTTCTTTTTAAGTATTTTCTATGAAACGCCTTTTGTCCTCCCGCCTTTTTTTGTAATTTCAATTTCCCAAGTTGTTTTGCTTTTTGTTTTACTCGTTTGCCGTAAAATGTTATTCGCTCTGTTTTTTTGTTGGAAGTGTTTCAGGTCTATTAAGATCTTTCTAGAAGAGTGCAGATTCTTTGTTGATGAAGTGGATTTGGTGTTTTGCTATTTGTAAGAGATGGTCACTGGTTTTTGCGAGGTAGGCTTCCTATCCGATTGTTGTAGTTTTATAGTCAGATCAAGTTGCATTAGAACTCGGTCTCCCAAAGGTCTTGGTATGTACAGCCTATCAATATCTGATTACGTTTGGGGCATTCTTATTTGGCTAAGCATTTTTCTGGTCTTGGCGTCTAATCTTTTAATGTCATTCAACTTCCATTTAATAATGGTGAAGCTGAATGTTACTACAGGTATAGCAAAGGTGCTGATAGCCTTCATTTTATTGGCCCCATTAAGTTCGCTTTCTAGTATCAAACACACTCTCCTAAAATATTTTTCGTATCTTTTTCTTCATAATTGAATGTTGTATTCCGTATCTTTAATTAATTTCTAAGTATTTGAATGTACCATCTTGGTCTAGTTCCTTAATCTTGTTGATATCAAGGTCTAATTCTGTAGTTTTCTTTAGTTTACTGACTTTGCAATTGGCTTTGGCAAATTCGTCGATTCCGAACTCCATTCTATGGTCTTCGTTGAAGGTTTTGACAATGGCGAGTAGATTTTTCTGCTGGTTATCAATCTGGCAAAAGTTTTAAGATCATCAGTATAAAAGGAATAGTGATGGCAATGTATTATGGGACCTTACCCATAATAACATAATGTACTATACCATACGTAATAAATAATGCGCTTCAAGAGGAAGCAGGAGTTCAGCCCGAAGTCGGACGACCGGCTGACCGGCTGATCGGTAGAACTCTCTGCCTTCGGGCGGGGAGGAACCCGATCGAGGCTACGCCGAAGGGCGGAGTCTCTTTCGGGGAGGTAAACCGACCCTGAACCCGTTTATACGGGTTCAAAGGGCATATTTTTGGCCGAACCCACGGAGATCACACGTTAAATCGGCCTTGTACCACAGGATGCCCTCTTGGTGGGGTGACTAAATACTGTTCCGTCTGAAGTCTAGAGTTCCGTCTGAAGTCTGGAGTGAAGTCCGTCAGGAGTCTGTCAGTCAGTCAGAGTGAGTCGAGTCAGAGGCAGTCCGAAACAGTCGCGTTCAAACAATTACTACTAAACCTGATTGTTCGTACTAACACTTTCTACTTCTCTGTATATATTCCTGTTTGTAATATATCTGTGTTATTCCATATACGTGTTCGAGTTCCTCTTTATTGGTTCTACCTCGGACTACCACCGTGATACAAGGAACCGGGCCATAACACAATGAATCTCCTTGAAAGATTCTGCTTTTGATGTTGTTTGGTCACGATGTTAATGATCCGTTTGTATGGTTTAGGTCTAGTGTAATCTTCCAGTTTTCATGCTCTCTCTTACGAATTTGACAGTTGTGGGTGATACTCTGTATATTTTAGACTCTTCTCTATCCATGAATGTTAAATGCCTTTCTGTAGTCGATCTATGCTATCGATAAGTTTCTTTTCCTTGTTTTCACCTCTTCGAATCTTCCATATTTTATTGATAATTAGTTGGTTCTTACACCCATAACCTCCTCTTCTACAATCCTTTTGTTCTGCTGGAAATAAATTGATTTTCTCAAGGTAATTGTATGTTCTCTCCGTTATGATAGAAGTGACAATCTTGTACATTGTTGATAGGCAGGTGATGGACCTATAGTTCTTCGGGTTCTGCCTCTCTTCTGTTTTTAGGTTTAGGTATGTTATTCCCTACGTGAGGCATTTAGGGTATTTTTCTGGGTTTATGATTATATGATTGTATGTCCGTGTGAGGTATTATATTATCCAAAAATTGGCTGTTCGGTCTATTCCTGATGCTTTCCATATTTGATTAGGGAGATATCAGCAGTTGTTTCAGTAATATTGATATCCGTCCATTTTTAGTACTGCATATATGTGTGTTATTCCCATTGTTTCCTGATCCATGTAACTCTTTCATTGTGCATTTTGCAGTTTTCCCACATCTTCCAGGATATTAGGCGGGTCATTTACCTCTATTTTTTTCCCCCGTTCTCGATATAATGTTTTGGCATATTCTTTGAAGATTTTCTTTTGCCAGAAAAACCCGTTTCTTTTTTCATAACGACTGATTCTCTGTTCCTTCGCTTGAATTGTGTTGTTTTAGCTTCTCTTTAACTTTTATTAAGTTAGTCTTATTCTTTTTGTCAAGGCTTCATTCCAGTTGTCTCCCTTTTCTTTTCTTTCATTTTGAAGCCCTTGACTATTTCATTTACAACTGACAATTGTCCTCGTAGTATATTTATTTCAGTTTCTATTTTTTCTTTCCAGACTGACATTTTTCTTTTTCGTTTACGTTGTGTTTTTACTTTTTCACCTATTGCTTCTGCGATCGTTGCCGAAGATATAAGATTCATTTCTGTCAGGTTCATCAGTCTTTTCATTTCGTCCTTTATTTTTCTAATTACTTAGCGATGTTGATGGCTTCACTTCATTGCTAGTAAAATCTGTAATAATCTGACAGGAAAATGGTTTAAATTGAAAGGAGCAACGTTTTGTATATTCTTGTGCAGTTGTGCTACTTCTTAAAACTTTTCCAGAGTATCCCTGTTGACTGCATATTTTTCTGAACTACAGTAGCAAGTTTGATATTTTACTTTACTTCACATGGCAAAGAATAAGAAACATAAGTAATTGCTGTGTCAGAATATTTCTACATTTTTCTTTCTTTTACTTATTTTATCGTTTCACTACTTCATTTTCTATGTGGAAACCTGTGTACATCTGCTCCCACAAAGTTTTTACTAAATGATCAACAGTGGAAATGTTGATTTAGAACAAAATGGGAAAGATTAGGTAGGGCGGAGAGAAATCCACGCAAAATCGAAGACAAAGACAAAAAGTAATTATAGAGATTTTTTAAATATTTTGTAAGAATTATTTGGAAGAATGTGAATAAGAATTGAACATACTTTTGAAAACTAGGAAGGTTTTATAAAAAAATAGAATAATTAAAAACATTTTTCATAAAAATGGAGGTAAATGACAAAAAGTAAAGAGAGATAAATAAAATTTTGCAAAGAAAAAATAGACGGTCAATATAACGGCTAAGTCTGTTCTGCTCAAAAGAAAGGTAACAAATGAAGAGAAATACAAAATAGAAGAAGAAGAAGAAGAAGAAGAAGAAGAAGAAGAAAATGGTTAGAAAAAAGAGAGGAATGAGGTATAATAGAGAAGAGGGAAACGAAACTGGAATTCATAAAAAAGAAAGAAAAAAATTAATTTAATTTTGAAGATGATAAACGAAGAGAAGAAATGTGGAAAGAGGGTAACAAATATCTTTAATGGATAATTTAAAACATCTGTGGAATTGATAAAAATGCAATTCGAAGTTGAGACAAAAGGAAATATGTAAAACAAAATACAAATATTAAAGGAGATCAATACAAACAATGCAAGTAATAAGAAAAAGTAAAATATGCAAGACTCAATCAGATTAAGAAAATTTAATATTTGTCAATCTGTTAAAATCTATCGATCTATCTATCTATCTATCTAGAGAGAGAGAGAGAGAAAGAAAGAGAGAGAGAGAGAGAAAGGAACAGGTGAAGAAAGATAGAAATACAGATTAGTAAAGAGAGGAGGCCGAAAAATAAAAGAAAGAAAAATAGTACATTTAAATGAAATAATGAAAAGAAAGGAAGGAAAATAGTAAAGAATCCTGAACAAAAAAAGAAAGAAGATAATTCAGAAGAATCCGAAGCACGGACGAAGAAAAAAGAATTAGCTGGAAAATGGCGCCAATCGATCGCCTCTTTTTCCGTTTCCCGCCTTAATGCAACCATGTCCAGAAATGGCCTGATAGTCGGACCGGCCGAACGGCCAACTCTATCCAGCTTTATCTGACCGGCTAGCGTACTTAAAGTGGACACTGTGTTTGTATGTACTAAGTCCGGTTACCCACGGCCAATAGTCTTAATAGCCAGACGTGTTGGTCACTGACCCCACACACATCTATCGCTTGTTTTATTCTCTTGGCTTTGGTTGGTTTTTCTTGGCTTTTTTTTATTCTTTTATATTTGATCAGAAAATGAAATAGAAAAGAAAGAGAAAAAGCAAATGGTTTGAATAGATATCAGTTAATCTGTCGGGATTTTTCAATTAAGATAAACTAAAACAAAAAAGGTAACATAAAATAATCAAATAAAAAGTAGAAACTCTTGTGTTATTCTTAATAAAATGAATCCACCGATAGTTTTTTTTTATATTTCCTCAAGTATAAAATACATCTGTCAGTCTTTAGAAGTCACCTGTTTCGTTTTTACCGATCTCTCCACTAAGAAAGTTGTGCGATAGAACATTCAAGTGATCAAATTTCCTGATAGAAAACAGGATAGTTGATCAATCTATCTTTTTTCTATGAGGACATTTTTCTTATATGAGAGGACACTAAAGCTTGCCAAAGAACATATTGACTGAAATTTAAAAAAAAATATCGAATATGAAGATAGCAGTTTAAACACAATTGAAATAATTGATGTTAGAATTTTAAACAATAATGACATGCCAATGAATCTATTGGTTAAATATAATCATTTTTAAATTGAGCTGACAATATTTAATTCATTATTTATGAAAGTGACCGAGAGTATGACAGTCACATAACAGTTCCGCTATGACTTTTCTGTGGTTCTTGACTTTTTCCAAAACTAAAATCGTTACTGAAAGCTCAGATTATGTGAGACATTAAAGAGCAAGCGACATGCCAGAGGGTCCTTATTATTTAAAGGGAAATGATTCTGTGATATGTATGTGGGATGACATAGTATGCACTTTGAAGGGAACAAAGACATTAGTTTTTAATTAATAATAAATAAGGGGCTGACCTGCATATATTTCCTCATATCAAGGGATAATTCTTTCTCTCAGAAATATTTGAATTTCATTTTTCGGATTTTTTACTTACTTTGAAATGAAATGTTTACAATATATAACCACTGATATTTGCATTAGGAAAACATGACACATTTATATATTTAATAAATCTCCAACATATGGCATGCTTGTAGATTTAATATATATATATATATATATAATATATATATATATATATATTTAATATATATATATATATATATATATATATATATATATATATATATATATTTAATATATATATAATAATAATAATAATATATATATATATATATATATATATATATATATATATATATATATATATATATATATGTATGTATGTATGTATTATATTTACCCAGGGTCATTTCATCGTTCAACTTCCACACGACAAAAATTTCCAAACACACAGACCATTACATACAAACCCTAGCTAAGGAAGTAAAATCCTACATCAGAGGCACAACAGATCTACTAAACAAAATTAATCACATACAAACAGTGCCAGAGAATGCTATTCTAGTGACTATGGACGTAAGGTCACTCTATTCAAACATTAAACACATCGAAGGGCTAACCGCCCTTCAGGAAGCACTTACTAAAAGAAGAAAACAAGACCCCCACCACAGAAGTTATTATAAAACTCATGGAGCATGTCCTTACATTGAATACTTTCAACTTCAATGGAGCACACTACTTTCAAGAGGTAGTGTGCTCCATAAGTGGTTGTGACATCGGCACTATTGCAGCTCCATCATATGCTACAATATTCATGGGAAAATTTGAGGAGACCCATATCTATCCCCTCACTGGTAGCGACTGCGTATCCTATGCAAGATATATCGGAGATATATTCTATGTATTCCCGGGCAGTGATGACAAACTTATCCAATTCCTCATGACCCTAAACACAGTACACGACTCAATTAAGTTTGACTATGAACAATCCACAACATCAGTAACATTTTTAGACACCCGCATTTAGATAGATGAAAACAGGAAACTACAAACGACACTAAAATCACCGACACCCACAACTATCTACACTTTAAGTCTTCCCACCCTAAACACCTCAGAGAAAACCTTCCCTAGAAGGATATGTTCCAACAATGAAGAATTAAATAAACACATTGAAAATCTGGAGCATCAATTCACAACACGTGGCTATAAACAACACCTAATCAGAGAACAAATAAATAAAGCAATTTCCACACCTAGAGAAGACACCCTAATGTACAAGATTAAAAAATAAATCTAGCCGCATCCCTCTAGTAACCACTTTCAACCCCACTCTGCCTCCACTATCCCAAATAATAAAAAGTCCCTGGGAAATACTACATCTCAAACCAGACCTAAAAAAAATTGTTTAAAGAAACCCGGCTTTCTATCATATCGTAGACCTAAACCTAAAACCTAAAAGAAATCATAAGTAGTAACCACATTTCAGGAGACAAGGTAATCCGTAATAAACTAACAACAAAAACAACAGAATTTTCTCAGCCATGTAACAACAAACCACATTATACACACGAATTCATTCACTAGCTCAGTCACTAAATCTACTTTCAAAATCTACCACGATTCTAACTTTTTCTATCAGGTCATCCCATAAGTTCTGTCCGAATTTTAACTTATTGTTAAAATGAACGAAATTTAAAGAGTATTTTATAATGTCTAATGGAGCTGAACATTATTTTTATGTTTAGATACATTTAAACTGATCCAATTTTATTTCAGAGAACAATAAAATTAAATTTTGTTTGATTAAAACCTTGCTAATATGGAAGTACCCAAGAATAATTTGAGACACATAATGCTTTATGAGTTCAAGAAAGGAAACTCGGCAGCCGAAGCGGCTAGAAACATTCACTCAGTTTATGGAGAGGAATGTGTGAATGAAAGAACTTGCAGAAGATGGTTTGCAAAATTCAGAGGTGGAGATTTCACCCTTGAAAATGAAGATCGAACCGGACGTCCAGTTGAGTTTGATGAAAAGCTTCTTGAAGCAGCCCTTGAAGAAAATCCTGCTTTATCAGTTGAAAAATTGGCAGTGGTTCTCAGTTCAATCCATACAACTGTTCATCGTCATCTTCAACAACTTGGAAATGTTCCTAAACTTGGAAAATGGGTGCTTCATGAATTGTCTGAAAACAACCATCAAATCCCGAGTTGACATCTGTTCTTCTCTCCATTCTCGCCACCTTTTTTGGATAGACTTGTGACTGGCGACGAAAAATAGATCATTTATCGAAATGTTAAGCGCCGTAGACAGTGGCTTGGTAAAGGGGAAGGACCCCAGCCACAGCCGAGAAGGGAACTTCATGGGCAAGTGATTCTTCTTTCAATCTGGTGGGATCGCCAAGGAATAATCCACTTTGAATTCTTATCCCCTAATGCAACAATTAATGCTTAAATATACTGTCAGCAGTTAGAGCGCTTGAACCAAGCTTTGATGAAAAAAAGACCTGCTCTAGTGAATCGAAAAGGGGTGATGTTTCATCAGGACAATGCGCGACCCCACACAGCAAAAATCAGGTCACAAAAGATTGAAGAACTTGGTTGGGAGAAAATTCCTCATCCACCTTATTCTCCCGATCTTACTCCTTCAGACTACCATTTGTTTCGTATCTTACAGAATCATTTGGAAGAAACAGCTTTTGTAACACAGGAGGAGGTTAAAACTGACATTTGTGAGTTCTTCGAATCAAAGCCAAAAGAAATTTACAGTAATGGAATTAGTAAACTTGTTAATAGATGGAAGGAAGTCATAGATAATTAGGGAAAATAAATTGTTGATTGAATCTGTAATTAAATGTAACATTTGGTCACTTGTTTTCTTTATTCAAAATTCAGACAGAACTTATGGGATGACCTGATAATTTACCTCCTAGAATGCACGCTATGCCAGAAACAATAAGTAGGAAAATCTGAATGGCCCTTTCACTACAGAATTAATAATTATCGCAATCGAATTAAGTCGACTCCCCATGAAAAATTATTACCTATAGAACAATATTTCCACCTAGAAAAACACGATTTCAAAACCCATGCCAAATTCACTATAATTGCGAGAATAGAAAAGTTCAGAGCAGATAACATTAGAAAGATTTTAGAGTTCCATGAAAGTAAGTGGATGCAACGTTTAAAAACACACTATCCAGCCGGGCTAAACTATAAATTTAACAATATAGGTAGTATTAATATATAACCCTACAAATTATAACATACGCACATTTCTCACCCACACAAGACAGACAGGCTTACGGAGGTGTTGAGGCCTCACACTTATACACACACTCACACGAATATACACACTTACACACGTCATACTCACTCACTCTCTATTGAGCCAAATGATAACACACACACACACAGCAATATGCACTCTTACACATATCATACTCACTCACTCCCTAAGAACCAAATAACACACACACACACACACTTAACAGAGACACATCCCCTCTCCAGGAACCAATAAAACTGTCAAACTGACCAGGGGAATTCAGAGCAGCATGAAACCATCCAGCTCTTATCTTAAATAACAACTTAAAAGAGACTGTTTGACCAACACAAAGAATGCTAAAAGATTCATGTTAAAAAGATAAAAAAAATTAAAAAAAAACAAATGAGAACTACATTTTTACTGTTCATTTTCTCCGTCAAGACATTCATTTCTGTAGTTTACTGCTACCAGCAAAATACCTAAAATAAATGTACGTAATGCTAGCTAAAATTTCTTGTATTTACAGCAGCCTGGGTGAACCAAAGGAGAATGTGAAGCCATTTTATCCGAACATGTGGATAGGACCTCGTATATCGGCATTGTGATGTGAATAGTATTTTCGTTTATTTTATAAACCTTTTCTCCTAATATCATTCTTCCCAGATATTTAAATTGTTGTACTCGTTTGATTTTTGTATCGCTAATCTGTATTTTGCTAACACAACCATTCATTCTAGATTTTCTTGAAATTTTATGTTTGTCCTTTCTTTTCTTTATCTTTCACTACTTTCTCTAGAAGTTCTTGTAGTTTCCCAGCCGTGTCTGCTATCAACCACTGTGTTATTTACATATCTTATGTTGTTAAGATTGTCGCCACCAATAACATAAATCATGGTTGGAGTTTTAACTCTCTCAGAATCGTCTCACTTTATAGGTTGAATAAGTTCGGTGAGAAAACACATTCTTGTTTTACACCCTTTTCTATTTTTGCATATTTACGAAATTCCTTTTCTATCCGAATGCAGGTGGTGTTTCTCTCATTATAGGTTCTCGATTATTCTAATATCCTGCCAAAATATGTCACGGTTACCTAGAATTTCCAGCAATTCTTTGTAGCGTACTTTATCAAAAGCTTTTATAGAATCTATAAAACAACTCGTGTCAGATTCCAAATAAATGTCAAATATGTTCTATGCTAAAAACCATTATCTCATGAAAACATTCAAAATTTAAAAAGCAACTTCATTTGATAGCATTATAATTAGTTTGTTCGATTTCTATCTATTTTTATAAATCATTTATATATTAAGATTCGTAAATATTTGTTTAATCTCTGAATTCTACAAAATATGCCTATCTATATATTGGCTTTCCTTTTTTGAAAGATTTTGGTCGTTTCGTATTTTTAGAAGTTAAAGTATACATTCCATAACCATTTGAGTAGAATGCTAAGATGTGCTTTTTTTGGTTTGTATCTTATGAATTTTAAGAATATAGATTAATATTTAAATGCGTATTTCTTGTACTGCTATTTGCAGATCATTCCTTTTCGCCTGTTGTTTTTATTTCATTGCCATCAAATATTTATTATGATTTCCCTGTTGCAATTGTAATTTGACAAGCAATTTGTGTGCAAATTTCGTAAAATTAAAAAGGGTGCGTTTGAAAGGCAAGTAGAAAAATCTGGAGAAACGATATTTGAATGAGGAAGGTGGTATGAATGAACATGGTAGAAGAGAAAAAGTAGATTAAAAGAGGATGGTGGAAAGAGAACAGAAAAATCTGTGATAAAGGAAAGAAAGAAGAAAGAAAAAGTTGAAGGGAAACGTAAGACGAAAAAAAAGATAAAAAAGTAGTGAAGAAAGAATGAAAGTAGAAAAGAAAGAAATAGAAAAAGTGAAAAGAATGAGTAAAATAAAGAATATGAGACGAAAAAAGAAATAGATGAGAAAAATTATAATAAAAATAAAAGACATAGATGTGTAGAGGACCGTGGCTGTGATGTTGATAGAAGTAGAAGAACACATGTGGGGTTAAGATTTTCCTGCTAGCCAGTCCAACTACATGAGAAAGTTGGACTTTAATTAAGTCCAAAGAAGGCAAAGAAAAACAAGACCGATGAATATATGTATACAAATATGTGTATTAATGACAAGAAAGGTTACATGGACAGTTACAATCGACAGTGTGTGTGTGTGTGTGTGTGTGTGTGTGTGTGTGTGTGTGTGTGTGGTGAGTGTTCGGACGTACGTGTATTGTGCTTAGCGTGTTCCCAGCATTTGGGAAACGCTATCTCTGTGAGCGTTCACATCTCCGAGGTCGTAAGGCCGAAAAGCCTGAGGAAAAAGAGAAGAATGGGCGAAGGGTCAGCGACTATTTATAACCAGGGAAGAGAGACCCCTGGTGAAAGGGTTAACGAACTAAAGGAGGAGTTAACTCCGACAGATGAAAGAAAGGAACAGATAAGAAGAAACTAAGCAAGCAAAAAGTAACTCAAAAAGTAAAAAAAAGTAACAAACTAAGAAAAAGTAACCCATAAGCTGATAGAAAGGAAGAAAGAAAATACATAAAGCGAAAGAAAGCGGGTAAGAAAGAAAGATAATAATTATAAACTCGGGGTAGAAAAAAGAATGAAAAGATGCAACGCGAAGTAAAAAAGAAAACAATATAAATAATGAAGAAAGGAATTCAAACGTTTAAATTGATGGAAAATAACGAAATGAATGAAAGAAAGAATGGAAATTATAATTTGGATTTTTTCTTGAAAGAATAAGAAAGAAAACTACGCATTGTAGCTAAAAAGAAGCCGTAATTATGAGCAGCTACAGGCGATGAGAATAATAGCTTCTGTCTCATAAGGAATTTCAGAGTTCTTTAAAAAATATTCCGATCACAAGTACTTAAAGTCTTTGCGAAAGAAAAAAAGATTTATAGCCAGAAAACGGAGTCAGAGTATTTTTAAAAAAAGGGTCAGATTGTTTAGTGCTTACGTTCAGTTGTGACAGTGATCGAAGGAGGGGAAAATCACCAATTGTTTACTAGGAGCAGCCAAAACATATCGATGCGAAATGGGATCGGATGTTCTCTAATAAAATCAAGGAAGGACAGATAGATTTAGGAAAGTGAAAAGAAGGAACGCATCAAAACAGGCTACATAGAGCCTTGATGTGTTTAGTGTTGTCTTTGGACAGGTCAGTTTGTGTATTTGTGCAAAGCAATGTCGAGCGTTAAAAGTGTCTTAAATGGTCACACGGGCGTCAGAATTTGTAGCACTGAAAATTCGATGAGTTTGGCATGAGTGGGCGCATGGTATTTGGGGAAGCGATGAAAGTAAAATAAACTATGGTAAAACAACAAGCCATTGTATTTGTGCAATATTTTGATGGAAAGCACTGGGTCGTTCCTGTGGAAACTACATACTCAGTGGACCACCGACATTACCACAATTGAATTCCAGATACAATCCCTGACGGCAGTAGTCTTCTACTATTTCAGCTGTATGATACAGTGTTTGCAAACGAGGCATGTGTGTGAGAAAACAGATATATTAGATATATGTCACGTAGTTGCAAACTGATTCGAATCTGGCTAAATTGTTATTTTAGCATACATATTATGAGTAAATGGTTATCACAATCATAGTAATTACATAGTTACATGCCGATATTTTCAATATTGATTTAATTAAAACATAAATAAAGATGCAATATTCAGTTATCTATAAAGATCTAACTTTCCTATTTACACCCCTTTCATTCATATAATTCTGGCGATAGTTGGAATAGCATTATATCTTACATTTATTACTAGACTAATCATTTTGAATTCTTCCCCTGTTGGCATATTAATAATAATCATTGTTAACGCATCTTTCAACCAAAATGGTAGTAGACATAAATTCAAGATGACAATATATTTGTCATATGTTCAAAATAAATACTACTATAAGGGTTAGTTATCACCGCAGTAATAATAATAATAATAATGAACTCTGAAGAAATAATATATTTGTAAATGCAAATTACCAGTTGTGGAGAACAATTTTGAAACTTATAATTTTTTGTTTGAGATCTAACCTAATTTGAGAAAAATTGAGGCTATAAATGAAGTCCAGTGATCTGGTCACTGATATTGTCGTATTGCTTATTTAATCTATGGCCGTTTACTGCTTTTCCAACTGAATCTAAGGATTAGCAGGTGTTGATAATTTAAACGATGCGAAAAGCGGTCAAGGAAAAGGAAGTAACGTCGTTCAATAGACAATTACTTGGTCGGTGAGTTCGACTGAAAACGCAGCTTCATGTTACACAAGCTTCTTCCCGATAAAAACTAATCGACGCCGGCCCCGGGAAGGAATGGTTGGCTTTATAGCCGTTCGTATAGTGATTCAACCTTTTCTCCTGAAATGCTTACCTTTCCTGTGAGACATTGCGGCGAGCAATAGCCTAATGTTGAATTACAACATTAGACATCAGTGGATATATGTAAATACTTGTAGAAATAGCTGTATACATAAGAGCAGACAACATTATTTAATGAAACTGGCACCTCGAGGGAAAATGGGAAAAACTCGAAATCAGAAAACAAATTGCTTGGATAAAGCCGAGGTATTGCAAGAAAAAATATTTTCAGAATGAACTAAATCAGCGATTTAGTTTTTCTTTTGGCGGAAGAATAAATAAACAAGAACGTAGCAATAATCCTGACAGAAATCTATATTTGGGCAGTTGCTTAAGCGTTTCTTTTTAAAGTGAATATCTTAATAATAAAAAAGCAAAAATTAAAAGGTTACTATTGAAAAAAATATTTAAAGAGTTATAATTAGCGAATGAAAACAGATTGGTCAAGTGCTAAATTCACAGTGATATATGCGTTATAATTATACCACTTTCTGAATAGGCTCCTGTATGATCACCGAAGTTAAGCAACATAAAGCTTGGTCAGTATCTAGATGGTTGACCGCTTAGAAATAGCATGTGCCGTCAAATTTGGATGTGCGGGTAATGGATAATGGTTCAAAATTGTTAACTCGTAGAGCCGAGTTCTAATTCCAGATTGATTCCTTATATTCTATTACTCTCAAATACAGCTGAGGAAGCTATGAGTACACCTCTTCTTCCCCAGCTATGGGTTAATTAGTATCACTTGCATCACTAAAACCATTATTATCTAAAAAATATGAATCCGATATGCTGCTAATCAAAAATAACCAACGTGTCTTTCAGAATGTCTATAGATATTTTCGTGTCTAATTTTTTCTGGAGATGACGGAGCGATATATTATTGAAGAAATAATCAACGCAAGGCAATGTTCGTTTTCGTCCTCTTGAAAATAATCACATTAATACTTTATGCATATACTTTACGGTTCCTGCTAAATCTTCTTTCGGGATCGCCATCATCTGTCTCATTCTCCTTAAACTCAACCGCAGTCTGAAATTATCAATGTTAACTTAAGAAAAATTGTCGGATAACTTATGTAGTCAAATCTGAGCTGTAGAGAGATTGTCACAACTGGCTTATGTAATTCATTATCTGAAAGATGCAGAAGACATGAAAACTGGGCACATTCAATCACTAATGCCTCACTGTCGACTAGAGTAACCCAACTAGAGAAGGTTTGATCATGCATGCGCAACAACAACCCCTTTGATTTGTTGCCAAAAATAATGACGTAATAATGTTGTTTTTTGATTTGGTGCAAAAATAATGACGTAATAATGTTGTTTTTTGTCGTTAAAAAATACGTCAAAAAACGACATTATTACGTCATTATTTTTGCAACAACCTAATACATCAGAGCTGCGGAGCTGGTTCAGGAAATATGCAAAATAGATAGATATTATTTGAACTGAGCTTGTAGCCAATTATCACAGTCTGTTCATCCCTTACTTTCTCTTTTTTTCTCTCCCCTTCTCTCTCTCTCTCTCTCTCTCTCTCTCTCTTTCAATCTGTTAATATATATTACAGTTTTTTCGTATATTTCTATATCTCTGTCTATTTCACTACGTATCTTTTTTTGTCAGTCTGTTCATATTTATCCAATACTAGCGGCTTAAAATATATTGATTGCTCGTTATTTTGATTGGTAGATAAAGATTCTAAAAATTCAATTCATCTTCCATATTCTAAAAGGCTATCAAACTTAAGCAATCAGTGTCAGAAATAGGTGACTGTCTATATTTCAAAATAAACCATATTATCATGTTCGAATATTTAATTATGAAACATATCATTGGTGACAGAGTGAAGATCATCTTAAGTGGATACTAGAAAAGAGAACAGGGTAATGCTCGTAATGTACAAATAGAAACATGAGAATAGTAAGAAGAAAAGAGAGGAGCAATTATCAAAGGCAGTTATGAAGTGGAAGAAATATTGGGAGAAGAATCTCGAAGGATACTCAGTTAGGATACTCATCTCAACAGAGGAAACATAATAAAAATGAGTAAATAAATGAATAATCTTCAGAGATATTCTGGTCTTTTCCTAAACTGCACAAAAGAAAAACTAAGAAAGCAGCCTTCCTGATTGGATCGAATATATTTTCAAGCTATTTAAGGGGTATATAAAGCAGATCAATAAGAATGAGCCACAACATTTCTAACACAATTGATAAAAAAGAACAAATTTGAATTGCGATATTTTCAGAATGAAAGGCGAAAGGAATAGAAGACAACTACATGAACATTCCAAGTGACAAGGAAAATTAGATTTAAGCGAAGCTGAACATGATACGGCAGAACACTAAATGTTGACTACATAGATATATTTGAGTGTCATTCAACCAGCCATATCAGTTGTATTGCGATAAAAGGTGGTTAAAAGGATCGGGTGGAATGGTTATTCCGCTGGAATGGTGCAAACTACTGTGAATTGTGTATACAAATGAAGAAGTCAAAACCACAAAATGGAAAGTTTCTTAGAGAATATGAAAAATAAACACTTGAGGAAATCGAGTAAGTTTTCTTCATCTTATTGCCAAATATACAGTGTCGTTCATTTAGTAAATTAGGGTGTGTAAGTGAAGAAGATTAAAAGATAGAAAATAATTTTCGTGTCAAGGTACAGAAAATGAAGGCAACAAGGAGGTCGATTGCATTTATCTTTATTGGCGTGCGAGGAATCGTTCTTGGAAGATTTGAAAATCAATGAGTGCAAATACTACTACTAATAATAATATAAAATCCCTGGAGAAAATAACCAAACTTAAATATAGGGACGATTTGAAGGTCTTTGCTAAGAACAAACAGAAATTAAAGTTCATTCGTGAGTCCGAAAATGAGAATTGTGCTAGTCGTTGTTAGAATGGTTGAAACGCCCCAGAAGATCTGAGAAAGATGTCATTTCCAATTAAATGTTGAAAACGAATAAATTTAATTGCTGATCTGAAGATGATTAAACCCCAAATAGTTCATATTCAGTCGATAATCATTTTCTGATCGAAAAGGTTAACTTACATAAAATTGATCATCAGGAGTCTTTTGTATGGACGAACTTGCCTGTAAACCAAAATTCATTCTTTAAAAATGTGTTGCGAGAAAATTGCTGATTTCCTTTCTTAACAACAGGAAGAAAGAAATGGAACATTTCAAACTTGGCATCAATGGCGTTTATGTTCAATTCCTGCACATCTCAGTTGTTTGAGTTTACAGCCGACAATTTGACAAGAGAATGGATTGTCTTAAGATGCACCTGCTGTCTGTCTCAAATCTAAAATTATTTATTCTTTCGCAGTCTCCATTTATTCAATATATACACCCGCCTCCGGCCAGCGACTGTCGTTCATCCAATTCCCATATTCAAGACGGCGCCTGACTTTAAAACAATATGTTTCATCAGTCTGGTAAAAGATAAAAAAATCAACATTTTGAAAGTTAGGAACAGACAAAGCACGCAAACTATGCATCATCGACTCTGAACAGTTGAAGATTTTTTTATTTCCTGGTGTTTCTCACATGGTTCATTATCCGTTCTGGACATGGGTGGGAGCAATGGATTAAAAATGTCCACAATTCTAACTCAAGATGAGAAATAAAACCTACTGACTGTGATAAGAGGAAGAATAAGATTTGGTGCTGCTCGAAAACGACATACTTATTTCAATTTTCCATGCTATACAGAGAGTGAAAACGTAAATGAATTAGCCATAAACAAAGACAAATAGATATTTAATAGTGTGCAACAAAATAGATTCGAAGAGTTTTGGGCTGTGCTTATCTTTAATGTAGGAATGATCTATCCGCTTAGAAAGACTGCATTTGAAATTCTATTATTTCAATATAAACTCTGATTATAGGAGTAGATGGAATATACATCTCTTTGAATCCCCAAGCAGTTTGCAATTTTACTAAGTCATACTTTGTCTATCACACGGACAAATTTTAGAACTAAAATCACACAACTGAATGTGAAACTGATTTACTCTTGGGAATAATTGTGCAATATATATAGAGTTATTTCTTATTATGGACAACATAATCATTAGTGAGAACCCTGTGAAGGTGATATCTACTAGCCTAAAGACATAAAGTCATATTAAAGAAAATATGCCTCATCTTTTCACTTATTAATTTAGGAGACAATTTTTAAGCTGGCCGTATCATTAAGCTACGGAAAACAAATGCAGGAAAACAAGGCTGAATTACCTTACTTACAAATACAAAAAGTTAAATTTTGAAGACATAAAACAGAGCACCAGTCCGGATGAAGACGGTTTCTGACTGAGGATGTTCCGAAATATCTAGACCCAATGTATAGTAATTATAGACATAGATACATAGCCAAAAACCCATATAAAACTTCTTTAAATCAGTTGACCAAAAGTGTCCAAATAGGAATATTTCCTATTCGATAAAATTCTAATTACCTTATTGTAGCAAAGATCTGTTATTTCTTTCTCCATCACGTATTTGGAATGACTTCAATCAAGGAGACTTTCTCATAAGAAAAATCTACTAGTACTATCACACAGGACATCATTATTATTATTATTATTATTATTATTATTATTATTATTATTATTATTATTATTATTATTATTATTATTATTTCCTTTGGTTTCTGGTATATACTTATTTCTTTTCTGGTCCCGACCAAAGACCTAAGGTTAGAAATGGCATCATACCATTTTCCACTGAGCAGTTTTGAAAACAATCGTACATATTTTACATAAATAAAGCCCTTTGTAGTGTCTTGTTGAGACCCCCATGTCGCCTTAACTGTCACACCCTTCAAACTTGAAAACATGTCCCTGATAATACCTGTCGATTCGTTATTACTCCTGTTCATGAACAGAGATGTATATTGGGTCACCTCCTAGAGGACATTCCCAACAAGTTAAGGTCAGCCAACTGATAAGCAAATCTGTGGTACAGAATAGAGTATTTAGTGTAGCTCATATTAATTCACCAGAAAAAAAAAATGTTCATGCTATCATCTGCCATCAGTTAAGAGGAGAAGCCATGATGGCCATGCCCGCTGTCGTACTAGGGCATTTATTATTATTATTATTATTATTATTATTATTATTATTATTAGTAGTAGTAGTAGTAGTAGTAGTAGTAGTAGTAGTGTTTTATTGGAGATGTTACAATTTGATAAATTACCTATCCTCTCACATGAAGTAGTTAGTTTTTAGATTGGGCAAGTTAGAGCAGGTACAAACCTTATTATTTTTGGTAAGGATATTAGACTAATTCAAAACCTATACTGGAAGCAAACCACTAGCATGCAGATAGAAAATTAATTTCTTAAATATACAAAAATAGAGTGGGTGTAAGACAAGGATATGTTTTCTCATCAAACTATAAAAGGAGGCAATTCTGAGAGAATTAAAAGTACCAGGATTCTTTATTGGCGGTCACAATCAACACGAGACAAGCAGATCAGCAGGCAGGTCGTCGAGTTGATTGGAGACACAGAACGGAAACTATAAAAGCGCCAACCGAAGGTAGTGAAGGAAAGCGAGAAGTAAGGAGAAACATAAATTGAAGTAAGACAGAATTACATGGTTTTCAATAAATACACATCGCAACAAAATTGTTGGTACCAAAAATGTGATAGGCATCTCTACTCTAGTCACTTTCTCACAGACGTGGTGTGGCTTCCCTATGTCTTTTCTACAAATATTTTCATGGTAATTGCTCTGACGATCTATTTTCACTGGTGCCCAGACTGCATGAATTTAAGCGTGCTATTAGGTTGGCATCTCGGTCCCACCTTTTTACTGAAACGGTTAAATGTAGCTGTCTCTTTTACTCCAACAGCTTCTTTTCTCGCACTTTCCGACAGTGGAAATCCCTTCCTCTTACCTGTAATGTCGGCATCTTCAGATGTCTTGATCTTGATAACCGTCCTTCTCTTTATCCTTTCCTCAAACGCCCCACTTTACTCTCACTTTCACTTTATGTAAACCCCTTGCTTGTTACTGGCATTTCCGCCTTGCTTGGGGAATACTTAAAAAAATGTACAATTTAAATGTCTGAGAAGTGTTTTAACAGAGGACGGAATGTCCGAAATCCGAAGACACATTGCGATAGCGAAAGATGTCTTTCAAAATTTAACCAACGAATTAAAAAAAAATGGACAATTTTATTAGAAACAGAGAGTACTGAGCTGTCATAAAATATCAGTCCTATATAAAAATGAAAAATCTCACACAAGAAAAAAGTCTTGATCAACAGAAATGTTGCTCTACAGAAAGATGCTGAGAATACAATAGAATGAACATGTTAGCAACGACGATGTTTTAAAGAAAATGGATTGAAAAAGGGCATTTTTACCTAACAAAACGAGACAGTTGAAGTTTCTAAGGAACATAATCAAGAACTTGGAAAATCTGACACTCACATAACATATTGAAGGCAAAAGGGACAGAAAAAAAAACAGTGCATAATCTACCTAATAAGCTTGTGAAAATGGATGTCATAACAGTGTTTAGGAGAGATAGCAAAAGGTAAACAATTACTAAAAGCTACAACGGACGGGAAATTGTGGAGAGGCATAATTGCCAACATCGTTAAGTGACATGGTACATAAAAAAAGTGGAGGTACTATAGAAAGAGTAGAAAATTAAATCGATTGTGAACGAATAGCAATCTTTCTGCAGTGAACCTTGTAAATATTCACAGGTCTAGTTTTAAATTAAAACTATAAATAATATTACAGTTCAGCTGTAGTGATAAAAGAAATTAAATTAAAACAGACCATAATATTATTGATATGTTTTTTCATGAAGAATATTCAGTTTTCGGAGATTATCGTTTTTCAGAAAATCGGATAATAGATTGTGTAGCCATGTATAGAAATTCGAAGTGTCACCTTTAATTTCAGCTGAACTTCTGCCAAGGACAGAAACAGAGTGCTGATATTTTACCTCACGGGAGAGACGAAAGAAATTTCCACATGAATGGAACATTAATAAATAAATCCAGATTAGTTCACTGAGGACTGAGTGGAAGTTCTTAAAATTTGACGTTTTAAAAGCAGGCTAGGATTTTATTTCTGTTGAAAAACTAGAAAAAGAAAATGCATAGCTCCCTTACCACATTACGGGTCTGGGTTTGTGTGCATCACCAAATGCTGCTTACGTAGAAACTTCTATTGGTAAGTACTGATAAATATTTAAAGTTGGGGACGCAGATGTTAAACACATAAATACTTTTATTTCGAAAAGTAAAAGATAAAATTTGCTGTCATTTACAAAAGTTTAACAACACAAATAAATTGACATTTGTAAATATAAAGTTAAAAAACATTTACCGTTCATACTTCTGTAAAAGTCGAAACTTTAACAAGATATTTTATGCAACAGGATTTTTCTTTCGAGAGGTTAAAATGAATGCGTGAAACTAAGCAAACGTAAATAAAAAGGCAATTTGCTGAAAAATATCAGTCGATATCGTTTTTTTTTCCATTTGATAATTATATGTTCACTGATGTGTTTTGAATGGGAAAGAAATTGCTTATATATTATCACCATTATGGATGTGCCCATTGAGTAGTGGTTACCCGCACGGACTGGTGTTCCGAGTTCAAATTCCGCCTGAGGTCGTCGAGTTGGTGAATTTTACCAATATTCTTTATTGAATAAAGCTTAAATAATTATTTAATATGATAACAAATAGAAGAGAAGACAGAGGAAAGCAATATTTAATGAATCAAGTGAATTCTTGAAATAAAAAGAGTGAAAAGAAAAAGCAGATTGAAAGAAAATATAACGTAAGCTTTTTATTAAAAAAGAAAGCAGGAAAGAAATGAGAAAAATCGCAAATGAAGGCTGTAAAACAATATAAGGCAGAAAGGAGACTAGCGTAATGCATTTATGTAAAAGAAAAGGAAAAAACAAAATGAGTGATCGAAAAGAATTAATAGGTTAATTCTAATCAAATGCATCCATTATTTTCTTTCATCTTTTTTTTTTTTTTTTTTTTTTTTTTTTTTTGTTGTCTTTGAAAATCTAATTCGTCGTTTCTTCTTTCTACTTCAGCGCATTTCCCTCTTCACTTCCTGTCTTCGTTTTTTTTTTTTTTTTTTTAATTTTTCCTTTTTGGTGCTGAATCCCCCACACATCATCGGTCCCACTCTGAGCCGCCGACATCGGGAGACAGAACATGTTACTTTTATTCATCAGGCTTTTTTGTGCATTTCTTAAAACTGTCAGCGACAATGTCAGCCACATTAACTCCCTTGTCTTTTACTTCCGCCTCGTCATTAGTTTATCAGCGCCATTACGACGAGCCACTCATAGTTTTCTCGACACTCACATTCATATATCAAAGAGAGAAAATGTTTGAGAGAGAGAGAGAGAAAGAGAGAGACATGTATGGTATTACAAGCATGCATCCACATTAGTACTTTCATCTCATAAAATATAATCAAACACACACACATACACACACCTATACATACACACACAGACATATATATATATATATATATATATATATATATATATATATATATATATATATATATATATATATATATATATATATACAAATATAGATAACTAGACTCGTTTCGAAAAACCCTCGGATTTTTGATTTGCCAATAATCAAATCAATCTCGAACTTTCCCTGACGATCCGTTTAGGTGAAAGCTAGGTAGGTTTGTCTGGCTCACTAGGTGTGTATATATATATATATATATATATATATATATATATATATATATATATATATATATATATATATATATATATATTACTTCAATTTCTTAAGAATTAATGGATTTAATTTTATAAAAATTGGCCGTCAATTTCAAATACGAGTATCCACTTTAATAACGTTTTAAGTAATAAAAATATCGGATTATAAATAAATTCTATAATACGTATATATATATATATATATATATATATATATATATATATATATATATATATATATATATATATATATATATATATAAATCAGGAGATCAGTTGAATCCGCTACCTTGGTTTCAGCCTTAAGGTATTCTCATGCGATTTTATTTATTTATTTTTTTTTTTTTGTGGGAGGATACCGTTTTTTTTGTATCTGAGGATACCGTAAGGTTGAAATCAAGGTAGCGGATTCAACTGATCTGATTTTTTAAAATAAAAGATCTACATCTTATTTTTTACTTTTATTTTTTACACGTTTATTGAGCTTCTTTTAATAACACTGTTTCCTGGTCTAATTCAACACTGATCATTAACTATTTATGTATTATATACACACTCGTGTGTGTGTGTGTGTTTATTACTATAAACGTTACTTTTAGTGAACGGTAATTTTGAAATCGCCTGCAGTTTGCAAACACGTATGCATTTGCTGTGGAAGTATATGCAATAGAAAAACAAAGCGGTTTGGCTCTCAACAACCTTCCACCAACTCCTAACATATTCCAAATTTAGTCCTTTGGATCCTGTCGGTACGGCTGAGACGAGGACCATCTGGACTGGCCAGCGCCTCCATATACCATTGCACATTTTCCCCATCAAAGGACTGAATTTTGACCAAGCGCTATTTTTATCATGTGAGATAAACGGATACATATTCACTAGGATGTCCTACTACAGATGCGCTGTAGTCACCAGAAATTGCACTTTCCGATTGCTACTTATTTCAGTTTCGGCAAAATTCTCTTAAAAGACGATGTTTAATTATCCTGAATACTGTAAAAGCTAATGTATACCAGTAGATGACTCAGAAAGTCCAGAGGGCTGGAATGATGAAAGTCCTTGACGATGATGAAAGGTAGTGGAACAAAATAACATATATATCGTTGTATAAAACATTGTTTTTGATATTTATTAAAAAAATGTTATGAACGCTGGTTTTGTCACAAACAATATATATATATATATATATATATATATATATGTGTGGGGGGGGATGTTAATGCGACGACTGTTAAATTCACGTTCAAAGATCAGACTTGCAGAGGTGTTTAACATTTTTTTTAAAAATATGACCAGAACACTACCGTGGTTTCGATCACTGCGGTCTCAGGTGGTTTGTTCAGCAAATCAAACAAATGGGACCCAACATCTCAAGTACCGGAAGTTGTGAGGGGAGATGTAGAAAAATAAATCAACTTTATCCGAGTTCAAATAACCCCAAAATTAAGTTCTTAACGTGTCTACACTTGGTCATGATCTCTGACCTCTCGTTCAGTAATTCAGTGCTCTCTCTCTCTCTCTCTCTCTATATATATATATATATATGTGTGTGTGTGTGTGAGAGAGAGAGGAAAGAGAGATTTTCTTCAGGTTTTTCCATATCAATTACTACAGAAACTTTGAGTAAAATTTTTGGCAGCTCATAAAATTCAACTAAATTATTACAAGTCCACCGATATAAGTAGATACACATTTATTGGTAACTAGTATAAGTATTTATATTTATGTGTAATAATAACATGTAAAGAAATAAGTTTTACAAGAATTTGTTGAAATTATTACTCTATAATTATATTAGTCGGTGAAATGCAGGAATCAATAATAAATAATAATTATATCCCAGAAGAGGGCCAAGCGGTTAGACGATGAGAAAAGACACAGAAATAGCAATGCTGTAATCGAACACTTAAGAACATTCAAGAAAACTCAATCCCCAAAATAACCCAGGATAATTTCTTAAATTTTAAATCTAAATTCATAAATCGCTTGAAAATCGCGTGATGTATAATTTAGAAAGACAAAACGTTCAAGTAGTTAAATATTTCGTCCCTGCATCAGCATTTGAGCGAAAGCATTTCTTATGCATCAGACAGTCCTTATCAGATTGAAGATTCATGTCCCACACTCGTCGTATTTCAAATACCTACGTGTTCAGAGCTTAAATGTCAATTACTTACGTGTTCAGAGCTTAAATGTCAATTACGTGTTCAGAGCTTAAATGTCAATTACTTACGTGTTCAGAGCTTAAATGCAGTTCAAGGCAGACTTTTGAACAATGTTGCAAAATAATTTACTTAAGATTTGTCTCTCTTTTATGGTGGAGGTAATGATTTGTTTCCTACTCGTTTTAATCCATTCAATATCTGTAAGCCGTTCTATTTACAACCAACAAAAGGTAATATGGCCGTGAATATATTAGACCAGGTCTGATTCTATTGCTTTACTCTGCCATTCTCTAATAATAGAATAAATAAGGGGATCAATGATTTAGACAGTTAACAAACCAAAACTGTTTTTGTAAATAATTATTAAATAGAAGAAAGTTCGGAAAAAATTCAGTTTTCTCGAGCAACAATACGGATCGAACTTAGTGATCTAATAAAGTTTTGTTGAACTATCGCTCTATTTCAGTTAGCTGTATTTATCGGCTTTACAGTGATTATACAAGGCGTAAATAAATAAATTATTTGGTTTTCAAGAAACAACGTTCAGATAGAAGAGAAATAATTATAAGAAGACAGCGTAGCGCCAATCTTTCGAAAAGTGGCCTTCTAAATCCTACCCTTTCTCATGGTAATGCACACCAACTTATTTTCTTATAAGAACTACATAATTATTTCAGCCACTTCGTTTTTGTTTTTGAAAATCCTTACAAATCCCCACCTTTCTCTCTCTCCCTTTCTCTCTCTCTCTCTCTCTCTCTCTCTCTCTCTCTCTGTGTCTGTTTTAGGTTGTTAGAGTTTTATTACATTTTCTTGAACGTAAGGATCAATGATACCTGGGTCATGTAGAAAACCAGGATTCCTACAAATTGTTTCAAAATATGAGACATTTAATTCTTCTAATTCGCCCACTTTATTCTGGATATCTCTACGAATGCATAATTATAATCAAACGTTTAAAACAAAAAGTTTCTAAATTAATATTAATTTCATCATGTATGATTTCAGCAACGGATTTCAGCTAAGTTGATTAGTGTCAGAATAGCATGCATTATCAAAAAAAATAAATAAATAAAGAAAGAAAGAAAGAAAGAAAGAAAGAAAGAAAGAAAGAAAGAAAATAAGCTGGTGAATAATGGCGGCAGTGTCATCAGAGACCAATTAGTACTTCCGGTGTGAAATAAATGAGCATGCACTGAAGATTGACAAGCAAATGTTGCTTCCGTTTCACAGAGCGAACTTGTCGGACAATTATTTTGAGACGGTCGAGAAATGCATCGGCTCAATAAATAGAGAGAGAGGGGGAGGGGAGAAATAGATAGAGAGAGAGAGAGAAAGAGAGAGAGAGAGAAAGAGAGAGAGAGAGAAAGAGAGAGAGAGAGAGAGAGAATAAGGTTATTCCGAGAATATCAGCAATCCAAATAACCAATGAAAAGAGAATTTCATTTAGTCTCGATAGGTGAGTGAATCCATCTTTCAAAATTATATTATCTTTTGTCACCAGAAATATTGCAGACAACCGCTGTAAAACTTGAGTAACGTAATTGTACATTGTACATTATACATTTATGTGTATTCTGTTGATTATAACATATTTAATATACGATATATATTAGGTTGGTGCAAAAATAATTTCGTTTTCTAACATATGTTACTATGTGAGAAAACGAAATTATTTTTGCACCAACCTAATATATATATATATATATATATATATATATATATATATATATATATATATGAGGATTATTAGGATGATGATGATGATGAATTCTTCTGTCGTCTTCGACGTATGAGCGTCTTTCAGTTCAGGTTTTATGTTTATGTTTCACATGAGACAACAATCCTGCACGGGATTTGCAAACAAATCCACACGAAGGGCATAGTGAAGAATTGACCGACATATGGGCTCGAGATTTAGTGTTAATTTTTAATTCTCTCAGTTGGTTGAAACGATTCTTTTTAAAGTTATTAGGTTTGGTGCAAAAATAATGTCGTTTTCTCACATATGTTACTTTTATATATGATTTCTGAATTAATTCATTGATATATATATAGCCATGTTATATATCATTTTGAAGCGCGTTTTTCGCTCTATCGAATCGTGTTATTCGTTACCGTTCTCAATCTCTTCATTCATTTTTTGCAGGCTTTTCGACAGCATGAACAAAATTCAAATCCGCACGATTTTCTTGTTCCAGTTCAAACTAGGCCGAAAAGCTGCCGAGACAGCTCGTGATATCAATAATGCGTTTGGCCCAGGAACCACTAACGAACGTGTGGCACAACGGTGGTTCAAGAAATTTCGCAATGGTGACGAGAGCCTTGAAGATGAAGACGGTCGAGGCCGGCCGACTGCGGTTGATAACGAACATTTGAAAGCCTTAATTGAAGCCGATCCTCGCAAAACCACACGAGAAGTTGCTGTTGAACTCGAGGTCGACCACTCAACAGTCGTTCGCCATTTAAAGCAAATAGGGAAGTCAAAAAAGTTGGATAAATGGGTGCTGCATGAATTGAACGATAATCAAAAAAATCGTCGTTTTGAGGTGTCTTCTACGCTCATTCTGCGCAACAAAAAGCACCCATTTCTCGAGCGGATTGTGACGTGTGATGAGAAGTGGATCCTCTATGACAACCGACGACGTTCGGCACAGTGGTTGGATGCCGGAGAAGCTCCACAACACTTCTCGAAGCCGAAATTGCACCAACAAAAGGTTATGGTGACTGTTTGGTGGTCTGCGGCCGGTCTCATCCATCACAGCTTCTTGAATCCGGGTGAAATGATTACAACGGAGAAGTACTGCCGACAAATTGACGAAATGCACCAGAAGCTCCAACGTATGTGCCCGAGATTGGTCAATATGAAGGGACCAATTCTCCTCCATGACAACGCTCGCCCGCATGTTGCTCAACTGACCCTGCAGAAGCTGAACGAATTGGGCTACGAGACTCTGCCTCATCCGCCATATTCACCGGACCTCTCGCCCACCGATTATCACCTTTTCAAGCATCTCGACAACTTCCTGCGCGGAAAATGCTTCAAAAGCCGAGATGATGCCAAATCGGCCTTCAATGACTTCATCGCTTCCAGAACTCCGGATTTCTATGCTAATGGGATGAATAAACTTGTTTCTCGTTGGCAAAAATGTGTCGATTCTAATGGTTCTAATTTCGATTAATAAAGTTTATTATGAAAGGAATTATGATCTTTTGAATTTGAACGTCAAAAAACGACATTATTTTTGCACCAATACTTATACCTTGGTAGCAGGTATATATATATATATATATATATATATATATATATATATATATATATATATACATCTATATATATATATATATATATATATATATATATATAATTATTTATATATTATATGCGCGGTACTTATTAGAAAGCGCTCAATATCAGAGATAGAGCTAGCATATTTTTCGCTACACTTCCAGTCTTTGAATTTCAACATACAAATGCGTATGTATAGACACAACACCACCCGTATACATACATATGTCATATCCGAGACTGCCCACATATGTTTATATGTATGAGTCCCGACGGACGACCAAGTATGTATGTGTCTGCGTACTCCATTAGGCGTATGAACATACATCGATGTTTGCGTTAGTACGATGACACCACGACGACGGTTCCCCCACCACTTCCATAATAACACCAATACACGCAATCTACATAAACCCAAAATTTAAAAAAAATTAATCAGTTTGTCTGACGATCGCAAAAGCGTGAAACCGAGGGTCACAAACTCACATTTATCCAACCAAATATATATATATATATATATATATATATATATATATATATATATTCATTTAAGCATGTCTGATTAAAAAAAAATAATATACAGGATTAAAAACACAAGTAAGAATTATAACTGTTTACTATTCTGCAACTTACACTAGTATTGGAAGCGATTTTCAGGTCTTGGTGTTCAGAAATCAAAGCCGCTGTATACATAAATACGCGTGCTATTTAATAACAATCTATTAAAAGAAAGATTTCTGCTTATATGTGTTATGTATGTATATATATATATATATATATATATATATATATATATATATATATATATATATATATATATATATATATATATAAACATGTATTGAACAACAAAAAATATAAAAAAATTAAAATCTTCAGACACACTGAGTTGTATATTAATATTCTTTTGTTTTTATTATTTCAGTTAAATTGCTTGACTAGTTTCAGCCAACATGGCCATCATCTGGAGAAAAAAAAAATCTGCTTGTTAGTAGCAGTGAACTACTGAAATGAATGACTTGATGGAGAAAATGAACTTTTGTCTGTAGTTTTCATTTGCTTTTTTATTTTTTTATTATTTTTTTAACATGAATTTTGGTCAGACTTGTGTGTACAAATAGTCTCTTTTAAGTTGTTATTTAAGATAAGACCTGCATGGATCCATTTTGCTCTGAATTCCCATGGTCATTTTGACAGTTTTATTGGTTCCTGAAAAGGAGATGTGCCTCCGTTAAGTGTGTGTTTGTGTGTGTTTGTGCTATTTGGTTCTTAAGATGTGAGTGAGTATGATGTGTGTAAGTGTGCATATTACTATGGGTGTGTGTTATCATTTGGCTCATTAGGGAGTGAGTGAGTGAGTATGATGTGTGTAAGTATATATATTCGTGTGGGTGTGTGTATAAGTATGAAGCTTCAACACCACCAGAAGCATGTCTGTCTTGTGTGGGTGAGAAATGTGGATAGGTCCTGATTTGTGGGGTTTTATGTTAATGCTATTTATATTGTTAAATTTGTGATTAAGTCCGTCCGAATAGAGCGTTTTTAAACGCCGAATCCACTTATTTTCATGTCGCTCTAAAATTTTTCTAATGTTATCTGCTCTGAACTTTTCTATTCTCTCAATTATAGTGAATTTGGCATGTGTTTTAAAATCGTGTTTTTGTAGGCGGAAATGTTGTTGTTTTATGAGGAGTTGACTTAATTTGATTGCAATACTTATTAATTTTATAGTGAAATGACTATTCAGATCTTCCTACATATTCTTCTGGCATAGTGTGCATTCTAGGAGGTAAATTATATTATGACTTCTATAGTTAGAGTCGTGGTAGATTTTGAAAGTAGATTTAGTGACTGAGCTAGTGAATTAATTCGTGTGTCTAATGTGGTTGCAGCATAAGCTTCTTTTGTTGTTACATGGTTGGGAAATCCTGTTGTTTTTGTTTTTGGTTTATTACGGATTACCTTGTCCCCTGAAATGTGGCTATTACCTATAATTTCCTTTAGATTCTTAGGTCTACCATATGCTAGAAGGCCGGGTTCCTCAAACAATTCTTTTAGGTCTGGTTCGAGATGTAGTATTTCCCAGCGACTTTTGATTATTTGGGATAGTGGAGGCAGAGGGGAGTTGAAAGTGGTTACTAGAGGGATGCGGCTGGGTTTATTTTTAATCTTGTACATTAAGATGTCTTCTCTAGGTGTGGAAATAGCTTTATTTATTTGTTCCCTGATTAGATCTTGCTTATAGCCACAAGTTGTGAATTGAGGCTCCAGATTTTGAGTGTGTTCATTTAGTTCATCATTGTTGGAATATATGCTTCTGAGTCTAAGTGCTTGTGAATAGGGAAGGTTTTCTCTGAGGTGTTTAGGGTGGGAAGAAAAGTGTAGATAGTTGTGGGTGTCGGTGATTTTAGTGTCGTTTGTAGTTTCCTGTTTTCATCTATGTAAATGCGGGTGTCTAAAAATGTTACCGATCTTGTGGATTTTTCATAGTCAAACTTAATTGAGTCGTGTACTGTGTTTAGAGTCATGAGGAATTGGGTAAGTTTGTTGTCACTGTCCGTGTATACAAAGAATATATCATCGATATATCATGCATAAAATACGCAGTTGCTATCAACGAGGGGATAGATATGGGTTTCCTCAAATTTTCCCATGAATATTGTAGCATATGATGGAGCTGCAATGGTGCCCATAGCACAGACTCTTACTTGCAGGTAGTGTGGTCCATTGAATTTGAAAGTATTCAGTGTAAGCTTTATGATAACTTCTGTGGGGGGGGGGTCTTGTTTTCTTCTTTTAGTAAGTGCTTATTGAAGGGCGGTTAGCCCTTCGATGTGTTTAATATTTGAATAGAGTGACCTTACGTCCATAGTTACTAGAATAGCATTCTCTGGCACTGTGATTAATTTTGTTTAGTAGATCTGTTGATACAGGATTTTACTTCCTTAGATAGGGGTTGTATGTAATGGTCTACATATATGGACATTTTGGTCGTGTGGCACTTTAAACATTATATATATTTTCGTCGTGTGGCAATTTAAACATTATATATATATATATATATATATATATATATATATATATATATATACAGTAGCGTCCAAAACTAAGGGACAAAATTTTAAAACCTAATATTTGTTAGAAATAACAACTGTGAAAACCTGAAATTTTGACAACTGGTAGTCGTTATCATCCATAATAACATACTAAAATTTGAATCATTTGCAAAGGATAGAAAAAGAATTATAACAATTATTTATTTATTTTCAAAATAGGATCGTCCAAAAGTAAGGGACAAAATTGAGAAAAAAAATGTAATCAGTATGCTATATTCAAATTTTTTGATTTCCTCTAAAGAATAAGTCTTACTTCGTCATTTGTAAACGTTGCATCAGCCGGCACCATGGCAAAACGCCAAAAACTTGATTACTCTGTGAGACAAGCTATTGTGAAGCTACACAAGGAAAAGCACGCCATTAGAGAGATTTCAGAGAAAGTGAAACGTTCCAAGAGTGTTGTAGGCAGGGTTGTTAAATCCTACAATGATACTGGCAAAATAGTTAGTGCTTTTAAAACCGGCAGACCCCGCAAAACTTCGGCAAGAGAAGATCGAATAATGCAGCGTATGTCATTAAAGGACCGTTTTAAGTCTTGCACATAAATTAAAAGGGTTATGAATAGTACTTCATGTGTTAATGCGTCAAGACAGACTGTTTGTAGACGACTGCAAGAAATAGGGCTGTTTAATCGAACCCCAGGGAAGAAACCACTTAGTTCGAAGAATAAGAAGAAGAGATTAGAGTTTGCAAACAGGTATGTAATTTGGACATATGAAAATTGGGCAAAAGTATTTTTCAGTGATGAAAGCAAGTTTAATTTATTTGGAAATGATGGAAAAAACAATGTAAAGAGACGTATTGGTGAAAGATTAAGTGCAAAGTGTACTAAGAAAACTGTCAAGTTTGGGGGCGGAAGCGTCATGGTATTTGGAATGTTTTCTAGCCAAGGTACAACGCCTCTTGTCCGGTTACAAACTCGTGTAAACGCGCAGATCTATAAAAACATTGTTCAAGATCATGTTGTGCCAATCATACAGAATTCAGGTTTCGATAGGGCTACCTTTATGCAAGATAATGCCCCATGTCACGAGGCAAAGGTGGTAATGAGTTACCTTAGCGAGCAAGATTTGGAAATTATGGATTGGCCACAGCAAAGTCCTGACTTAAATCCAATAGAAAATCTTTGGAAGACCTTAGGAGTGAAAGTTATGGAAAGAAATCCCACTAACACGAAGGATTTGTGGGTGAAGCTTCAAGAAGAATGGTCTAAAATTAGTATCGAGGATTGTCAAGAACTGATTCGTTCTTGTAGTCGAAGATGTGCAGCTGTCATTGAGAGCAAGGGCTCATTTACTAAATATTGATTGTACATGTATTTTTATTGTTTTTTTGCTGTTTACATTGTTTTTCTCAATTTTGTCCCTTACTTTTGGACGTTCCAAATTTGAAAATAAATAAATAATTGTTATAATTCTTTTTCTATCCTTTGCAAATGATTCAAATTTTAGTATGTTATTATGGATGATAACGACTACCAGTTGTCAAAATTTCAGGTTTTCACAGTTGTTATTTCTAACAAATATTAGGTTTTAAAATTTTGTCCCTTAGTTTTGGACGCTACTGTATGTATATATATATATATATATATATATATATATATATATATATATATATATATATATATTCTTCGTGCTCATTTTTGGTGGCATCAATGTAAACATAAACTTATTTCGTTGAAGTCACACGAAAAAATTTTTACACTTTGACATATATATATTAGGTTGGTGCAAAAATAATGTCGGTTTCTCACATAGTAACATATGTGAGAAACCGACATTATTTCTGCACCAACCTAATACATATAAAATAATTTTTCAATTCATACTTGACGATTGTTGTCACGTGGATGAAACTTAAATTTGTACCAAACGGTGAGGAATATACACACACACACGCGCTCGCTCAGGCACACACAGACACATATATATGGATGATATAACGATATATAATTTTGCTTAATTTTATACATCAACAAACTATTGTTTAAATACTATTTGTCATATTTTTCTAAATATACACACACAGACATATATATATATATATATATATAAATTCATGAAGTTGCATAAGGTCATTTTAATTTTTTACAACCTTTCGTCTGTTCCTACATACATCATCAGGTATGGAAGTAGATTTTGTTCTTGTTTTTACTTCTCAGTAATAAGAGGACAACGAAAATAGAGATGTAATCCGAAAAAATGCTATGAGAAATGTGTTATTGTTTTGGAACGTGCGGTCGCAACGCTGAGTTTGAATTTAAATTTTAAGGTTGTGCGTTTTTGTACAAATATAGCAATAAGAGAATTCTTTTTTACTGGTAGATTTTCCGTGAATATGGCATGTACTATATTGTTCAATAATTACAGTAATGTCACACTTATTATTCGAGACCGTATGCAACTGGAATTTATAAACGGGGATCATATCATTCATATACAGGTTCGGGGTTGATGTATCTTATTTATATTGTTTGCGATGATGTATTCTCATCATTTAAATCATTAACCTCTATATTTGTTTTTTGTGTGAATGGTTGATGAATTTATAAATTATAATTGCACCTTTTAATTGAAATATACATATATATATATATATATATATATATATATATATATATATATTGATTTTGTTTTGGCATTGCGACATTGGTTGACGAAAAGACATGATATAAAAGGATACTTGTTTGGACATATCGGTATAATTCAGAGTCTCAAATTAAATTTCGCGTCTTGTGATCCTAGGATTTTTAAACCCTTTTCCCATTTCAGACTGTTTTTAAGTAATTTTTTTTAAAAATATCTACATATAACTTCTAGTTATAACAGAAACCGCACTTCCCTTGACTAAAATTCCTCCCTTGGTAGCTAAATGCCTGCTGTTTGATAATTATTGTTTTAACACAGTGAAATCTTACGTCCAATTTTCCATTATCAATCTGGTATATGACATTTTGGCACCTACCATAATACAATAATTCATACCTGTACCTTCCGTTTTCCGTCTTCTCTTATATCATCGTAATACCGACAGGATGATTTTTGTATATATAAAATGCAACTATTGGTTGTGATTTCAAATCATGCCGTCTAGTAGTTAAACATTTAATTAGACTGTAGGGAAACAACTCCTCCCCACACAGATTACTTAAGCATGGAATAAGCTCGGCTTGCAGGCTGAAACAAAAAAAGTGAAAAAAACAAAAAACAACAAAAAAAAAAAACACCATTATTTTTTAAAATTAAATGTGAGAAAAACTGATCATCATCTTGTATCCATTTAAAATAATATGAGCGCCTGCCATGCATTAGAATTATTTCATTATTTCCCATTGATTACAATGATATATGTTCGAGTTGTTGTTTCAACATAATCTTTCTCATGTTATGTGTTTCCTATGAAAGACAAATCCAAATTTAGTCGATATTTACTTTAATAAATCTGTTGAAAAGAAAGATGTCTCATTCAAATTAATCGTGATTAAGCTGAGAAGCAGTCGGATACTGAGAGACCTATTTACCAATTTTAAACAATTTTTCAAGTTCATGAAAATCTTTTATGATCGATGTGTGATTTGTATTGAACTGCTTTACCAATTTCCATGCAGTTTACTCATATACGGCTTGAAGGAGTTCAATATTGAGAGAATTTTGTTGCCAAGATTAAAAGGAATTTTGAAGAAAAGTTTGCTGTAGGATATTTGGGCAAATCACCGAGAATTTGTAAAACAGCTTAATACAAATCTTACTTCGATCGTAATAAAGCTTCAGGAAGTCGAAAAAGTGTTTAAAACTTGGTCAGCCTCTGATCGCTTAATCAAATAATTTCCTTCTGCTCTTAATTTCCAGTGACAGAACAAATACTTCTAGCTACTTCTATTGATGAGGAGGCATTTTCTGAATTCATCCATTCTTTTAGATCCATATCAGGCACTTGACTCATTTTAAAAGAGTAAAATCAACGGAAAATTTAACCATTCTGATATTAATACGCAAAGAACGAAAGAAAAATAGAACCTAAAATTAATGGTTATTGTACTGTAAGAATGGAAAGAATAAACCCAGTGATTATGGGAAAATACTTTATTTCCAACCTAATAAATATCAAAACAACCGCCCGTGGAGCGATGGCTATTGGGTTGTATAATTAATCTATGGTCGTTTAAGTTGCATTACCTTAATTAGTTGAATAATTGTTTTTACATGACAGAACGGGAAAGTATTAAAATTTATTTCCTTTACTACAGATCTGAAATTGATCATATTATTTTTCTTCTCAGATGATCTAACAGCTTGTATATATCTATCAGTCTGAATATATTTCCAGTAGCCTTTTATACAGCAATGGAGGGAAAACCCTGAATGCTATTATCTCGATTCATGTTGAATACATAGTTAGTATTATGTGCCAAACTAAATTAAACTTAATATATATGAAAATAATATATAATACAAGTTAAAATCCCTTAACCCCAGATCAATTTTTCCACACAACATTTCTTTTTGGATTATATCATTTTCACTTTGTAAATTAAGATTATATACTATATAGGAATCACAGGAACGTCTTTCTTTTTCTTTCACTCGATTATTTTATATAAACACATAAACATATATATATATATATATATATATATATATATATATATATTAAAACAAAGTACATGTGAATATTGGCAGATTTCGCCCCTTAAGTTAGAATACTGTTGCATAAAACACGCATGTATAAAATATATACTTCTATATAAAGGTAACATATACTCGCTATCAAAGGAAGGGGATGTTTCTGCAATATAACAGTTATACGACACCGTCGTAGGAAATAGTTAAAACTAGAAATATTTTGCCTCATAACATGGTGTTACTGAAAGTGGTACAGGATTTCCAAATATTTTTGGTTCGGCATAAAATCAAAAATTAAAACCGATTTAATTGATATTGTTCTGACAAATGTTCTTCTGATAAAGCGTTTAAGCTTATGTGAATTTGCTGCTGTCTGCATGTAAATATTGATTGTCCTCTGTGGGTCTGAATATTTTGTAAGGACCTAATTATTTTTTATCCGACTGTTAGTAGTTAGTAGGGAGTTTATTAATAGGTGGTACAATGGTTAAGGAGAAGTTCAATCTCTTACAAGGATTAGTATGTATTCAAGTCACATAATTGCATTTGAGATTGACACATCGTACCCGCCGCGTCAGATATGGTTAAAATAGTAAAGCAATTGGATTCCGTTAGCTGTCTTGTAGTATATATATATATATATATATATATATATATATATATATATATATATATATATATATATATAGTTTATGCAAAACTACGTAATCCGCATGGCTAGACCCAAGGAGGATGATATCCGGAGAGCTCAATGTAAGATTCAGAGCAGATATGTTTGAATAAAAATGATCCAAAGCCCTGTTAAAGGGGTTGTGGTGAAATAACTTATTACATGGAACCTTAAAGTGGTCTGTTTTTATTCAAATATATATATATATATATATATATATATATATATACCTGGTGTGACAGTAAAATTGTATAAATCGTGTAACTACAACAATTGCCGATTCCACAAAATGTTTAAAATATCTACCAAATCAGTAAACTAACTGCGTTTCTTTTTTCTAGGTTTTTAGATAACACGTTTGTCATTATTTATCGTAAGAATCACTGAAAGCTTTCCAGTTATTCAGTTAGAAAATGAACATGTTAAAGTCGTTTTATGTCAGCTTCACCGTCTTCTAAACTGAGCAATGGTGAAATGGAAATATCATTCAGACCTTCAGTAATGTTAACAACATTCATACTCTTGCTTCCATCTTCAAATCCATTCAAGAAACACCCAGAGAACGGTGAATAAGTTTAAAAAACAAAGAACAGTAGAGAGGAAAATTGGATCAAGAGGTCACGACAACTTAGAGATAAGAGATCAATCAGAAAAAATCCAACTCAGTCACATAACACGATTCGCACGTGAGGGAGGAGTTTCAGCGATGACAGTCCAAAGAGCAGTGACAATAGACTTGAAAACGAAATGTTACATGAAACCTATGAAGATTCTTGTTACTCTGGGACAGAAAGTTAGAAGGTTAGAGAGTGCGAATAAGTTGGAAAATGATACTGAAATTATATATATATATATATATATATATATATATATATATATATATATATATATGGTTGGATAGATGTTAATAATTAAGGCAATAATAATATGGTGTAATATTATTGTCTTTTTGCTGACATATGTATGTAGAAAGTGTCGTGCTGTTCGAATATTTTCTGTTGGTGTTTCTGTTTTACCAATTTACAATTAACTATTATCTAATAATATTATTATTACCAACAACACCCAACATCATCACTTACACATCACACCTACTATTATAAATCCTCTACAATCTTTAACGCATATTAACCCCCACCCCGCATATTTAACACCTTAAAACACACCATATCTAACATTACCATATAATCCTGCCATAATTATTAACGTATACTACCCCCTCTCCCAACATATTTAATACCACCATAAAAATAACCAATAAGGATTACAAACTGAAATTTCTACCAGTCACATATACACAGTCACAAATAAACAAGGAAATAGCGAGCTTTAATATAATAAACTATAATATTTTTGTAAATTAAAATATTATAGCAATCTTCAACTACCATAATTTTACACAGAATACCTATTATAAGGATTTATACCAAAATAAATTGATACATATAACAAAATAAAATAAAATAAAACACCAACAACCACTCTTTAGCTACCACCACTATAACTACATTCATGGTTTCATCATTCTCCCACCACCGTTACTAATCATTTCTACCAATTTACAATTTCTACCAATTTACAATAACTATTAGCTAATTATATTATCATTGCCTCCAATCCATTGCAACATTACTATCACATCATATCATATAGACCCGTTATTAAATCAAACTACCCTCTCACCCAGCATATTAAATATTAAACATCACCATAAGGATTACAAATTACTACACAGTCAAAAACAAACAAATAACCAGCTTTAAATATAACAAATAAACCGCCATTTTTTTCAAAATTTAAAAATAAATATAAATAATAATAATTTTTACCTATCATAATTTCACACAAACCCCACCACACGTATATACATACATGCGAGGAAATATTATTCACCGGAAAAAAAAAATGACATGTATACATTCACGAGACATTCACGAGACATTCACGAGACATTTTCGCCACACTTCCAATCTCTAAATTTCAACATACAAATGCGTATGTATAGACACAACACCACCCGTATACATACATATGTCATATCCGAAACTGCCCACATATGTTTATATATGTATGAGTCCCGACGGACGACCAAGTATGTATATGTGTCTGCATCCATCGATGTTTGCGTCAGTACGATGAAAAAACGACGAATTTTCCCCCACCACTTCCACAATAACACCAATACACGCAATCTACATAAAACCAAAATTTTTAAAAATTAATCAGTTTGTCTGACGATCGCTAAAGCGTGAAACCCAGGGCCACAAACTCACATCTATCCAACCATATATGTTAGCTCTATCTCTGATATTGAGCGCTTTCTAATAAGTACCGCACATATAATATATAAATAATTATACATATATATATATTTATTTATATTTATATACACACACACACACACACACATATATATATATATATATATATATATATATATGTGTGTGTGTGTGTGTGTGTGTATGTATGTATTTATGTATTTGAAATTATTTCAATCCTTCAAGAGATTGCGTTTCTTAGCTATGATTAATTAATGATGAAAATATCCTTTTTCCGTTTATGATCGATTTCGTCATGATTCTTTTATAAAGCTTGGAGAGTAATAAGAATGTATAATCTAACAATAGTAGAATTTTGGCCTTTGGGTATATATATATATATATATATATATATATATATATATATATATATATATATATAAGTGAAATTAGTAGGGACTTAAATTACCTTTAATTAGGTTCCTGTAGCTTACTTGTTTTGATATATTCTATAATTTGTTTATACACATAAACATACTTGCGTACATGCGCTGACCGACATCGAAACTTACAGATAAGCAAAGTAAATGGTGATTAAAAGACGACGTTAGTAAAAGCTTATAGAAGGATAGAAAAGAAATTAAATTATTTTGTTTTCAAAGCAGAGTTAATAACAATAGAAGTATTTCGAAAAATGCGTAAAATAGCCAAAAGGAAAATGAGTTTATTTAATTTCTCAGAAAGACATAAAATAATAACTATGGATACATATTATAAAAAAGAAAGCCCAATATAAAAAAAAAAAAAGAAATCCCAAAAGGCGAAACAAAAAATGAAACTGACTTCATATTTGATGATAAAATCAAGATCGTTAAGCTCTAATTATTGTAAAAAAAAGAAAGAAAATAATAAAAGAAACAATCATAGAATATCATAGGATGGTAATTTGGAAACTATAAATTCACTTCAGAATTTAAAAAAGAAAATCTCAGAAAAAGTCAGAGAAAACATCACTGAATTTCCAGGTTTTGTAGAATAAAAAAAGGAGAAACACCTGAAATTTTGAATAGAAAATTGAGAATTGTTAGTGTAAGGTAACAATATAGAATAAAAATGAAAAGAGAGATATCAAAGGGAAATAATTCCAGCCAAATGTAGAACCGATGAATAAAAAATATGACCAAAAAAACAAACAAACAAGAGAAATAAAAGTAAAAATGCAAAATAAACAAAAAATCAATAAAAAATGAGACATGAAAAATGAAAAATATATTTGGAAAGAATAGAAGAAAATAGAAGTACGCCCATTATTACTCAATATCTATCTACCAATTACAAAACACATAGATGAACAAAAATGGCTGACATTGAAAAACAGAAATGGAAAAATTATCAACTGTAGAGACAATCTGTTTAAATTAACCTAGGAATTCTATACAGACTTGTATAGGTTTAAAATTAAGAAAAAAACAAAAACAAAAAAACATAAATAGTCATTCTGTAGATGTTAGTAATATTCCTGATGCAACAACACAATAAGTTTTGTACTTCAAAATGTCAAACCTGGAAAAAACATCAAGTGAAGATGGCAGAATAACAATCATTTTGAAGAATGCAGGGGACTTCGACAAACGATTAAGAAAACTATTTACCCAATGTATATGGAAAATAAAAGTAACTCTTTACTTTAATCTAGAAAGAGTAATCTCTGTTTTATAAAACGAAGAGGGCAATAAAGAGCATGGTTACTATTTCCTTATCTCATTACTTTCGCCCGATTAACAAATACTGGAGCCAAAATGCAGCCACATGATCAGCCAAATTATAAAAGTAGTTACTTAGGAATTAAAATAAATCAAACGTATAACGGAAATAGAAATACCAATGGAAGCTATTAACAATAAAAATATTATGAGTAGCACTTTTTTAATTTTAATTGTGTGATAAATTTTTCTTCAGTTGAAAAATGATGGACATTTAATTAACATAGTGAGCCAGAAAAATATTCTATTGACTCGTTAAACCTGAGGCCAGAAGATACTCATCTTTTTCTTAATGTCTACACAATACAGTTATTAGTTTAGTTTTGACACAAGGATATGTTTGCAGTACCCAGAAAAATTTGAACACACTACTAAGTAATAAATGTATGTGCTATCAGCAAGCTGTGTGTTACTGCATGTATGCGAGTATGTATTTGTGTATATGTGCTTTTTATTATCTGTCTGTGTGAACGGAAACCGGGAGATGGCGAAAGGACAAGAAAACAGCCGATAAAAAGGAGAAAAAGAAACACCAGAGAGTGGCAAAGGAGGTAATAGTCTTATTTGTAGGTGAATCGCAAGGGGATATATATATATATATATATATATATATATATATATATATATATATATATATATATATATATATATAAAGAAAAAATCAACAAAAAAAAACAAAAAACAAATAAGCTCCAAGTCAATAATTTCGTCTGGTTGTCGAATCGATTACAATGGATTGGAGTGATACCCTAAGTCGAGAAGAACGCAACACAAAGACCCAAATGCAATTTCAACTGATCAATATTTTGATTACGGTAAGGCGGCAAAAACATCTTATGCCAGCATTATTTTATCATTTATTTCGGATTTCTAAATAAAAGAATATCTATCTATCTATCTATCTATCTATCTATCTATCTATCTATCTATCTATCAAGCTTTTGAAAATCGACGCCAACTTGCCAGTTGTTGCAAAGCATTTCGGTCCGTTTTGGCTTATCGAATACATACACATGCATATGCGTTCTACCAAGTCGTTCCTTGCAGATTAATCACAGATTCTCGATTAGATTTAAATCAGGAGAATTTCCGCGTCAATGTTTGATTTGCTCACTGGTAGGCTAGCCAGTCTGTTCGTGCAGCGTTACAATTTTTGTACGCTTCCTTGGAGTAAAGTTCATCGTAAACAATGGGTGTAGGACAACTAAGCAACAGTCGAGACAATAGTGTCCGAGCGTGATAAAAATCTGATGCAATCATGGATGACGCAACATTTTTCAAGACCAAACAGATTTTATCATACACCCCGAAAATACATTCATATTACTGCACACAACTGCAAATGGCTTAATTTGAGAAAAAATAGAAACCGATTACACCCTGTCACTCCAGTGAGTCTAAAACTGACCGTATGCTCAAAGAAAGGCAACAAAATCAGTTGTTTCAATTATTTTGCATATATATATATATATATATATATATATATATATATATATATATATATATATATATATATATATAATTAGGAAAAAAGCTTAAAAATACATTGTCAGTAATAAATTTATTTCGATGAATATAAGTATATTCATCTCGTCAGAGCGACTACATTTTAAGAAATAGAATCAGTATATCGCAGACAGACAGAAATTTATTAAATAATACCAACAAAATTCTGGTCAACTTTTATTTTGTTTTTCTAACTTCCGACTAAGTTTTTTTTACAACAGTCAAACTGAAATTATACGCTCATTTTTATATTCAGTTTGACGATGTACATAACATTGTGATTTATTCTTAACGGTAGTAAGAATCGAAAGTACTCGGATGAATGCAATAAAATAACTTTGGAAAGTTAATTCTGACATAACTCTTCTTAGTCGGATGTTAGAAAAACTACATAAAAGTTGGATAGACCTTCTCGATATTGTTTAATACAACTTGTTTGAAAAAAAAACACTCTCCCCCACCACAAACACACACACACACACACACACACACACACACACACACATATATATATATATATATATATATATATATATATATATATATATATATATATATATATATATATATATATATCGACTTCTGTCGTGTCTACATTACACTTTGTAAACTTTCTTTCATCCGTATTGTTTAATGTAGATACATCAGATAAAGTATCAATTTATTTTCTGATGTTGAAATAGAAAATAGAATGTTGGTCACGAAAATGTGACGATTTTCTTTTTTGATCTTTTCTTTCCCGTTCCTTACATATCTGTCTATTTAGTTCTTTTTCATACATTTATTTACTCTTCCATTCAACGAAAACCCACTTGCCTCTCGGGTTTAGATTGTCAAAATGAATTATGATTATTTGAAGAGAGAAAATTTAAAATCTTTATTCTTCTATTCTAAACAATTATCCAGAAAATGGAAATACAGTCTTTGCCATTTTATATTCAAATTCAATTTCCTTAAATTAAATGAAATTCAAAGATCGGTTGATTTCGACTTGTTCAGTCTTTAAATCTTGTTTTGAGGCAGTAGTTATAATCTTTACCTCATTTCAACTTCGAAAGGATGCATTTTTAAAAGCCCAAATCTTTCTAAAGTACAGAAACCACTAACCACTACATTTCTTATTAAGAAGTAATTGAAATTTCGCATCATTTCTGTACACAATTGATTTAGATTTGCCATTTAATAAACGTTTTCATTGACAATTACATAATTTCTGTCTGTCCAGAAAACAAAACAAAGGACAATCATTTGACAATGCCTCGTATTCTATGCATGTCGTATTTTTAAACATTTCTTATTGTTGACCATAATTTGAACGGAATGAGTTAACATACTTTTTGAATCTCACTTTCAGCTTTGCAAAATTTTGTAATGCAGGCTACAAGAGAATGGCACTTGATGGATTGGTACAAATTAGAGAATTTATTTTCGTGGGTGAGTTTGGAATCTGAAAAGGAAAAGACACGTTGTGCGTTGTAATTGTTAAATCATGAATATTTATACCATTTTTCTTGTACTCACATTTTAAATAGTAGTAGAAACGTCACTGAGAGAAAAATTGAACTACCTGTAAACCACTATCAAGTATCATTATTTTCGGTTTTGATCATTGAATCTTTTAGAAAAAGCCTCAGAAATGTCAATTCAGAAAAACAAATATATGCACTGAACTAGAAAACTTTTTATAAAATATCACAGACAAGGACAAAATATTCTGGCATCAAAATTATGTCATATTATGTCATCTGCATTATCTTATATTGTTGAAGTGGCTGCCGATAATGAATCCTGCTAGGACTTTTAATTCTCCAAATGTCGATGTACTGTACAGAGGTTAAATAAGTCCAGTGAGAAGACATATACTTGTCTTACAAGCCTTTTTTATTTTTATACTGAACTCATTTTCTATCTGCATCCAAGGGGTTTCCTGCCAATATAGGTTCTTGACTATTTTAATTGGCTTCCCAAATATATTTAAGTTACTAGGCAGTTCTTTAGAATGTACTTTGTCAAACAGTTTTACATAATCTATAAAACATAGTTACTCGTCGTTTTGCATTTGCCTTTCTCGTTCTAATATTTTCTGAGCATAAATATCGCGTACCTTCTTCGGGTGTCATTAACGAACCGGCACTGTTCTTGTTCCATTTCTACTGCAGACTCTATTCACCAGAATTCGGATAATAAGTTATTAGGCAATGCTATGAAAATAGATCTACTTAGGTTCTCTGGTATATCATTAGTGTTGTACATTTCATTTATTATATCTGTAATCTTGCCGAAATTATCTTAGGCTGCCAGCATCTCTATTATAATTCTGTTTGGACCTTCTACTATGTTTCTGTTCAATTTGTTCACGGCAGATTATACTTCAGATTTTAATATTTACAGTCCTTCGATATTTCTGTGTTCTGTGTCTTGTGGGTATTTCGCTTTCGACGTGGAAGAATTCTCCGATATATTCGTTCTATCTCTGAATTATTTTTTTCTTTTTCTAATATCAGCGTTCCATACTAGGATTTTATGCAATCTATTGAGCATTTTTTTGTCCTGTTAGTTCTCCTATTTTTTTTTTTTATGTATATACGTTTTATCGTCAACCCAATCAAAAACAAACCCGCCATTTAATCTCGGGCGGCTGCGGGAAAAAAAAAGCTGGTCTTCCTTACTATACATGATCTTTGATACTTTCTTCATAGGAATTCAAGAGAAACTACGTGAAACAAATCAATTTGGCTGTCATGTTTATTAATGCATATATTTTAATTGGAAGAGCTAAAGTGATTGGAATTAAGAGGCTGGGTTCAAATTCTATGCTGGTCTGTTGCATTTCACTTTTGCAGAAATACCCTTGTGAAAGTCATGAATCCGTCTCCCCATCCCCACTTTTGGTTTAAATAACAGGGTAGACTGGGATCTCTGTCCTTGGATGTCAACCAGTCTAAGAAAATTACTCCACTATATTTCACAAGAATTCATGGCAATTTGCAGATAATAAATAAAAGGAATCTACGAAAAACTATGATTGCCTACAGCCTAATAGTACATGTCATTAAAAAAAAATCATTCATTGGGCTTTATATTTGTAACTGGTGATACTAAGACTTTCAGTAAAGTTTAATTTAGTGTACGATTAGGGAAATCAAGAGGTTGACATTACATACTATTAGGTTGGTGCAAAAATAATGTCGTTTTCTTACATATATTACTATTTGAGAAAACGACATTATTTTTGCCCCAACCTAATACTTCAAACAAAGATTAAGAAGAAAGCTGTCATAAATATTGGAAAGAGTAATGACAGTTACTGGACTTCAAAATTTTTCTGAAAAATTGTTTTAACAGAAAGATTTTATAATTTCAATCTTAAGTAAAACTGGCTGCTAAGTCAATGAATACCAAATGTTTCCTTATAAGGAAACAGCTCATATTATAATTACCATTGCCATTCAGTAAGAGTGAAATCTGTACCCATAAGTATGAAAAAAGGTGGGGTAAAAAGAAAACTATTAGTTTATATTTTTGTGGGGTTGGTTTTGAGGGGTCAGTTGTGGGGATAATCTTGATCTTCTGATCACAGTAATAACAACGAGTGGGTGCTCGTTAATGATCCCACGCCGGTCGAAGATCCTTAACCACGGTGAACTGTGGACTGAAGACGCCAGTCACTTTTTCTGTTATAAATTTGCAAGTACAGCGGCTCTGGGGTGGTTTAATCTACACATGCTTTGTTGATTTTAGTCAAAACCTTTCATTCTAATCCCATAGGAGTAGATTGCGTTGGTATGTGCAATTGGGTTTTGTAGTGCTATCTTTCGGTGCTGCATTATGAGGAGCGCCACGTTGAAGCCGAAGTTCCATCGGTTAAGGTAGTATATTTCTCCTTTAAAGGTAGACTGTCTGAAAAGGCCACATGAATCTGTGGATATGAACCTGTAGATAGATATTCCTTCCTCTCAGTTTATACGCGCAGATGTTCGCGCTTGATGCAAATGCGACGACGTGTTGGATGAGATCCCTAGAATTGTGCGCACCTTATTGTTGTCCTCGTGGACAAAGGCCATTAGCGGGATTAGAGCCTGAGACAGTCCGGACTACTCTTCACGATACGGCAGCAATCAGCCATCGTTCAACCAGCTCACGTTCATATTTCGTCCGCGTCAGTTTCTACCCACGGTTCTTCGGTGCCTTTGAAGCCTGATTGCCTGTCCACTTCTAAGATGCGATCTATACTTTAATTGTGCAATTGAAGTTAGCATTAAAGTTATTTTCTTTGATAGTGATGCCTGCCTACAGGAATGATTTACTTGCATTTATTTGCCGGAGAGAACGCTACTGTCCGTTATCGTGTAATTTTAACTCCACCCAGTTCTTTAATTGCGCTAATGACGTTTAGCAAATCGAAATCTAGCGGCTTCTATCGAGCTACCAAAACATTGACCTTGACAGGCCTGTTACCAGACAATTGAAGGTCGACAACCTGAAATCTACTGCAGGCACTGATCCCACCATCAACAGACACAGAATCTTTTGTCTATGGCCGGCATACATCCTTACTTGCAATTGATCCGTAGACAGAGTACTTTACATAGTAGAGAATGACACTGACATCTATTCCTTCGATTGCCTCATTCTCGGTTTTGGCCCCTCTTTCTTCGCTTTATAATGGCCCAAGCAGTCTCTTGTCATGTGGTTAGTGCCGTTGCACTTATAACACGCAATGTTATCGGGCTCGAACCAGCGTTTGGTCGATGGTCAGAGCCTACATTCTGGATGACGCACTTTTTTCTGACGGCCCTGCAACAAATGCGCATTCACTCGATATTGTTTATCCTTTCTGCAAGTAGATTTTAAACAGTTTTTAAAAATCCTTGTGTAATATTTTAATCTGTTTTTAAAAATCCTTGTGTAATATTTTAATCAGTTTTTAAAAATCCTTGTATAATATTTTAATCAGTTTTTAATTCCCACAATATAATATAATGACGTGTCAGTTTTATAAAAACACACAAAGTGGAATTGGAGAGTCGATTCCAGTTTCCGGTTTTGTCTCTTGCGCTGAATTAAGCACTATGCCCTTGGCAAAGGTCAATGTGCCGGGCATAAATCCGTCTCTTCTTCAGATATAGGCTGAAAATTAGTGTATACTGAGCTCTCTAGCCTTAGCTTGTAACTAGTCCATGAAAAAAACCTGAATCTCAAACCATGTAGACGATAAGGGAAACTCACGCCACGATATTCCCCAAGATAAAATGACAAAACAAAATGGATCGATGGGGAGTTATTACCACTTATGTCTTGAAGGAACATCCAATTAGAAAATACAATCACGGGTTTGTGTGATAGACGCTATGAGAATAAATGCAAATTACACATGGAGAAAGCAAAATAAGGTGTCTGTGGAAAAGTTTACTAAACCCAACTAAGACAACGATATCCCCCACACCGAAATTAAAAACAATAGAATAATAATAGAACATTAATCGTGAAGTTCTGAAGTTAAAAAGAATAGAAATGAAGGTAAACAGAAAAATGTCATAATGAAAATGTCATAAAGAAAAATGTCTATTCTCCGTACAGCAAAATATAGAGAAAGACCAAAGAATATATCGGCCGAAATGTTTTGCCAAAAATAGTAAAGACAAAGAAGATAGAAAGTATAAGGAATAATATAAACTTGCGAAAAGTGTAAATCAGATTTTATACGCATAATTTTTATATGTTTTACTTTTCTGCTACATGCTTTACTTTTTAATTTTGGTTATATCGGAAGCGCTGAAATTAAATTTGTCAAAGAAAGGATTTAGTTGTTTGTTGATTGTTTTAATTATTTCATCGCCACTGTCCAATGATGGCAAATAAATTCCATTAGGAAAGATTCAATCAATTCAGACGGCACAAAGACTTTATCCGCGGTTATAATTTAATAGCTAACTAGAAAGAGCCAGTGACTGTATGCGAAGTAAGTTTAAGTATATAATTATACAAGAATATATGTAGGTATGTACATATACACACACGCACACACAAACATATATATATATATATATATATATATATATATATATATATATATATATATATATATATATATATATACATGCACAGATATGCGTATACAACAGTGCACACACACACACAGACACACACAAGTGTGCAAGTTGTAGAAACTAAATATAGGTGACCAAAAGTACGAACTTAACCTACATGTACACAGATACATGTATGATCCTTAACATATGTATGTGTATGAGCATATATTTAATTAGGTAATTAATTTCTGTGTACATGTGTTTTTAAAGCTACATATGTCAGTACAACCCACACACACGCACACATATCTATATATATACACACAACCCACACACACGCACACACACGCACACACACGCACACACACACACAACCCACACACACACATATATCTATATATATATATATATATATATATATATATATATATATATATATATATATATATATATTACCCATAAATATAGCACGCCATAAATCATATATATGCATTCTAATTCAAAACGAAAATATCCCCCCAAAAATTAATAAATACCAATATATCCGCCACTGGAACGGATCCTATTGAAAATAAACAGATAAAGGTTTAAATTATTCAATGAAACTTGCCTCAATACACAAACACACACACACACACAAACACACACATATATATATATATATATGTGTGTGTGCATGTATGCATGTATGTATGTATGTCTGTATGTATAATATGTAATAAGATAATATAAAAAAGGTAAGGAACTTTATCAATCTAACATGTTTCACTTTCATTAAAGCTTCAGCAAAGAATGATATATAGAGACAAAAAGAGAGAAACTCTCGTATTTTTTATTTTTCTGTTTTTGGTTTATCATTGGTTAATCACGTTTCATATGCACTTAACTTGTTAAACAAACGTTAGTATAATTTATGGCGTTCCGAATTCAAAGAGAGACGACGCGTCCTTTCGAATTTCCCCGAAATGGACGGTGTTCAAGCCTATTAGAAAAACTGGAATTATTGTTTATTGTTTGTTACTTAATTATGGTTTGTCTATGTGGTATTCAGATGATAATGTACATTCGTAAATGTTTGTTTGTTAGTGTGTGTGTGTGTGTGTGCGTGTGTGTTTGGCGTTATTCAGATTTGGGAGCGTTTTCACGTACACACCGTTTGTTTTCGAAAACGTACGTTAGATTCCTTAAGAATGGAATAGATAAAGATTGGTGATGCAATATAACGAGTGTTTATAGTTGGCAATATTTATTAGTAATCCCCAAAAGTACTTTAGATGTAAAGAATTATATTCTTTTTTATTTAATTAGGATATCATATGTAAAATCAAAGTTATGGCCAGTTTTATTCCTGTGTATTACGAGCGAGTTTAATCAAAGGTTAATCTATTATATGTTCATAGATACGAACATTTAGCTTTCGAGCTGTCTCGGCGATATGAGGGATTTTACATTGTAAGTTATTTATTTGATAAATACCAGCCTCTGAATTGGTGTTTGGTTTACCTTTCTTCCTTTATTATATCTCCAATTGTCTTACACCTGGTGGTAAAGATCATAGTTATTAAGTATAACTAATATTTTTTTCTCCATTCTCTGATGAAACTTTAATTACAAGTTACATTCCGATCCATATTTGACCCCAATTGATTATATATATATATATATATATATATATACATATAATATTATCAATATATATATATATATATATATATATATATATATATATATATATATATATATAATATTATCAATATATATATAGATATATAGATATATAGATATATATAATATTATCAATATATATATATATATATATATATATAATATTATCAATATATATATATATATATATTATCAATATATATATATATATAATATTATCAATATATATATATATATATATATATATAATATTATCAATATATATATGTATATATATATATAATATTATCAATATATATATATATATAATATTATCAATATATATATATATATATATATAATATTATCAATATATATATATATATATATAATATTATCAATATATATATATATATATATAATATTATCAATATATATATATATATATAATATTATCAATATATATATATATATATATATATATATATATATATATATAATATTATCAATATATATATATATATATATATATATATATATATATATATATATATATATATATATATATATATTTAAGTTATAAGGAACTTGGTAAACCGAATTGGTAAATCCAAAGAGGATGAAATCCTGAGAGCTCAATGTTAGGACAGAGCTAATATGTAATGAAAAACAAACCACTTTAATGTACCATTACGATAATTTATTTCACCTAAATCCTTTTTTAAGGATTCAGGATCATCAGGTAAATCTTCCAACAACGAATTGAGAAAAAATGGGATTAGAAATTGGTGGGTAGTGTAATTTTTGTAATTTAATAGAGGGGGTTGAGAGTGGTGGTTAAACAGACAATATAAAGTATAGGGAGGGGTTAATTTTATATCTCTCTTAAGTATGTTAAGATTTACCTGATGATCCTGAATCCTTAAAAAAGGATTTAGGTGAAATAAATTATCGTAATGGTACATTAAAGTGGTTTGTTTTTCATTTATATATATATATATATATATATATATATATATATATATATATATATATATATAATATTATCAATATATATATATATATATATAATATTATCAATATATATATATATATATAATATTATCAATATATATATATATATATAATTTTATCAATATATATATATATATATATATATATATATATATATATATATATATATATATATATATATTAAAGAAAAACAGACCACTTTAAAGTGGCCTGTTTTTCTTTAAAATATTAGCTCTAGATTTACAATGAGCTCTCAGGATTTTATTCGCCTTTGGACTACCCATACGGATATTTACATAATTTAACTATATATATATATATATATATATGATGACTGAAACTTCGTCGTCGGATATCCCCATCACACAATGCAAACTTGTTCATGAAAGTTTTAAATATGAGAAGCACTTTGCACTAGGCTAATCCTACTCTATAAACAAGATTAGTGCAAAAGAACCAATGAACATCTTTAAATATTGTCAAGCGGCAGGTGTTTCATCAGAGTTTTCCTTATCCTAGTAAGCTATAGAGGCAAAATCTCGTACATTCATAACTGCTCATGGCGTATCAAATGTAAACAAATGACGCCACCCATTAAGAAATGGACAAAGTCCGACAATTTATTTATTAAAGACATTTTTATGTTTAACGTTCTTCTTGGTGTTCAAGCCTATTAGAAAAACTGGAATTATTGCTTATTGTTTGTTAATTAATTATGGTTTGTCTATGTGGTATTCAGATGATAATGTACATTCGTAAGTGTTTGTTTGTTAGTTAGTGTGTGTGTGTGTGTGCGCGCGCGCGCGCACGCTCGTGTCCGTGTGTGTTCGGCGTTATTCAGATTTGGGAGCGTTTTCACGTACACACCGTTTGTTTTCGAAAACGTACGTTAGATTCCTTAAGAATGGATTAGATAAAGATTGGTGATGCAATATACGGAACCGTCATTTATCCTGACGTGCCTAACCGCTCGGCCGCAAAGGATCGTTCGGTTGGCAAGGTCGTATAGGATACAGGTTCGAATCCTGTCAAAGGACGAATATTTTCTATGAAAATTTCTCGGACATTCATGCCGGTAAATGTTATTTAATACTGTTTATTATAAACAGAGCATTAACTTAAATACTTGTATCTATAAAACGAACGTTATAACATAAAAATGTCTTTAATAAATAAATTGTCGGACTTTGTCCATTTCTTAATGTATATATATATATATATATATATATATATATATATATGTGTGTGTGTGTGTGTGTGTGTGTGTGTGTGTGTGTGTGTTTGTCTTTATTTATGTGTGTTTATCTATGTCTTTTAAACAAGGTTTACAGATTAGGCATATTTTGTCCCTTGTTCATCAATTGGCTTCTTATAATCTATTTGTTGCAAGACAGATCCAAGTGATCATGTTTGCAATTTCATCTTTGTTTTATCTTTTGCAAGATTTTTATTGGAGATTTATCAGTAAAATCCATTTTAAAATCTATTTTAAATCTTCAAAGTTGCTACATGTCCATTAATTTCGACATTCAGGATATTTCATTCAAACAGCTGTCGTCATTTAGACTGACGAAGAAAGAATGGAATTTCATCGTATTTGCGCATATTGATACTACATCATTTAGTAAACAAACTTTTATAGCCACATAAGTATATATTGTATATATATATATATATATATATATATATATATATATATCGATAAAATATCTAGAGTCACATAAATTACATAAACACACACATACACATATATGTGCGTGTGTGTATGTGTGTGTTTGTATGTGTTGTCATAAAATGTAGTTTTATGCTATGCTATATTGATAGTGTCAAAATGATCAATATCCTTGATAGTGCGTGTGTAACTATAAACGTGAACACCGATTTGTGACAGTCTGTTTCATAATTGAATGCAATCTTCAGGCCATACAATGAAGTTGACACTTTTTAGCTTCTAAAACTTCTGTCTCATATGTAGAAAAAAAGGCTATCGGTTCCATTCTAGATAGTGAGTCACAAACAAACAGAAGCAAATGTGGATTTAAAATCAAAATAAAATGCTTCCAGTAGGACAGTAGATTTAAAAATATTCTTTTTTATGAGAAGATCAGATAAAAAAAAAGAAACACGAATTAGGTGGAATGAAATTAGATAATAATTTGAAAAAAAATTACCATCAAACTTAATGCCACCAATTTCTCATCTAATTCCACTCTATTACGATGTTTCATGTAATGTCACCATACCTGAGCCGTGAGTATTTGCAAGCATACGACCGTACTGTTGGCGAATACAATCCTGCGACAGTATTCGCTAATTGTTCAATTCTGTACAATCATTAGACAAATGAGTGCGCAATAGAGGCTTCGTCCAATCATCGTCCATGTTGAAAGGGGAAAAGTCTGTATGTTCAACATTTTCCGATAATGGACGTACATGTTTCTGTAAAACATTCACAACCACTAAAGGCGAGCGAGAGACACAATATATGACATTCTACATCATGACGCCAGTATTTGGGATTGGCTGTTATCCCTGAATACATTCTGCAAGTTGTCGATCGCCATTTCTAAAGAAGGAACTTGCTATCTTCATTGAACCCATTGCACGACAGTTGTTACCGAAGTGGAGGCCTTGTTAGAGTGATGCTTCTGTTTAGTCCTATTGCAAGTAAAAAAGATTTCGAACTGTTTGTGTTGACTGGGATGGGGCCGTAGTTTATTTTTTGTGCTGGGGGTACTGTTGTGGTCTGCTAATGCTGCTCTTACAATGGGTCGATTTTGAAAAGCATCTGTACGTCTTGAGCATCCAGAATTTCGTGTATGGATATAACAAGCTTAGTTGACGATTGTTGTAAAGTTCGAAGCCCGATCAATGAGACGTTCAACATGCGCACCCCTCGATGTCTGGTCGTAAGAAAAAAAAAATAACGCGGAACATAAAACGTACGAGAAATAATAAATTGCTCATCGTCAATCTGTGACAGTCGACCGTATATATAGTTATTCATATTTCGGAATCCTTCAGAAAGGAAATAAATTTATTTGCTTTTATCGATTTTACTCAAAACTTTCGCTAATCTCTTAGCTAGCTAGCTAGCTAGGTGTATTTGTTAGCTAGCTAGCTAGATAGGTGTATTTGTGAGCTAGCTAGCTAGATAGGTGTATTTGTTAACTGTGTTTTTTCTTTGTTTTTTATCATATTTTTATCAAAGACATCGGATATAGGCAAAATATTTACTTTATAAATTATTATATAACTTACTATCGGATTTAGACACACATACACGAACAAAAACATACACACATACATACATAAGACACACATAGATAAGTCAGTAAATTCCAAATCAAAAGTTCATTTAATTAGTATATAAGTATACATTTGTATGGATCAATTTTGTATGTTAAAAGGCTGCATTCTGTTCAGGCAGGATTTCGGAATAATTTAATAACGGTTATGAAAAGTGGAACGAATTTAACAGAGAGGAGATAGTAATAGAATCTTGTCATAGAAAAGGAAAAATTGTTCTTCGTTTAGGTATTTTAAATTTGGTGAATATATGCAATGAAATCTTCGGTAAATTTTACCAAAATCACTTTTCAGAAAATATTTCCTAGATTTTACATAAAAATGCCAGGACCATAAATGTTTTATCCCCAAGACGATTATGCACTTATTAACCTTGAAATTGAGTATAAAGGTATTAGTAAAATGTAACACAATAAATTATCAGAAGGTCACCGTGTGTGAAATGTGTAGAAAAGTAGCTTTTGTCGTATTTGTGCTTGTAAGCGGAGGAATTATCGATCTGAAGAAATACGTGACGTGACTGGGGTTAATATCTGTTCGGTCAGAGCAGATCACTCAAGCACCTGCTCCGGATCGACCAAGTTAAGTGCAATAGATAGGTTCAAATAACCGATACAACCAATCTTATTAATAATTTAAGAGCATGCGCTAAAACCATCCGATGCCATATTTCACGAGATTAATGTACAATGTATCTTATTTGAGAGTAACTTCAGCCATTTCTTCTCTTGGCAAGGAAAAAATTGGCAAATAGATACCCACATCACGTCGTAGATAGATAGATAGATAGATTGATAGATAGATAGATAGATAGATAGATAGATAGATACTGAAGAAACTGTACATCTACAATACACACACACCATAAACATTGACTATTAAATATGGATTCTGAATTACTTTAAATACACAAGTTAAATTCAGTTTGATAGTCTTGTAGATATACAAATAATTTTGTAGAATAATAACAACAATATATTGTGCTACATTTTCATCTTCTCTCTCAGAATTTTGAATTATTGTCTGTTACAAATCTGTATTGTACTGTGTCACTTGAACATTATAAATTGAACGTCATACACACACACATATATGCGTGTATATATATATATATATATATATATATATATATATATATATATATATATATATATATATATATATATATATATACACACAAACGCACACGTCTATGTATACATATATATGTGCGTGTATATACATGTGACCAAATGGTTATAACCTTTGCTTTCCGACTATGAAGCCTGAGTTCGAATCTCATCATGATCAATTTGTCAAGAATGTGAATTCTTGATGCCATTGGTCCATCGAAAAGAACTCAGAGCGCGGTAGCTTTGAAAAGTCCTCAAACTTATATCACGGGTTGACCCAACTGCTTGGAAGCCGTCAATATTTTTTTCTAGCACAAAGTCACAAGTTTTCATGATTACCTTTTTTATTATTTAAATAAATATTCCAAACCTAAAATTATTTATATAAGTATATAAATTTATACTTATATTCCCTTTATACAAGCACTCCATCGTGAGTGTTTCACTAGTTAATCTCTAAACTTAAGAAAAGATATTCACGTGGGCCTCTCTCCTGTCTCCGGTCTCGTCTCCGGTCTCGTCTCCGTCTCTTCTGCTTCTCTTCTGCTTCTCTTCTCTCTTCTGCTCCGATTTGTTTGCTAAAGTAATTGTTTCTGTTCAGAATGTACTTTTTTTTTTATCGGATTCGGGTCTGGTGTACAAACTGATTACATCATCGATTTGGCCTTTTTGAACCTCACTATATGCAGATGTACATTAGGTTTTTTTAGCTGTATGTGCATACAAATTATATTTCTGAATTCATCTGGATTTTCCTTGAACACGACATACACGATACCGTATACACGACTCTGCCCTTCGACATACCCTCGTCTGGGTTCTTCACCAACGAGAGGCAGAGAGTCGACAAGCAGAGTTAAATGTAATCGTTAACTGGTCGATATCTACCTGAGACCTCCCCACAAGTTTGGATGTGGCACAAGGCCTGTTTTTACATGGGTCGGACGACCAATGTAAAAACTTTAAACGTCAACTGCTCTATCTCAGTAATGTGATATCGTTGCCGCGGTAAAACGCAAGAAATTATGTTAAAAAATAAGAAAGTATTATGTGCTGAGAGACATTGAAACGAGAAGGGTTAATACCAAAAACCCGTGAGAAGAATTGAGGATTTAATGCACGCATAAACGACTTGAGCAGTTTGAACAATGGAAGAGTGGCCCAAACATAAGCGGCAATGTTGATTGACATACAGCTGCAAATACAAGCTTTAAAGCGAAAACTTAATTTTCATAAACAACGAATTTGGAATTGAATTATTCTGGTCGAAAGTGATTCGAAACAGGAGGGCGGGGATGGATAAGCGACCTACTCTCACTGAAGAAGTTTAGAGTCATAGAAAAACGTAAGTGAATATTCTTAAAACAAATTTCCCAATATTACATTGATAGCCTGATGTATCAATAAGTGAATGTAAAGAAGGCAAAACACAAGATAAAACAAACAAAAATATAAAATCATACACATACACGTGCATCATAAGTCCTTAATAGACTGAAATTAAAATATATAGAGAATGGCGTAGGTATTAAAAAATGAGAAATATATATGTACAGATTTAGATTGATAAATAAGGACATTATATCATATATTTGTTATTATTATTATTATTATTATTAGGTAGATAGATAGATAGATAGATAGAAAGATAGATAGATAGATAGACAGATGCAAATTCGAGATCTAATATGCTGTCTGTGAATTCAAAATAGAGACACATTAATCAAAGCAATAGACGGTATTATTCTATTTCTAGATTCTCATGACAAAATGTATTTTGGAAAAAAATAAATTCTATTCCTTTCCCTCCAGCTTCCTCCGCGAAAGACTTCAGCGGGATTTTTTTACACGAACCATTCGGCATTTTTACGTTTCGCCATAATCGTATTCTCTTTACAAAGCCGTCCTGAGCTTGGATGTCAACTTCTGAGAAATGCAATGAACGGAAATAGAGAAAAATGGATGATTACTTCCTCATGACACTCACATAATGGCTGCTTTTAAAAACACAAGATTAAATGCAAAAATATGCTCGAGATTTCTGTTCGAGCAAAACTTGTTCTAACGGATACTTTCATATTTACATTTGAAAATCATATTTGATTTAGTGACTGTATTATCTATCTATCTATCTATCTATCTATCTACATGCGTCTTATATTATTCTCCAATTTTAGTTTGAATATATTATTTTTCGATGTGACAATATTTTTGTGACAACTGCTGGGACTCTATAAGCACTATGTTGTAATTTAAAATTATAATTACATAATCCACGCTAATGTTGCAAAAATAAAAACATAACAATTAGAAATTGGTGAAAAAAGTTATAAGGATCACATGAATGTACAAATGTATGCCAGATGTTCTGAAACTAGTTCAGAAGTCGTTATTATATTGATTTTTGTGATCTGTAGTATTTACCACAAGCATTTATAAAGCATTCCATAATTCATATTCATTTGTAAGCTGACGTTCGCTAAAGTAATTGTCACTGTTCAGAATGAACTTTTTTTTTTATTTTTTGTCTGGCGTACAAACCGATCGTATCATCGATCGAGTGTCATTGAACCCCACTTTATGAAGATATACATTAGTTTTTCTTCGCTGAATGTGATGGAATATTGTAGTGCATACAGATTATATTTCTGAATTCGTCTGGATTCTCCTTGAACAATGGCTCCAGGGGTGCCTTCAAAAATAAATGTATCACTTATCTTAACATTATCTACATTTTGCCATGTCACCACCACTTTTCACCATGTAATTCCACCCCAAAGCATCGCACCAAGTTTGTCTTCTTGTGAGGGCGGTTTCTACCGAGATGGTCTTCCATTTGTATAGCACAGCATGCATTCTACAGTATTCGTCGATGAAAAGAACTTTTAAAATCAGTCTTTATAGGTTCTGTTACCCATTCCATACAATCCAGTTTTTCTTAGAGATGTCTTTTAAAGAAACTCATTGATCAGCCTCACTGGTTTTGCCATTTTATTTAGGACTCAAGATCTTATATCTTTCGATACTTCTTCGCTGCCAGGTTACCTAAAGAAAACACTGAAAGATTTTTTAATGAATCCATAAGGATAAAATATCAGCGAGACGTATTTCCTAACTTGCTCCGATGTAGCGTGAAACATCATTATAGTTTCTTGTATCTTCCAAACATTTTCGCAATTTCCAATGTCGTTTTGTATTTGAAAACTCAAATAAATATTTCTCTTTATTCTTCAAATAAGTCATACAACCCATTTTAAAGCTTTAAATTTGTAATTCGGCTATTAATTTGAAACGAGGAAATTTAAGATACTTTATGATCTTGAATTTATTTTAAAATTAATGTGTAAATTTATTTTATAAAATAAATTCACACATTCTTGATTTAAATAGGAATTCAGGAACGCTTAATGAATACAATTTCCAGAAAAAGACATTTACAAACTCTCGACAACTCTAATCGTGCAAACAACTGGCCCAAATCTACTTACATATCATCAGAAAAAAATTCTAGTTGACAAAGGAGACAAGCATGCCCGAAAATTCTAACATTTTCTCATCATGCTTGTATTTTTTCAAAAGGCGTACTAAGATAAAATAAATCTTATTAGTCGTATTATCGATATTATTTTTTGTTGACTTCATATACCTCGCATTCCTTTCATCGGACAACTATATCTACATAATATAAAAGCTTATGTGGACAATCTTTCTTTCCTTATATATATATATATATATATATATATATATATATATATATATCACAAGTGTTACCGAATTCATTCATTTCCCAAAAATCACCAGTAGTTCAAAATTAGGAAGAGATGTTTTAACTATTTTCGAACATAAAGATGCGTGTAGATTAAAAATTTAGAAACTAATATTAAGTGATATATATATATATATATATATATATATATATATATATATATATATATATATATATATTATTATCCACAGACAGACTGTTTCGCTTATCAGTGTGGCTAGACGTCCGGTTGCCTCTAGCTAGGATCGAAACATGACTGAATTGGTGTCAGATTCTACCACTAAGCCGTTGTCGCACGTCAGGGATGAAGGTGAATTTTAAGAGTATTTATTTGTAGATAAACACACGGTGAATGAGAAAACTCGATTCGATTTACCGAAGCGTCATGCATTATTAGCCGTAATATTCACTGTTTACAAATCCACACTTCCTCCCCAGAGAGCTCAATCGAATGTGTACCTGTTATGTTGATACTATCGAGGACGTAAGGAGTTATTCCTTTTTATTCCTGTATGCTTGTAGAGCGGATGCATTAGGGATACTCAATTTGTACCTCATATGTGAAAGCAGATTATTGCAAAACACTTTAAAAATCTCTAAGACACTACTAAAAGACAAAGAAAGAAAAACAAAAACAGCCTCATTGCTATAAGAGAAACAAAAAGAAAAGAAAACGAAAAGATAAAAAAATGTGAATTTATTTGGACTTTGTTAGATGTCATTCATAGAGCGTTTTGGAGTGATCCTTACTAACGTAAAGTCGGTACGTATTGGAAATCCGACAAAGAATCGAAGAAAAAGCGCTGAAATAACAAAGAAATGTGCTGTACCTTAATCTTTTGTGAAAACCACCAAGTTTGCTGAATTTGTACTTATTCTTTATTCGATAGATAAAGGTATATGCTTAATTATAGATGGAGGAATTTTTTTTTATTTAGGGTGTATATATATAAAGGATTGGTATTGGGTTTTTTATAAGGTATCTATACATTTTTCATTAAATCTACTGTTATATCAAGGAAGTTAACTTTTTTTTTAATTTAGTGCTTACCGCAATTTTTAAGTTCGGGCTTTTAAATTCTTTATATAATATCTTTCTAATTTTATCGATTTTAAAGATAGTAGAGTTCTTTATAACCATAAGTCCATCGTCTCTGTATAAACCAATGTCAGTTATATTAATTTCACGGTACGTTGTGAGATTGTATAATATAAAACGACCTATAAGGTCAGAAGACTCAGCTGAGTCTCGTGATCCCTTTGTGATGTCAAAGTGGTCATAAGAATTTTTTTATCCATTGCTCACCTTTATTTATCAGTACCAATGTTTTCGCATTTATAATAATGCCGTTTTCTACTGGGTAGCAAAGACCAACGCACTCACGAACTGTTCTTTAGATATTGATTGTTAATAATTTTCAATATCAAACTGCATTCGTGTACAGTTCGTTTTATTCTTTATATCAGGAAACCAGTTTGTCACGGCTTTGGTATTAATCCAAAGTTTCAACCTCATTTTTTCTTTAATATGTTGATTAACTTTTTCTAGGATCTATTTACTACCTCAGGTCTTGTTGGGTTTATTATCCTTGTAGTCGGATTAGCCTCGAAATCTGGTTTGTGGTCCTTTAAGATTATATAGCACTCGTTTTCAGTAAGTTGACCTACTCTATCACTAATCTTCAGTTTGTCTGTGAATTTTTTACTGCTAGAATTAATATTCTCCACCATGTTGAGGAAATTACTATTTGCCTTTTTATAGTTTTTATGCAAATCATTATTAATTAGATCGTTGTAGTCCCTTACTATTATTAATGTGTAGCGAAGAAACCATATTTTAAATCAGTTAATTTATAATATTTATGTTCTGTAAATTTACATTGAGCACTGTTTTGTAAATAAAGAAAATATCAATAAGAACACCGGATTATATATCTTACTGTTTTTTTTTATTTGCACACATACACACACACACACACACACACACACACACACACACACACATATATATATATATATATATATATATATATATATATATATATATATATATATATATATATATCTGAAATATATAGTAAAAAAAAGATTTTCGGAAGTCAAACAAATATATTTCTTTCAAGAATTTTTTGCCGAAAGTTAAAATCATTTAAATTCTAAATGAGAATTGCCTTTGTGAGCAACAAAATGAAACGTGACTGTTGCCTTTGGTTTAGACCAGATTGAACAATAGAAGTTATAACAAAATGATAATCATACAATTTCAGATGCGTTAAAATGTGAAGTCTTTCAATGAAATAACTTTGCTCTTCTAACTTATTCTCGCTCCCGTTTGAGAAATAGTACGAGATCATTCGTCGCGAAAAGCGACAAAATACTAAAAAATATTAATGTTTGGTAAACAAACAGCTCCCATCCATTTTGAGGGTTTGTCTGATTTTCCAAGAGGGTAAATGTGACAAAGGGGTGAGTTAAATGCTAAAGAAAAATATGTGTTCTGACTCTACGTTTCTATCCTTTCACGGAAATGTGTTCACTATGAGTTTGACTCACTTTTTCTTCTCTCATATTTGAAGTCAACACAGAAATGATTACAGTAGGTATTTAATCCGAAACGGAAATCATGAGCGGAAATGGAAGCTGATTCCGACTCCCAAACAAAAAATATTTAAAATTCGAATCGGAGATAATTTACTTTCAAATTTCCAATTTATTATTCAAAATTAATGACCGAATTAAACAACTCGTATGATTCTTGCTTTGCCTTCCCTTTCCTTTACTTCTTTATACTTCTTCTTTCTCTCTTTTTCTCTCTTCTTCCCCACTCTTTCATTCCTCTTCTCTCTTTTGTTATTTCTCCCTACACATTACGGTTTCAAATAATATTCTAATCAAGTGCGTGTGGATTTTGTGCAACTTAAAAAACACAGTCACATTTTACAATCTTCTGTAGCACTTTGTACTAAAAATAGGAAATCAATGTTCATCTATTCTTCTAGATGAAAAATAACCGTATTTCTGTAGCGACTCGTGAAAAAAATAACACTTACTGTTGCCCCACAAGAGATATGAGCAAATGAAACTAAAAAATATAAGGCAAGAGAAAATTGTAGCAATTTTCTGCCATTTGAGTGGAAATGAAGAGTAGGCAGAATGATGGAATTGATGCTAAGGGATACTGAATCCAGTCCCTTGTTTTCTTCTAAAAGAAACATTCACGTGCTTGCATAACCAGGCTATTGTGTGTTTCGGGTCGCTAAGAGCGATGCGTGTCGGCCAAGAGGCACTCATCAGTAGATGCATGCGTTATGAATGCCAGTCCGTGGAGGAACCCACTGTGAATTTCGACGTCTACATTACATTTTCTCGCTTTTGCAATTGTAGTATTTATTTGAAATACATTACTTGACGAATATCCATAAAAAGTTAGACATGTAAAAATTTCATTCTTTTGTTTAAAAACGTATGTTTTAAAATAATATATAATATCATTTTCATTAATGTTTAAAATACATTCTTTTCTATTTTATATATTTTAAAGGTTAATAATTTAATAATATTCTGCCAGTTTAGTCAGAATAGAAGTCACACAAATATTATTATGCTATGTATCATTATGCATCTACATCTATATATCTCCTCATATAGTGTTTATGTGAATGCAACAACCTATAGTCTTCTATGAACCCATATACCACTCCTGAAAAAACACTGGCGAAAACATACTTTCTTCGTAATAAATAAATAATATAATTTCGAGCCCACCACTTTATAAAGGAAAACAATTTAAAACCTTCAACAACAATTATATTTGGCCATTAATATTTCCCATAAAAGAGATCATTATAAAACCAATTCTCTTCTGAAGATTTCTTTTCTCAGTCGTTTCACTAAACTTTTCAAATAATTTCATTTTTATTAAAGATATATAAAATAAACATGGCTTAAACATATTTCAGTTCCTGGAGAATCTGCTGCTGCTTTACACACTATTGGCCCAATTTTAAAAGCAAACGCAGAGGCGCCTTTGAAATAGAGTAATTTGAAAACAATTCTAACTGGATTTTTCTGTTTCCTCTTCTCACATTTTTAGATTCAATATTGGAATGATCGATCAACTTCACAAATATTTTCTTTTTTTTTTATTCGGCATTATTTTTTACATTTTCTTTTACTAATTATTTATCTTTTCCTTTACTATTATTTTCATCTGTACAATTATTTTCTTTGTCTTTTTTTTGTCTCTTGCCTTCTTTTTCTCTTTCTATTCCTAATTTTATTCCAGAAATTTTTTAATGCTTATAGAAAATGAAATACATATCAACACTCTTGAAAGTGAATGCAATACTGAAGAATATCGTCGAAATTTGATGAGACATGGTGTCACTTGAACTACAATTTTGGTCACCGGAAATATCATGTATGACGAGTCTAATAATTCCCGTCCATTTTATTACAGACGGGCGATAATTTCGTAATCTACAAAATAAAATAATGATACCAGTCGGAAGCATAGTGAACTAAAAACGACGAAGATTTTACTTTCATATTCCCCAGACAACTAATGAGAGTTTTATTGAAAACCAGATAAAATGATAAACGCCTTTACAATCTCATTTCTATTGTCCTTTTGTCCGTTTCATTCTGTCTTTTACTCTTTAAAGATCCTACGGCATTACATATATTTCATTTCACTTTGATGAAAATGAAAGATCCAACGTCACTTCTTTCGTATAATTTTAAGGAATCTTAAAGAGAAGTGTCTTTCATGCATACACAACTCCTTATTGTGTAATCATTAAAATGTGTTAAATAATCATTTAAGCTTCTTAGAAACAATTTCGAAAGTTGGAATCGGGATGAACCTTTATTTTGAAACGTCTTGATTGACACAGGAAAAGTCATTTTTCTGGTCACGAGGGCCAATGACGTTGAATATGAAAACTGTTGTAATAGGCAGAAATACTAAACAAAGAAAATTGAGCTCGATTCAATGCACTCTACAGCATGTCAAAATAAACGAAATTTATTGTGTTTCGTTGAATTTCTAAAGAATTATTTATGACGAATTGCTGAAACATAAAAATACTATTTGCTTTAACAATGAGCTTTGGGCCGTGTGAACGACAAATATAACAGTTTTGGTATGGACAGTAATATCAAGAAATAATTTTACTGCATGATAACGGAATTTTTAAATTGCAAATGATACTCAGCAAAAGATCATGAATCTGGAAAGACAAGTTTTTGTATTTGCGGTTTATTCGCCAAAAGTATCACCTGTGCACTTCATTGAAATTCTCTCAAAATGTTTATGACTTTTACAAAAATCGCATATCTTCTAATCTGGGCATTGTTTTCAAGAAGGTCACAATTGAGTAGAATTTGAATACGTGAATATTGTTGTGCGATAATGTTGCAATTCAACAGATTCTTTATAATCATCTTTCAAAATCGTAGATTCAAATATCGATATATGCAAGGGGACATCTTCTACACAAAAAGAAGTGGTTCTGCACAAAGGTTCGAGGTGAAGGGGCAGTGCCTGTGAACCCAATTTGTCAATAAACATTTAGAAACTATCAGTTCAATGCCCACATGTCTAAAAGGACTATTTTGGTGGTGACTACGCCTTAGTGGGGTAAATTTTTTCATGTTCAAAAGTCATTGAAGTTTTGAGTCGCAGCAACTATTTGTTTAGGATAACTTAATCTGGTACAAATATATATATATATATATATATATATATATATATATATATATATATATATATAGTTATCCACATACAAGCTTGTTTCCCCGTATCACAGCTCATCAGTCCGACTACACACACACAGACGTACACACACACACACACACACACACATATATATATATATATATATATATATATATATATATATATATATATATATATATCGAGGGAGAGTGATGTGAAGAGCCTGTCTGTCCGCCGCCCCACCTTGAATATCAATATTCAAAGTTCTGACTTTTTAACCCGGCTCGAATTCCAGTAGAAAATATTTTTCAAATCGGAATTGCTGAGTCGCAGAAATCTGGTTATTCTTCTCTTTACCGTTCCCTTTTCGTTCTTTTCATTAGTGTCATCTTTTCTTTTTAATAGCCTTTTCAATGTGTCTCATTTAATCATATTCAGCTGCCTAATCTGTCTGAAGAGACGACCATTTACAATGTTTTTCTAAGCTCCATTAAGGTTATCCATGATATGTCGTATGGAATACTGAACTCACTAACAGGAGAGGCTTAGTTAATTTCACTCTACAGTGGGCGTCCAAGTAGCTTTTAACCGTATTTTCTTGCTTTCTTTCTTTCTCCTCATCATTTTCATTTTTTTTCTGTCGTTCTATCGGATTATCTTTTCTATTTTTCTCCCTATTAGTCTCTCTTTATATCTCTTTTTCCTTTTGTTATGCATTCCATGGGCCATCTATCTTTTTGTCGCTTCTCTCTATATCTATGTATCATTCACTTTCTCTGTCTCTCAGGCACACACACAATATATATATATATATATATATATATATATATATATATATATATATATATATATATATATATATATATATATATACTCTTAGTTTGCTTCTTTATCTGAGCCACCATTTCCCTTCCACCAATACATCTACGATTTGAATTGTTGACACCCTTTGCCGCTTTTGCTGATCACGAGATTCCTATAATCTGACCCAATAAACAGAGAGAAAAAAGTAGTCAAAGCAGAAATAAATTCGTAAACAAGACTGCTGTTAAGCGACCCTAATTATATTAAGTACGTTTACCTTAATACAGACTTTCAAATTCTTCATTTGTCACTGAATGACAGTAGTACTCAATTGCGTTAGACTTACGAAATTGTATTAGAGAATCCAGCTTTTTGTCTGTCCATTTGATATTTTTAATCAAACTTTTTATCTCGCCCATTGTGACGTGCCAACATCTCCATCCTGTGTTTTAATGTGATTTTTATGCTTGACATGAACAGTACATCAGTAGATTTCTGCTTTATTGTAGATTGAGTGAAGGATATTTTGTAATCGTATAACACTGGTTTCAATCTTAAATAAAGGTAGAAGAAAATAAAACGGCTACTTACTCAAAGTTGAAATGATTATTACATCCTTTATCAACATTTAAGCCATGGCGTAGGTGGGATCCTCACGCATTCAAAGACGAGGGCGGCACTTTTCCCATGAACTGAGGAAATCAAATATTGCTAGAAGATGTTTTGATAAAATTTGTTTGGATTGTAATATGTTCGTCTAACATTAGTTGAAATTGTAACATAGCATATTATATAATGAAGAAAAACTATTTAGGTTAATGGTTAAAACATGACGAAAGAAAATACTATAAAATTCTTGAATGATTAAATCACTAACAACGGCTCTAAAGAAGTGAACTTCATGCAGCAAGCCATTCGAATATTCAAATGATGTAGAAAAAACATTTATCTAAAACTTATCATGACAAATATACTATATGACGATGAAGAGATGAAATGCAGTAGAAGGCGATTAGTACGAGTCATGAAATCAAATGAGTTAGCTATGAAAAGGAGCTGAACGGGTCTTTGAATGAATCGAGAGGTCAATCGTTATGGATGGATGAGAGCCGGAATGAGAAGAAACAGTGGGAAATCTAATCAAAGTTAATGGTGCTATTAGTTTCTAACCGCCAGAGAGAATTCTGAATTCTGATTGGTTATTTAAGTCTAGACTAAAGGCATAAAATCGCATGGGCGCCATTATCCACTCTTCCGTGTGGGCTAAAATGGTTTAACGTCACGTGACATCCGTTGGAGCGCAATGGGCAAAAAAGTGGAAGAACAAAAACATAGAACCTTAGGAGAGGATAGAGAATGAAAGTCGGAGGTAGAAAAGGATAACGAAAGGGAAAAGAGCCTTCAAGAAAGACAGAAAAAAAAAGAAAGAAGATGGTAGAGAAAAAAAAAAACAGATTATTGTAGAAAATAGAGAAAAAATAAAATGAATCATTATCCGACGAAGGAAGAATGAAAAGTTGGAACGATAGAAGACAAGAATGCTTGCAAAAAATGAAGAATTAAAGAAAAGAAAAAAGGAAATATTCAAATATTCTGCAAGAAAAGAACAAAAACAAAAAAAGAGAAAACTGAAGCAGAAGAAAATAATCTGAATTCAATTCAAATTATGGGTTAACAATTTAGTCAGGACCAACAGTGCTAAGGTGTTTGTAATACATCAGGTTACTTCGTTAATATATTTATTGAAATTAACAGAGGGAACTTCTCAGGATATATGAAAACCTCCTTTCGTTAGTTTAACCCTTTCTAAATGATTATCCATTGTGATCTTCTGAGAATGAAGAATAGCTGTACGAATCCGATAGGCTAAAAGTTTTTCAAGTTCTGCCATCTTAATAGCTACTTCTTTCATTTTTATATTACATCACGAAGTAGGTTCATGCTGCCAAGCGAATTAAACAACGTGTTGTACAGGTAAATGATATTTTGACATTTGAATCGGAATAAAACGACGATTTTGAAATTAACCTTCAGCAATAGAAGCTATCTGACTGTAGAGTGTTAAAGAAGGATACACATACATACATATGCACACACGCACGGGGTGTGTAGGGGAAAGAAAGAAAGAAAGAAAGAAAGAAAGAAAGAAAGAGAGGAGGAGTCCATGTCCGACGGAAAAGACACGTATGTATAAGACTTGATAACTCAAAAACGCTAACGTATCTCATTCACAGAAAATAAATTCTGTTAATTCTATGCACTGACAGAAAATAAAACATATGCTGCGGACGCCATGTAGTTTGTTGTTGCTTCCTTTACAATATATCTTATCTTGGTCACCGCTTGTACTAGGTACCCATACAGAACTTGGTCGACATTTAAAAAAAAATAAATTATCTGAATTCTGTTGCTAACAATACCATGTCTAACATTAGCTGCATTTCTCCAAAACTTCCTACTTCTCAGTATGATTAACTAAATAAAATAATTAATAATATTATATTCCCAAATTTCCAAATGACCAAACTTTAAAATTTTGCTTTAAAGCAATGTTTGGTAGACACCAAAATTTCATAGTATATAAACGTCTGTAATAATTTCAACAGCTCACTCAATAATCCTTTCGATGTTTGTGAAATAAACAAGTAAACTGACTACTCTACAGTTTAATTTTAATTAGACGCTGAAGTCAAACATTTTCATAATTCACTTTACCGAATATTGACGTATCATTTGTATACAATGATAGCAATTTTACATTTCTTTAAAATTATTAGAAAAAATGATTTATATGCACACAAGACTAGAAATAACTTTGGAAATATTTATGTTCAAAACACCCGATATATTTCCATTAATCGCAAAAGAACTAATGAGGATTAATATTTCATAAAAGCTGTTTTCAGTTTCTTTAAATGTCTTCTGAAATTAGACGTTTTTGAAAAAGCCAGTACTATCTACAAGGACTGCAATTAAAAATTGTTAATCTCATAATTTCTAATAACAACGTAATCCAAACTTAAGACAACCAATGTTGTATCAATATCTTTGCCTAATACATTGGTCACACAAAAGGCTCGTAAAGTAAGACATTAGGCAAACTGTTTGGGTGATCTTGGTTCAATAAGGAAGCACTTAACCACACATATCCAATTTCATGTACCCATAAGAAGAATCCTTGTAGATAATACTGTCATTGAAAATGCACTTGTAAAAGACATTTAAAGAAGGAAACACTTTTGATAAAACACTATATAATTACGCTGAACATTATTTGCTATGAAAATTGTTGAAAAGTATTTTTAATAAACGTTCATCAAATATAAGGCCCAAGAACTACTCAATGTGGAGGGTTATTTTGCGAGGTCCATGCATGACGGTAAGAAGTAAGTTCAGATTTTTAATATATAGTATGGATAACGCTTGAACCTAGACTTGAAAAAATTAGGATTGTAGTTATCAGGAAAGTATCCTTTTGGAAGTTTGTTCCTTAAAGTGTCGGTTTTCGAGAAGAAGTGCTTAGAGTGGAACATAACTCTTCTCTGGTGGAACTATACAATGAAGCTAGTCTGAACATTTTCTATGGAAACTGATAGATTAACGAACGAAGTTCCATATGTTGGAAAGGATTGTATCGTTGAAAATAATTTATCGTCCACAAGGTCACGTAAAGACATTTGAAATTTTTGAAGCGATGGGCATCTCCAGATATGGTAGCAATTTGTGCCCTGACTTTTGTAACGATAGACTATATACTAACAACAAACCTATTGAAAATGCTTAAATACTTAACCAAAAGCGCTTGGAACAATAATTTATACGGTGGTAGATAAGAATGTCATCCTCAAGAAGTTGTAACATAAGACGATGGTCATTAAATAATCTGGGAGTGTATGACTCTTGAATTGTCATACCAAAATAAACAGTCATATATACTTGCAGCTAATTTAATGAGCAACCTCTCTCGCAGCTTATATTTGTTTATTTTTGTATTTCATTTTTGAGATGAGTAATTGTCAACACACCTTATTTCGAAGTATTGTCCACAACTTGTTTGCTATTTGATGTTATTATAGATGTTATTATAGATACAACATTCCGGCCATCATCAGGGGTCCATTGTTTTTTTTGGCTGACAGTAGATGTCGTTTGATTACAGTGTGATTTTGCCCGTTATGCTACTTATAGAAAAACTTGAAATAATTAAAATATATTAAAATTATTCATCTAAAAAATGCAATATAAAATTATCAAAATACGGCACGAAACTGCCACATGTCGAACCATGTGACACTGATATTCAGTGTCAGAAAAAAAACATCATGTTAATGTATTGCATATAGGAATTGGCTAAACATATATCACTGCAGTGCATTTCTTGTAAGTTCAATCGCTGGATCAGGTAGTGCAGTAATACATGATGCCAGTTCAGCCTGAACGAACAATAACTGGCATCTCAAGAAAAAAATAGCACAAGAATAAACGTATTAGCATAACAACAGAGACCTAATGATGAGCCATAGAGCATCTGATAATTATTGTTCATTTTTGTAATTCATTTTATCATCTTTATTATCATCTTTATTTTTACAGACATTATTATAGACAATGTCTGTGTGTTTGTTGGGGATAAACTTGTATATGACATGTTTTACGTTGTGGGGCTTAAAATACGAGAATTCCGTGCAAATCAAATGTGTAATCTAATGATTAATCTAATGAATTAGTATTTCTACTATTTGAGAACTTCTTTGTGGTTACACTGGTATAAACTTTTAGGAAATCGAATTATATTTATGAGTGACAGTGAAGTTGGAATGAAGTTAATTGCTGTAGACTAAAATCTCACCTTCATGTAGACACACACACATTCACACGATGACTGAATATATTCTGATTTTAGCAAGTTGACAGATAAATACAACAAAAGAACAAATTTCTTAAAATCAGTACGAAATAACTACCTTAATATATTAGATGTGTGCGATATTTTCCAGGGAATACTGATTTTTAGGTGTTATTAGTTGTCTAACACACATTCTATATATTTATTAAAAAAAACAAGGAACCGGTTTTTATCAATAGAACGAACGCATGTTTCACTGCCACTACTGAGCTATTCTGTCAGTTGAATATTAATTTGGTGATTTTGATTCTTATTTAAAGGCAACATTTATTGGTCTATCATTGGGTTTTATATTTAAATAAGAACTTAGTTTAAAATATGTTTCCAAATATGGTACAATTGGGTTTAGTATCCAGGTTATGCTACAGCGTAAAATATATAATTTTAGGTAAACAATATATATTTTTTCCGAACCAAAAATCAAAATAATTTTCTACTACCAAAAAAAAAAAAAAATTATATTAATTACCTACCAAAAATTTAAAACAGCTAAGCTTATCCAAAAAATAACAACAAACCAGCAAAATCTAAATTACAACGAACGAACATTATTTATGAGTTCAAATGTCAATTAAGGAACTGTATTCCTGATCAAACCGTATACATAAATAATTACACCGGTCACATTACTACATACCTATCCAGACGTCTTACGCCTATCCCCAGCCACAGCTTCATTAGAACCTATTTAAGCACACACACAATCTTATCAGACACTATCCGAAACATACAACATGTAAAAAAAAAATATTAAAAATAATGGAAACCTTAACAATAAAAAAAATCCAACACTCAATAATATTAACTCAGAATACGGATACAATGTGCTGGCTGTGTAGAGAAAATGAAATATTCCTATAACTTTAGAAAAATACGCACAACCCATACAAAGAGTTAAAAAAACAAAGATAAAATCAACCTCGATATAACCGGAAACGCTCGAAATTGCAGAACATTTGGGCTTTTCTACACTGTGTCCAGAAAAGAAAAGAAAATACTCATTCCAATACAAAAAATAAATAAATAAATAAGAAACTTAATCACAGTACCTTGTCTGTCGTCTGCAATGAAACATATATATATATATATATATCAGGAAGCTGAATTCGACATGTATACAATATATTCTGATAATAAAATGTTCCGACATCTTGTGATATACTAATATCATCATAACATTGCACAATCTGTGTCTTAACATCAGATGGTGACGCTTGATATTCATAATTGTTGGTTTTATGAAAGGTTAGCGAATAACCAGATGCCTTACAACAGAGTCGTAGTCATGCCATTTTCATTAAATTAGTGCTGTTTTAAATATTTGTACTTTGACGAGGCTGGATGGCCATTTCAGAGAGTCTTGTTCATGTTGACTGAAACACATCGGTAGATTTTATTACCCATAGTTAAATGATGAACGTTCTTACAGCCGTAAACCATCTAACGCCTTCCATTATAAATATTAGATTAACTATGACCCTAGGAATGTCAACAGGCATTGTCGAAAATCATTTACATGCAAAAAGACAAAGGATATGATTGCTTTCATCGAGATTTCCTAACGAGCACAAAATTTTTTTTCTCATCTTCAGTGGTGTCAATGAGTCGCAGAAGGAAATGACGGATTCTAACGCTGATCTCTTGTTTTCAATTTTATGAGAATAGCTCCTGCATGATGACAACTGATATGTGTAAGTTATGTCCATGGGATATGACAGATTTATTCGCCCATGACACACAAGCTCACCTTCTGATAAGATCGTGTAGGGACACCTAACTTAACACATTCTCTAACGCTTAGCTCTTTGTGTAAATATGAACAGGCACAGACAACCCATTTTACTGCTATTTCCGCAACAGAGATGATGTAGAATTTCAGCGAGACAATGCTAACCTACATGAGGCTTATGGTCAACATTTCCTGCAAGATTAACGACATCTTTGTTCAATAAGATCGCTAGGGTGGTTCCCCACTGAACATATATGGCACACGATGGAACAATGTCTGATTCATTCCTTTATACCATCTACAGCTCTTGTATTATTGCTTCAACAGTTGAAGAATAAGTGAAATAATATATTCAATATCTACTATGGAAGGTGTTAGATTGTTTACACCTGTAAGAACGCCCATCGTTCGACAAAGTTTAGAAGAACGCACACACAAACACACAAGCATATATATATATATATATATTAATTTGATCAAAACGTAATATTTTTTGAGGCGTGAAATCCATGTTCAGGTCAATGGGTGAAATTTATTAATAACCTAAATATTGATTTAATTATTGTTAAATAAAAGATGAATCTCTTTGGCGAATCTTACGTTTCGTTTCTATAAAGAAATACCACAAATTAATATTAATATTATCCCCGTCTTGTGAATTTTTGGAAATTCTTTATAGATAAATTCCTTAATTTTCCCTTATATTTTCACGTTGTCTCTCTCTTTTTCACTATAGAAATCGCCGTTTCTTTCTCTTGCATATTATTCGTTTGCAGACTCAGAAGATTTCTTAAACAAAAAGCAACCGAACAGGAAGTTTCAACCTTCTTCATTCACAGACTGTTGGCTACACTGACATGAATTAGGGTAGGGAAGCACATTTTCAACACAGTGTTGTGAGTTACCGTCTATGCCATGAATGGAATCAATATATATGGTCGACATTGTCAAATGAGCCTGTCAAACTTGGTCACCTTCTGTGTCTAATCCTGAATGACAGACTGCAGCAATATTTATTTTCATTACTAAAAGAATACATGTGCTAAAATCAGAGAAAAGGAATTCGTAAAAGAAGTTCGTTTTAACTCTGTAAAATTCACGTATGAACAATATTTTCAGAAAGACAATATTCTAAAGATCCTTTTGTCACTTGAATTTCCGCGTCTCAACGTATTTACTTGGAGGTAACCATGAGAGAAACATTCGTTTTTGTTGAGGTAGACATCAACTTAACACAAATTCACAGATGTTTCCTAATAGAAGCTTGATTTTTGTTGTTATTAATACAAGGTTTTTGCTTACACCCTCAACGCAATACAAAAAAATATCATTTAACAAAGATTAGGTCAGTTTTGGAAAAATCTCTGAGTAAAAGTTAATTTCTTCTCATGTGACAGAAAATTTCACACGAACAAGTTAATTTAAAGCATACTCAGAATGAAAAGTGTTCCTAAAATATATTTACACGTCGCCGAATGACGGCAAGGCAAAAGAAATAATGTTATTGTAATCTATTTTGTTATTTTAAACACAAGGTGATAGTTATTTTCTCATGGACAAGTATATGTTGACTGAAAAATACTCTTTAGGGGTCCAAACTTGAGACATAAAACTCATCATTGGAAAATTCAGGTTGAAATTATGCACCTTCAGATATTTTCTTTTCTTGTTAATGATGATGACAAATTTGAGTCTCAGTGAAAATTGAATTTGCTTGAAATCAAAAGGTTAATCCTCTCTATTATTGAGACTGATAATCAGTATTTTTTCCTACCTAGATTTTTCCAATTTCAGAAGCATTTAGCTGAAAGGACTCTTTCAGCTAAATGAAGACACCTTGAAAGTTAGACATTTCGGAGAAGTATGACGCATGTAAGAAAAAAATTCACAAGAGACACCTGAATTGTACATTTGAGCCGACCTCAAACTATATTCTTCAACTGAATTATTGTTTTAACAAATCCGTATCTGGCTCACAGACACAGGTAGGTCTAGTATTATTTGGCGGATATACTTACATTTAAACGCATACAAATCAAATTAATAGTGATAAATTTAAAATTCTTCTCTGAAAATAATTCTTAGTGACAGAAAAAAATGTTTTTCGAAACTTTAATTTCAGTACTTTGCTTATTTTGCTTTTTGTTGATTTGGAAAGATAAGGCGGCGGTTTAGCAGCAAATTGCTTAACAATTGACATCTGAGAATATAATTGTTTAGTTGCATTAGTCACACAATAATTCTACAACCATGGAGCCCGGCATCTGAAATTGAGTTTTTATCCGTCGTGCCATTTATGATGCCAAAAGCATTTTTGTACGCCAAATCAATCTTAAATTCTAAGTTCTTTTTGCTAAAAATTACTTCATTTCGCTGTAAATGAGATTCTGTTTTTATCCTGACCTCGAATGACATTTGTCACATTTAGCCTATGCCACTGAAAGGTGCCTTGTGATTTTTTTTTATGCAAGAGGAACTCAGGTTCGTATGCCTTTTGCTGAAACAAGAGAACATAACCTGAAATATTAACATAAAGCGTCACTTTTAAAAATGTTTGAAAGATAATTAATTTATATTGTATTTTGTGTAGCATCACCGAAGTTGAGAATTATAAGCATTGTCGGTTTCGAAAGTACTTCATTTTAAATTAAATGTGAGAAATTACTTATTATTTTTCTGTCCTCTTGCTGTCTACGCACGCGGCGTGTGTGTATGTGTGCAACTGTATCTGCTTTATGTTGTGTCTGTTACTACGTTGTATCGTTTGTTGTTTAAATAAGCTGACCATTGGCCAAACTATTCCCAAAAGAGAAAAAAGAATGAGCGGTCACTCGGTACAGCGCAGATCGAAGAGCTGATTTCCCGTGTTTTTACTTTGATAAAAAAACTGCCATTTTACTTTACTTGAATTAGACTTTGTTCATTGATCAGTTAAGCAAATAGGTGTGGAGGCAAAAGTTTTCTCTTTTCAGCTTCTATCAAACAGTTATTCTGTCAATCATGTCTTGGTCTTTGTTATTTTATTGATTTGACCGCCTTAGATGGACTTATTCATTGCACTCAATTCTTTTGCTCTCTAACTCAAACGTCATTCTTTTTTTCTTTTTATACTTCTCTCTCTTTCATTCCCACCATTCTTTTTTTCTTTTTCTCTTGCTTTTCTTAGCGGCTATCATCGCCCGTTGTCATGCATACAAATTCTACGAAAAGTTCCCTTGTGTCCTTAAGAAACGCTTTTTAATAAGCATAAAAATGAATTTAGAGGCATAACAATTTTTAATTATTGCATCGAGAATACAATAATTGTAAAATGTGGACAACTGATGGTTAATAAAGCGGGCAGAAAACTATTCAAAACGAGTTGCCAGAAATATAATAGCAAATATCAACTAATCAGTTACTTATAAAACAGAGTCTCGCGAGAATGATATTATTTCCCACGAGTTATATGTGATTTCTGTGTAAACCTCCACGTTATGAAGTGCAATGGCCTGTATTAGAAATCTGCGTGTTATCCGCAATTACTGGTTGAACCACAATTAATATAATGTAATATAATCACTTTTAATTGAATCATTTTTTATAGGCCAGTGATCCCATTTCTCTAACATTAAAACTGTCGATATCCTAGGATGTCAACATTAGTCTTGTTTGAGGAATTCTCGTTTTATTTTAAATGTTAATTGGAGTTAGAATGAAAGGTTCATTTGATAAAGCTCATCTTAACGAAAACTTGTGAAATACTATATAATAAACCATGTAATAATATTTGAATTTGAATCATTTGATCTGATTACGTGCATTCCCTTCATTCAACGACGTGTAAATATAAATAAAAAATCTGGATCTTGATGGTAAAACCACATTATGGTAATAGCATACGCATGCGAGCTGTTACTAATCCCATGTGAGTTTGGAATGCATATTTTCATTTTTAGTATCTTTTACTTTTCTACCCTTTCCTTCATTAATGATAATTATTTAACTCCGAGCACAAATTGTTTGAATAATCTTAAATATTCTTTTCTCAGTATTTAAACATTTTTCATCGCTTATTATCAACTTCCACAGGCGTTCCAAATTGTAAACTTATTATTCGACTAATCTCAAAGTAACGAATATCATTGTACACTTTTGCAGTACAGCAATATTTAATACATTGCCTCGATCATATCTGAGTGCCTTGTTATTGACCGATTGCTGGAGAACGCCATTTGGTAGATAATTCCTTCGGGCCATTGTCTGGGAGTTCGAGCTTCTTCGGTGTTTTACGCTAATCTAATCAACGAAATGAGAGCTTGAATTTCTGCCATAAAACACGAACGGCTTTTTCGCGAGGTGAATTTCAGAATTTATCAGTATGACTGAAACTTTGTCATCCCTTCAACCAATTGCCACTCGCTCCCCTCTTCTTGTTTCTTTTTTTAATAATGTGTTTTTCACCCAGAAAGAATGGCTTCCCCTTATTCATTCCTCTCCTCCTCCTCCCCCTCCTCATCCTCCTCCTCCTTCACTCTTGGAAAGTTCCTTTTCCCTCCTCTCATTTCATCATTTTTCTTCTTTCTTTCCTTCTACACCCATCGCGGCCATGTTCGAAGTTACCAGGCTGCCATAAATCGTTTCCAGTTGTAGGAAGAATAAGAAAGTCGGAAAAAACATAAGCTCATCTCATGACGTGCGAATGATCTGGGGCCTGTCTGTGGGGAACTGGCACTAAGTACATGCGGTTGTGCAGAGAAAGCCTGTCGGCTCGGTCTTCACGTGGTTCGAGTAAAATGAAAGAAAGCGTGAGAATTGCGTACCGCCATTTTGATGTGGTTCTTTGTTACATCAGTTTGGGCGGTGGCTGCAAGATGGGGACGAGCTTCGAGATGAAATTGGATTTTCGATAGGGAAGATCGAATGGTGGAGAAGAAGAAGCAGGGGTATATGTGAAGAAGTATATTGGCAAACGCCCCTAGCGAAGGGTGTGTCCAGGGAAATAACTACTACAATAAACTCTTCACTTCACTCACAGCTGCGCAAACGGATCTGCAAGAAAAGATAATGGTAGAACAAGTTGAGAATGGAGAGGGGAAAATGAGTGAAGGAAAGAGAAAGGAGAATTGCAGAAGACGGAATGATGCAGTGAAGGAAAGAGAATCAATAAAATACAGAAAATGAAACAAAAAAAAAAGGATCGAATAACACGTTAAAAATATAAAACGTTCAAAGAAATACAATGAAATAATACTTCAAAAGAAAGCATTAAAAAAATCGAAAAAAGAATAAAAGGAATGAGGAAGAAAAAAAAATTAAAATTGAAAGGAAAATTTTAATGGAAAATATAAACAAGTGAAAAACGTTAAAAGAGGAAAAAAACGTAATTTATTGTGGCAAACAGGTGCGGACAAATGTTTTAGTCAGAAGTGAACCATGACCGTTGTTATTGGTGAAAATGACGCGAAAATTTTAGCTAATAGTTTTGTTGATGGTGGAGGACGCTAAGACATTGAAAGAAATGATCAAAGGAGAAAGGTATTATGATATAACAGAAAGGAATATAATTAAGATTTTCATCAAAAAGAAATAAAAAAGTGAATGAAAAATTCAACGAATGAACGGATAAATTAAGATAGGAAATGAATTAGAAGAGTTTCTTAAAATCATCAAAAAAAATAAAATAAAATAAAATAAATTCCAAAATGTGGAAATGGAAAATAAAGAAGTAGCATAAGGTGGGAATTATGAATAAAAAAAACGAAAAAGGGAAAATGTCTCATTATGTTTTCCCCGTTTCGCGGATATTTCATGTCAGTTAAAACTCATCTGTCATTTTTTTTTTCTCTGAGTATCTAATCTGAAACAGAAAAAGAATATGTGACTTTTTAGCACAACCAGATACAGAAACTGAAGTCAAAACTACGAGAAAAATAGGTATGCTTCAAGCAACAATTTAAGCGACTAGTCCATTGACGAGGGATAGGGAAACTTCTTGGGCATATAAGCCACATTAACATTCATCGTCCCTCACTGAAGCCGCATTCACCAAGTGATTTTTTTTTTACAGTTACACATTTTAAATCTGAGGTAAAAAATGCATAAAATGGAATTTAAGAAACAAATTAGTAACTTCATTGATATTGCTTCTTTTGAGATAGCATTTTGATAGCAGATTCTAATATGGTGATTTTTAGTTTTAATTGGTCTTCCAAATGCTCATCTGTCAACTGTGTTCTCAAGGATTTTTTTTATTTGTTTCAAGTACAAGAATATGGATTCACAACTGTATGTTGAAGAATAAATCAGCGTGCACATTCACGATGGTGAGGATATTCTATCGTCCTTTTCAAAATTTCAATGGGTCAGTTCTTGCTGTCAAACAGATTTTTCAGGATATTATCATCAGACAACTCATTAAGCTCCATTTGTAACTCCTCGGGAGTCTCTGATACGTTAACAAAATGAAGCTGAAAAGAAATTTCCAGCACGACGTTATGCCTTTCGAAATCACTGAAGTCAAGATAAAGAAAATAAAAATAAAAGATAAGATTAATGAGTCAAGAAAAAGAATTGATAACTAAATAAATATTAGTAAAAGGAAAAATAATATCAAACACAAAGAAGTAGGCTTATATATGCATCGTTGTTATTGTAAATCATGTATCAAAGATCAGTATAAATAATCAAGCAGATAAAATATGCGGGCATCGTCATTATTAAAGTTGTAAAAGTAGTATTATAGCTTCAAATTAGAAATTGAAATTTTATGTTGTAAAGGAAAATTTTGATGGCTTACCTAGGGAGATATGGTTGCGGAAACCTGGCAACACTGCTCAAAAGCAGAGATGTGGAGCTGAAATCTAAATCTTCAGCTCCAACTCTGGCTCCAAGATTTTGAAATTTAGTGGATAGAGCTCCAACATATTGAAATTTCCGGTTCCGGCTCCTTTCTCTAGCTAGTATCACAGTAATGATTAATATACCTTACTGAAGTTAGACATTGCTCATTGGTATTCATAGGCAAAGACAGCTATTAAGCTAAATTCTAATGGATATACCTCTGCCTTTCTTTATCTCTTATTATTGATTATAATATAATCCATAATTGATTATTAATAACAATATGAATTTAGCAACACATTTTGATACAACACAATTCTTTATTTACTATATGTTCATTGTTTCTGTGAAAATTCCGAAGAACAAATAATCTTAAAAACTATATAAGGTTCTTGTTAATTGAAGTGGTGTGAGAATACTAACTGACGGCTAATAGATGAAAAGAGTCAACATTGAAAATATTTATTTACTCAGGTTGACAAGAAGTAAGTAAGCTGGTAGAAAATGACGTATAAATTTACCAAAAAGGTTTTTCCGCTGGTCGAAGGAAACGGAATTCGATCTTTTTAAGATTACAGTAGTCCTTCTTTCGGTTAGAGTTCTTCTTGTGTAGTAGAGGTTTTTCTTTGTAAGTTGAGCTGAAGAAATAAATTTGTCATCAATATTCTCAAAATCTAACTGCTAAGTTGACAAATTTGCATCCTTCTGTCTATTGTTAACATATTGTATCTGTTTATAGGCCAGATTATTTTCTTGCATCAGCTCGTGAATTTCTTTCCTTTTCTCGAATTTCCCAAAAACGATGCTTCTCAGTGGTTGAAATATTTATTTCTAACATAGTCTCGAGAATTTTTTTCTTTGTTTCTCTAGTTTCCCCAAAGCGAGGTATCAAGTTGGTTTAATATATACTTCATACTTCACAGCTAGTCGCGAATTTCTTTTCTTGAATTGGAGATTTCGCTAGCCACCGTGTACTATTTTTATTTATTTGCTTAAAATGTTTTTTTCAAGTTTTTTTTTATATCATAGAGAAAAAAAGAAGAAATTGTTGGTAAAGGTAAGGTGACAAAGTTAGCCAAGGCTATAATCAAAAGAACCTTTATTAAGTCAGTAACTAATTGTTGTTACAAGCAGAATGATATATTTGTGTGATATAATATATATATATATATATATAATTTTTCTATAAAATATGGTTCCGAGAAAATTTACCCAACTCAAACCACGTTAATAATGTATTTTTGATCACCTGTGACCCAAGCTCATAATGATAAATTTAGTTATTGCTGAGAACGAGGAAAACTTATTGTGAATTTTTAACATAGGGAACTGGAGCCAGTACATTTTTTACTGGCTTCAGCTTCGGCTCCAAATTTTCTTAGGCCACACATGATGACCCTTAAAGGCCGCACATTCCCCTCCCCTGCCATAAACAATCTACCACTGAGATTGAATAAAAGCATTGATCAGGGAAAAGAGGACCACAGTTTAGACCGATACCCTTATAGCTCATTGGCTACGAAGACACAGACGGTCGGGCAAAGTTAAAATTTATGCTTTCAAGCACCGGAGTAAAGGGTGACTCTCTCTACCCTGAGAGATGCAGGTTCGATTCCTTACAAAGAGCCCAACATTTTCTTTAATCAGATTTCTCGAAATTTCAGGCTGGTACGTGAATAGAAATAAGTATACTGTTTAAAATATAAACGGAGCCCTTACTCAAATACGAGTATCCACTAATAAGAACGTTTAAAGTGAGATATATATATATATATATATATATATATATATATATATATATATATATATATATATATATATATATATATATATATATAGTGTATCAAAGCAGGTTTCTGTAACAATAATTCTATACGGTATCGAATGATTTCGAAATTCCCATGATACGTTCATGAAGCGTCTCTGCAATATTAATGTCGGCTGCATAAACCAATTGTTATAGGTGGCCACACAGATAAAAATAAAAAAATTAGAGGAATATGCAGGCAAAGTCCTTCCCTATCTATCCATCTTTAATGGTAGATGTCAGCCTGTGCATCGGTAACAATGTGACTAAAATGTGCTGGAGTCCCAACATGCATGAACCAGTGTGTTCGAAATAAAGTTCCTGTAGACAGCCCCCTGTAAAGACGTGCTGGGAGATCATATGGACCTAGCAGGCCATCACATGTTAATCATAAATTGATGTTGGTGTCTCGTCTGTAGATTCCGATTCGCCCACAAATGTTGGTTGTGCAAATTTGTCATTCCATCTCTTCGAAATGTTGCCTCGTCCATAAAGACTGAAGAGACAAACAACGGATCGATAGTTTGTGCAATAAACCATCAGCAAAAATTTTCCCGTTTTGAATGATCAGAGGGCGAAAGACCCTGCACACGTTACAAATGATAAGAATACAGGAGCTGCACCTGAAGTACCCTCCATGCGATACTATGAGATGTACGACATTCAAGGGTCACTTGGCGTATGTCTATACCTTGATCGTCTCCGACAGCCTGTAGAATTTGTTCTTCGTAGTCGGGCGTACGAGCAGATCTCGATCTTCCGCGATTCATAGTTTGTGTTGCCACCGATCATGTCTCAGGAACGCGATGATAAACAGCAGCAAAGTTTAGATGACTCGGCTGGCTTCGATCTGGAAACGCAATCTGATATAGCCGTACAGAATTGCATCCATTAACATTCGCGTGGCTGTATATACAAATCATATCTGCCTGTTCATGATATGGATAACCTGACATTGTTAAACTGGACACCCTTAGTTAACTCCCTACTACAAATGTTAAACGTTGATGACAGACTAGGCCCCAAAAGTACACGAATGACAATGTAAAGTAATTTACATGACAACGCAGCACCATTAATTTCCTTTTCGGCACCTGATGCAGTGGTATGACGTTTATGTTGTATCGTAACGGTCCGTGTTCGATTCTCGGTAGTAAGTGCGCACTACTGAGGAGTCCCAAAAAAAAGAAGAAACTGCCGTCCAGTAATTTCTGCATTCTGCTGAGGATTCTTCTTCTAGACTCAATGAATTGTTATGTGATATATATATATATATATATATATATATATATATATATATATATATATATATATATATATATATATATATATATATATCGTGAGGATAAAACATATGAGATCACTACGTATCAACAGACCGAGTTTGAAATTCGATTTCGTTTTTCTATGTTAACTTGATTTCACCAGATGTGTTTATGAAAATTTTCCTTAATAGTATATGACGAATTGTAAACGAGAAAAATGCAGTCATGTCAAGGATACTGTCTTCATTGTGTAATGTAATTCAGCAGTTTCACTATCGGAAATGTCGTGTGGGGAGATATTGTGTCCCACAAAATCGCATCGCTTTTACATGCAGAACAGTACATGATGCCAGACAATGTCAGAAATCAAAACTATATATATATATATATATATATATATATATATATATATATAAAGAAATATAGTCTTAAGGCATATGTGGCCTGACGATTGCATATAGCATGAAACAGACTGTCGCCTCTAAGTGTTGACTTCTATGTTCACTTTTATATATATATATATATATATATATATATATATATATATATATATATATATATATGGTGGGTAGCAAAGAAAGTAATGCATTTTATTTGCTGCCATTAACGCATACTTATTCGCCTTATTACAGATAGAACCAGAACAAAAGTCTGATAAAGTGGCGTCTGACATGATACTACGATCGAGCCCGAAATGTGTCATTAGATTCTTTCATACAGAAATATTTTCATCCACTGACGTTCAACGGCGCTTAATTCAAATTGAAAATGACAAGCTTGACTTATCTCTTACAGTATCGTACTGTCATGTCAGACACCATTTTTTTTTCAGACTTGATAGTCCATCAGATGACAAAACGCGTCGACTAAAATAAGTTTTCCTTTTGTCTTTAATCATATTGTCCTTTTACAGATATATATTTTAGTTTTACATATTTGTTATATCTTAAATTTTACACACGTACACAAACATACACATATATATACATATGTATACTTATATTTTTTGTGCGTATGCGACGTTTCATTTACATATAATAAGTTTAGAAAAATATGATTACGTGAGTATATATATATATATATATATATATATATATATATATATATATATATATATATATATATATTAAAACTAATCAGACAAAAATATTAAGAGGTAATGAAAATTGGTTGATGAAATCTTGCGACAGCCAGGTGTATTTCTTCGATTGAATACTTTTCCACCCTAATCCCGCGCAACTCTCCCGCCACCTCAATTTAATGTCACCGCCAAATCTCCCCAGACCCCACATCAATGCACATCCATCCACTGGCGTTCATTTCTATTTCCCTTCTTTCTTCGACCCCTTGTGAAAATGTTTCTTCGCCTCAGAGGATGTATAAGACCTTTTCTGATCGTGACCAGCATATTCGGCTGTCTTGTATTCCTTTTGAACCGCTTTAGGAAGGCGTAAAACAGTAAGACCGTCACTCTGTGGGTGGGCGTTGGTAGCCAGCAGTCAGAGAGAGAGAGAGAGAGAGAGACCAAAAAATCGAGAGAGAGAGGGGGAGTGAGGAGGGGAGAGAGACAAAGGAAAAAGTTTCCAAGCGGAAGAGAAGTGGATACTAGAATTAAAGAAATTTACAATTCTGTAGAAAATCGGTGGAATTGTAGCTGTAACACACAAAGAAAAACCGATGCAATGAAAGATTTTTTTTCTATTTTCTTTATACATAAATTTCTTGGAAGAGAAATTCCTGTAAGAAAAAGTCTTATGCCGGCTAGATAGAAACAAAAGACAAATATACATGATGGTAAACTGAAGTTTGTACAAGATTTCGAATATACCTAGATTATACCTACATTATACCTAGATTATACCTAAGATTATACCTAGATTATACCTAGATTATACCTTAGATTATACCTAAGATTATACCTAGATTATATCTAGATTATACCTAAGATTATACCTTAGATTTGTGTAGGACAACCCTATGCAAATAGACAGACAGTCAAACAAACAGTCAATTTTATTTATCATTCGGCATCATTCTTATTTACTATCGAAAATGAAACAAGAGATTTTAAACAAATATTCGCATGAATTGTTCAATTCATTTTTTTCCTAAAATTCTTTTAAGAAATATCTGGATTTTATATTAAAAAAACTCAGTATGTAAACTAATCATTATTAAAGTGAGTTACTAAGTAAGAAAGTAAGTAAGTAAAGTAAGTAGATAACATTTTATTGAAATTAATTTGATTGCCATAGAATTTTATTTTTCCGTTGGTTTTTATTTCACTAACGACAGACAAATTCAAACGTACTTTGTACTTTATTTCTAATTACAATTTAAGAAAATCGAATAAACTTTTATATTAAATATTTTGTTTTCCTCTTATTTCGATAAATTTGTCAAGTAGAACTAAAAACCATATTACAACGCCAAAGTTTCAGAAAAGATGTGGGGATCCACTTATCAAGAATGATTTCTGGTGGTGACACATGATTGACTGTATTGGATGACAACAAACCCCGGTGGTGCCACTAGGTGGGGGAATCGGAGATATAATTTCAACCACTGTAAGTTCGGACTTTTCTTATGATGTTTGTCTATTTGGTAAACTTCAGAGTAGATGTAAAAGTGTGATAAAAAAGATGTGATTAAAATGATGAAAAGATATAACATAAATCTAAGAATGAGAATAATATATTGTACAACGTCGGCAAAATAAAAGGTTTACTTCAATATTATATGAACATTCTTACATACTAACAAACTCAACAAACTGGAAGATTCTTTATCAGATATGCTGTGATAAAAAAAAAATCCAAAACAAACATGTAATTTCAAAAGAATTATTTTGCAGCAATAAATGTCTAGTCAAAAATATTTTAAAATTACCATTCGAAGGAGTAAAAAGACAGTACGGAGGTAGAGTTGGATTTACTTTAGCATGAATTTCACATATCTGAATATAACTGGAGCATTTAAAGTTACGCTAATATTAATTTCAAGTCATAAATCATAAATGAAAAAAGATAATTTACCATGTTGCGATAAACACATCCCATCTCGTTAAACATGTCATACGATTCAGTAGATATTTGTCAGGTTTTAAAAGTAAATCAACCAACAAACATTTATGATCATTAAAAGTTGCCAACACTACAGTAACTACTGAAAGAAAACATTTTTCTTCACCAAAATATCATTGGCTGAGCTTATTTGAATTTTACCACCAATTCCTTCCGTCTGATATCATTATCGACATTCGTAAAAAGTAGGGGGACAACGAAAGGCTAATTTTACTGTCTAGACTTTGCGTCATTCCTGTTTTTATCTGGCAAAGACGGAGAAGATTTTAATCTCTTAGTTCCATAATTTGCTCTTCGTTTTCATTTCGATCAACTAACCAAATTCTTTAATCTTATTTCTTTTTATTGATTTTGGCGATGTTCTTTCCATCTTCTCCATTCCAATTTGATGCATTCAAATTAAAATGTGTCTTTGTTTATCAGGGCCTACATTAAACATTTCAAGGTTGATTTTTTGTTTTGGTTACTAATCTTTATTTCTTCTTCCTTTTGTATTTCTGTCTCAAACTGTTATCATGAAATCTTTACTCGAGTGAGCTTAGTCTGGCCCAAGGATACTCAAAATTGGAAAATTATTTGGCACGAATCTTCTAAGTTGCACAAACCTGCCTACCTTTAAAATCAACACTCGAAATCATGGCGGTATGTCTAGTTGGTGAGAAATACAATTGAAAGGAAAATAGACCAAGTAGATTGTATTTTGCCAATGCTTCAACTGATATCCCATCTTAATTTAACCTTTGCAACAATCGATAGAGTAATATTGGACGAATCCACAATTGTTGTATTTTCGAGCAATAAATTTCGAGTAATATGGGACGAACCATAATTAAGACAAATAAGGGGCATAAAATGGTGCAGAACCAAGACAAATCTAATATTTGATTATTTCGTCACATTTTGGTAAGTGGATTTACATGGGAACATTTCAAAAACACATTGTACTGATACACGCAATAGACACTGTTTTACGATAATGTAAGTATGTTTATTATACATTGATGGAAAACTTTTCATGTGTATAAACATTAGAAAAATACGAAAATCGTTTTATAATTTTATAATTCTATGAAAATACAATAATGTACGTTCTATTTATCAACAAATTTTTCTCACAAATCCGTCAAATTATAACCAAGTGGAATTCATGTTTCTCTATTACAAGGAATTTAATTCCTAGAAGATCAGAATTCTAGAGCGCTTGGTTAGTATGAATTTAATAAGAGACATTTGTACGAAAAGTAAATAAAATATCATTTGTGTTCTTTTTTAGAAATTCAGATTTTTCATTAAAAATATTTTTTGAAGAGATGCATTGTTTGGTGAAAGCAGATGTCGATAACATATTTGATACATTTTTTTTTAAATTCATTGCTTGTTTAGTAATTTTCCCAATCACCCACGTTAATCTTGATGCTGCACATAGATAGATAGATAGATAGATAGATAGATAGATAGATAGATAGATAGATAGATAGATAGATAAGAAACAGACTGGAATAGATAGATAGATAGATAGATAGATAGATAGATAGATAGATAGATAGATAAGAAACAGACTGGAATAGATAGATAGATAGATAGATAGATAGATAGATAGATAGATAGATAGATAGATAAGAAACAGACTGGAATAGATAGATAGATAGATAGATAGATAGATAGATAGATAGATAGATAGATAAGAAACAGACTGGAATAGATAGATAGATAGATAGATAGATAGATAGATAGATAAGAAACAGACTGGAATAGATAGATAGATAGATAGATAGAATTTTCTTCTACCATCCTTTTTGATGCAGCCCCACGCCATTACGCATCCACTGCCAAATTTCGCCATCTTTGTTGTGTACTTTAAATTGATTCCTCCACCCACTGTTGTTCTTAAATATTTTTTTGCATTAGAATTTTGTTACTATCAGTCTTCCATTGTAGATTTTATTTGGCCACTTCAATCTTCTATTCAAATGTTAATGATATTTTTTGATGCTGTTCAATTTTTTTAATAATACTGCATTCACTCCTCACTTGTCTGCATGTTAATTTTGAATTAATTACTGCTACCCTCAGAATCTTTCTTTCGTGTATCATGTCTCTCCGTTCAAGTTAATTTTTGTAATACTCAGCATCCTGTATCAACTGAATTCTCACTGTTAAGACTGCATTCACTCCTCACTTATCTGCCTGTTAATTTTGAATTGATTACTGACACTTTCAGAATCTTTCATCTATCTTGTCTAACTTTTGTGGTTTTCTGGTTTTCTTTGCCTTAAAACACTTCCAGTAGAAGCAAACATGTTTTTGCATAGTTTGAGCGTTTTTGAAATTCCTAATTACCAGGCAACTTTTGAGACTACTTTTCCTTCAAAGTCATAACCTTAATCTTTGTCTCAGCAGAAATTTTAGCCATAATTTTAGTGTAAAATATCAAGCTAATTTTCAGTTAAACGTAGTTGCTAATGGCTCTTAAAGTCAAGTTAATAAAATGGAACAATTCCTACTTAGAAATATTCATATTATCATGACTTTATCATCTCAGATTTTTCATTGGCCAATTAGTTTTGTATGGCTGTTTTTAATTTCAAACTGATTAAAGCGAACTATTTTCAGTAACACGTAACCTACAAAAACGCAACAATTTATTTTTCAATCCTCAATGTCCATAGACACTATCGAAAAGAAGTATACGACTAAACAATATTAACTTCTTAATAACGTAAAGGTATATCATTATTTTATGTAGTTGGCCCCAAATTTTGCATGCCAGTACACAAGCACACATACACACATATTCTATCAATTTCAGATAATGTTTGTTTTCTTTTGCTGTCATACCTATATTGCTGAATAATCAGTTGTATTTGTATTACTTTTCAGTTCTTCCTTTACTAACACTGGCCTATTTTATGTATGCATAGAATGCTTGTTAAAGGAATCCATCATATTGTTCACCTAAGTTACAGCTATGAGGTTTTATCAAACAGCCATGATTTACACTCCTAATCTCATGCCCCTTCTGTCCAAAATCTATATAACGCTTTAAAACCCGGAAAGATTAGAACTTTTTTTTTTTAAATACTTGCCAGACTATACGAATATATGGCATCATTTAACATACGTTCTAGAGACTGGAAAAGCATGAATTTTGTAATCGATAAGCGATAGTTTTGTTCGATATTTTCAATAGGCAATTACGATGAATTCAATCTGAATAAGCGCCTGGACCGTATTTAACGATTTTAACATTTTCTTAAATGTAATATTTGAACTTAATTTTAAAAGAAAATTCTTTTACGTGTCATTCAAAAGTAAGAAAGTTAAGAGAAATGACAGCCTGTGTATTAAATCTCATGGTCAATATCTACCAACATCTTTTAAGCGTTCATTTAGTTAATCATGCCTTCCATGGACGAAACATTTATGATTTATGATTAGATCTAACAGTGCTTATGCATGATTCGCGCTTTGGTTTCTTTCGCCTTATATGTATAATTTAAATTAAATTAATTAGAAAAAAAACAAAAAAACAAAAAACAAAAAAAACAGTCCACACAGTCTAGAACTATTTGCTGTTCGAAGTGAAGCGTGGACAGAAAATAACCATGCAGCATTGTATGTATATATGGATGGATGGATTGATGAATTCTTTTTCATTCGACATTATTTTATTTACTATAAAAGTTATTTTAGCCGGTACACGTGTTTGGGTTGCCATCCCCGTTTTTAATTTTCTTAAACAGGGAAATTAATAATCGATTTAAATTGAGAAGTCAAACTAAAGAAAAGTTATGCCCCCGACAGGAATCGATCCTGCATCCCCTTTTTCATTAAGGAAACCGCTTCTTTAGCCAAATGGTGCTGATACCATATTTGCTGAGATACGAATACCTGTTTATGGAAAGTAGAAATATATGTCTCCGAAACGTAAACAACAGTGATTTTTTAAATAATTCTATATGACATTATTCCTTAATGCTATAAATGTTATTTTTAGTGGGTACACGTGTTTGAAGTGCTATTCCTATGAATAAATTTCACTGCAATAAGAAATAAACTGGGATCAAAAAGCTTTTAAAAATTACTGTTATTTACGTTTCAGGTACGGATCTGAAGCTAACAGATATAGATCATTCGAAGTTCCCAACGAAAAATGTACTTTCCCTAAAGAAGTAATCCCAGCTTTCCTCTGCCAGTAACATTCTTTGGCTAAAAAGCAGTTCCTCTAAAAAAAAATTACAATGCTGGTTAGATTCCTTCTTTGTTCCTTTAGTGTCGCATTAATTATATCTTCGGAAAATGCATATTGAATTGTTAAAATAACCCATTTATCATTCATAGTCAATGATTTCACAAACATCTCAAATCATCATAGAAGTATTTCTTTGACTTTACAACACGGGACTTTACTTGAGAAATTCTTGTTCAGTTCAGTATATATTCAAAATTTCATAAAACTGAAAGATTGATCACTCTTCCATTTGTCTATAGATTTGTAATACCTGCCGAACAATTTCCGCCTCACCAATTGTAGCAGCCATTGCGAGTCTACTGCTGGATAGTTCTTGTTTTGCTTGTCTTCTCAATGTCTGTCTGCTCACTGTCGTTGA
>OZ010597.1:70991659-71204159 GCA_963932145.1 Acanthosepion lycidas | reverse complement strand
TACGTCTAAAACTATCAGTGAATTCATTTAAATGATTAATAATAACAATGTTTTATGTAGAAAGGAAGAAAATTTTGGCACATGTTATAGATTGAATAGATTGAATAACTGAGATTAGTACCTAGAAATTACTAACAATTTTGAAAAGAAGAGTTCTCCTTTCCTCGTGACTGCTTAAGCTACCAAAACTAAACAAACAAATCTACTTGATATTTAACACATAACTTGGTAAAAAGATTTGCATTCATGCTCTTCCCAAGTGAACACAACAGCAACTGCTGGAATTTAAATTCAGCCAATTCAATTTTCCACGCCGCTATCGTACACAAAAAGCACACTCATTTGTGTGTATATATATACACACACACACACACATATATATATATATATGACAAAATTTAGATCTTGAAAATATATTTTCAATTCAACACTGTTGAATGAGAAGCTAATTCTAAAAACAACAGCGTTAATGCGAAACTCTTCAGTAAAATTAATAGAGCACTTCGGTTTTTTGGCGTTTGTTTATATTTCTAAAAACAATACACTAGATTTGGCTGGAGAGTGAAGATAGCTCGATGGTAGAGACTCTTAGTGACACCAAATCGGTTGTGTTTCAATCCGGGATCGAGGCATTCGGATGTCTAGTCGCACTGAAGAGCTGCGAAGCAGTACTGTCTGTGAATGATATATATATATATATATATATATATATATATATATATATATATATATATATATATATATATATATATATATATATATATATATATATATGTGTGTGTGTGTGTGTGTAAACATATTTATATACAAATAATTTGCATAAATATATATACAAGAACAATTATGTTCACGTATTCGCAGATGCTTATTTAGCCATAAAATACACACATATACAGGTGTGACCAGTATGGTAATAATCATATATCATCTTTTTACGCGTATTTATACGGAGGAGTTCATTTCTCTTTGCTTATAATTAAGCAAACGCACGTAGCGTGTTTACGAGCTTTCAAATCCATCAAACGATTGGAAGAAATCACGCACAAACCTACCAATCAAATTGCACGAAATGAAAATGGCGTACAATGAAGATTTTTCTTTTGATATTTTTCTATTTTTTTGTTATCGTTATTTTTCATTCATTTCTTTAAGGAAATGAATTGTTTTTTCCCCATAATTTAATGCTCCTTGCTTGAATGCTTTATATTTTTTTAATATCTTTGACGCTCGTGTTGATCATTAATTTATCTGTTTTTACATCAATTTTCAAGATAAGCCATTCTTTTTTATTCAATTTGGAATGGGTAGAGTTTGTTCATCTCCTAGAGAATCGCATGTGTGCAAAGTTTAAGACGAGGAAAACTGTTGCCCAATAATTGAACATGAAATGAATTAAGTCATGTGTTTCATTATCCAACGTCAGGTGCGCGAGGTGAGATTATGGGTGGAGTTTTTTCTTGTTTTCTGGTGGTGGTGGTGGTGGTGGTAAGAAACGAATAAGATGAGAATAGAAAAAGAAAGGGACATAAAATACACATTTGGGAAATCGAGGGAGAGAGATAACAAAAGGAAAAAAAAAGTTTGTACAAGAATAACCAGAGGAAAGCAACAGCGAGATTGAAATAATACTCGGAAATAGAATTTCGCAAACAAAGGTGAAGAATTGATACTTTGAATAAAAACAAAAGAAAGGACATTGGTGCAAGTAATTTTAGAAGAGTAATATGAACAGATAAGGGATTCTTTGTCAGCACTATTGGAAGGAGATATAAAGATAAAAACATATTTGTTGAACACATGAAGAAAAGGAGGCCAGTGGAGAAATAAGTTTGTAGACAAAATAGAAAATGAAATATTTTCAGAGAAATAGAGAAATAATGATTGTTCTCTCTCTCTCCCACTCTCTCTTTCCATATATATATATATATATATATATATATATATATATATATATATATATAGATAGATAGATAGATAGATAGATAGATAGATAGATAGATAATATTAGTGGTAAATATACACATACATATATATATTTGTATAAAAAAATATTCCAAGAGGATAGAATCCAGGTAGAGTAAGGATATAATAAAAAGACTTAAACACTAATATTACATGGTCATAATTTATTCCATTGGAATCGTAAATACGATCCAATTCATCAGACCTACAAATTCAATTTGTTTTTGAATTTGTAGGTCTGATGAATTGGATCGTCGTATGAATCTGTAGATAACAACTTCATACTCTGGTATTACCAGGAAGCTGTACAAATACTGATGGACCATGTAAATTTAATAAGACCTTCGATCCAGTTCACAATGGAAGAAAAAATAACAGTCAGTTATTCTTTCTGGATGCACTAATAAAACGCAGACAGAATGAGTTCTAAACATCCGTATATCACAAGTCAACCTTCACTGGATAATACCTCAAATTCCATTACCACCATGGATCCACTTACCAAGTAAGTGGTGATCCAGACACATACCAACAAAAATGATCAGTATCAAGTGTACCCTTCAGAATAACAACTACCTTGCAAATGTAACGTCAGCGTCAACATGTGGGAGCAGAAGGGACAAGGCGGTTGGCCTGGAAATTGGTACGATTTGTCTACCTTACTTCAAGAGCTTATCAGAAAAAGATTCAGAAGATCTGCGGTCGATACAGCATCAGGTCAATATTAAGAAGACGGCCCACTCTACGGAAAACATTTTGCTGTGTAACGCCTAACACGAGGGAGAACATGACCAAGAATTGTGTGTACTTTATTCCTTGCTTTTGTAGCAAAGAATATGAAGGGGAAAAACCGCTTTATAAAATAAGGTTGGAGGAACACCGAAAATCAGTAGGTGAGTCAATAAAATCAGATATGGCTGATATATGGAGGGAAAAGAATAGTCCTCAGGGAATGAAGTGAAAATACTGAATAAGGAAGACATTGGAAAGTTAAACGTCTGAAAATATCAGCGCATATGCTAGGCTATGAGGACCTCTTTAGTAGGCTTAGCATGGAAATAAATAAAATATGGGAGCTGCTAATAAAGAAGGACATTATACAATTTTTTTTTTCAATCGTGCGGCAAAACATGTGTAGTAGCAGCAGTCAAAGCATGACAGTAGCAGCAGCCGTATTTGTAACCTAATCATCAGCTAGATTTTAAGGCTTTGAGTTTAATATTTCTAGTCGTTAAAAGCGTTGGTTTATGAATTTGATAACATAGTGGTTATGAGTTCAATCTCTGACAGTTTACGACTTTTTATTTTAGCTTCATGAAAAGAAGAAACATTGAAACGAGTCCTATGCTTTTTAAAAACTGGTCAAGTGGAGACTTGTGCAAGTTTCGAACTCTGATATTCTTCAAATTTTGAGAGAATCATTTGCCGAAGCCTGTACACTTCTGTTGAATCAGTCGATGCACAAATGGACAGAAAATTCTTTGAAAAGTCTTAAGCACTAATCTCGAGGTGACTTCGATGCACATGTACATCAGTCGAGTTGGCCGGCCACCAGATAACCTAAGTGCCTTTCTTCGACTAGTCAATCCCGATCTGATAATCCCAGGTCTTTTTAAGCCTCTTCACTGCTTGAAAGCAACCAAGCGGATTCTATGTCGCTACTTGGAGTTTTCTATTGTCAAATGTTTGCTGTCTTTGATTCAGACCCAAGCAGAAATTGCGAACTTTTCTTCTAATTGCTGCTGATGTGTGACACATGGCTGGATTCGACGTCGCATTTTCGCAAAATCTTCTTGGTATTATTTCGAGGTGTCAGGTAGACGCGGGGCGTTGTACTCGTTCAACTGTGAAGTAGCATCATATATGAAAACTTCTGTGAATTTACTGGGTGGCAATAATTTTTGCCTTTAGTTCGGTAAAGCGTATTTCCATGTTTGGCTTAGTGATCAGCGCAATGGAATGATGGCCCAAGTTCCTAAGGTTCCTTCCCGAATTGAATTTTGTTTGAGCTTACACATCAGTGGACACTATTTCAATCAAAACATACGAAGAGTTATAACATGCAATAACATGTAAGACTTGCATTCATTTCAAAATGTGCTTCCGTGATCTATCTCTTAGGTCAAATAAATGAAATTGAAGTGTTTGTTATGTTAATATTTACCCAACTGTTCTTGATTATCAATACTGCATCTATTCTATACCCAATTTAATGTAATATTTAATATAAATAACATAAGCTACTCCGATGATTTACTTTAAAAACCGATAAAATTATGTTATTTACATCATTATCGTTTGTTACAAGATGTAGTCATTTCTGAGTAAAATGCTACGTTCATATTAATTCCATTTTGTAATACAACTTCTTATTTTATATTAATTTTATGACAGCAACAACAACAGTCTTCAAGATTGTAGACATTGGATATTACCTGAAAATATCATCCGATCCTCTACGAGGAATGGGTAAGGAATGGTAAAATAACGCTTACATTGTACTAATTTCAGAACAATTTAATTCGTTAGCTACATTGTTACTAGACTTAATTTAACCTATAATCAATTGGATAGAGAAAAAGAACAATCCGCCATATATGGAAATCCTGAATGATAAATAAATTACCAGGAATACGCATAATTCTGAAGGTTAATATGTATAATCGTATATGAGTAGATTTGATGATTCATCTCGCAAAATGACGTTTCTTTCAGTCGATCTGACTTTAAAAGGATAATCTACATTATAAGGGTAAAAGGTATTCTTTTATTTTATTTTTTTTAGGAATAGCAGGTACACATTTATGCTGTATTTAAGTAGATAGCGCCAAAAACGAAGTCAACGCAATACAGATGTCAGGAAAATACGAAGAAAGTAAAAATGTTTAGATTGCTAAAATGTGGCATACATTAGTTTAATGTTGGCGTGCTGAGTGTGAGATCCTTAAGAGCATTAATTCATACGAGAATGAGATTGAGTAAATTTATTTTAACAACTTCCGTTTCTACAGAATAGACAGAAAAGTTTATTAACTATAAATAAAACCATTTAAAATTAGTTTTCAGCATTAACTCCGATGATCTACAGCATCATAATCTCGTTATTCTACAAAGTCTTCCTTTTATAGGCTTGCAGGGAACTGAAGTATTTATATTAAGAGAATTTGGTCAAAAATTGGAGCAAATGCTATTCCAATTGTGCAATATCGGCTGAATAAAACTGGATGACCGAAAACCTCACATCGGTAACGGGTCAGCAAAGAAATATGCGATTGAACTGATGGAATATTACATACAGAATGCACACACACACACACACACACACACAGACTCCATATATATCATACTATCATAATACTATATATATTAACTGCATCCACCTGCAAAAAAGGCTATATATATTAAGCTTTAATATTAAAGAAGAAAAACACTTCTTAAGCATGTTTATCTACAAAACAACAGCCACAAGGTACTACGCTTGTGTTCGAACAAGAGCTTTCTTTTCATGGACAAATGGTGTGTAAGAACTGTCCAAATGTTTTATATTTCTGAGCGCTTTCGGCTATACCTTTAGCCATTATCAAGGATGCGTGGATTTTTCATGTGAATTGGCTGTGTGCGTTCTGTGTATGTCTTAGTGTGTGGTAGGGATGTTTTTAATTTCCGAATACGGTTAGCACATTGTGGCTTTGTTCGTAGTTAATATTGTTAAGAGTTGTTTTTTTCTTTTTTATTATTAAAGCTTCAATTATTTTTAGCCTTTTTTGCAGGTGGATGCAGTTAATATATTTATGTTTTCTGCTAGTATGTTTCTAATGGAGTCTGGTAAATTTGTGTGTGTGTTTAAATGCGTTCTAATGGGGCTGTGTTCAGATAGGTCTGGATAAGCATGTGGTTGTGTAGCCGATGTAATTATTTATGAGTCCGGTTTGATCAGGAACACAGTTGCTTAAGGGGCATTTGAATTCATAGATAATGTTCGTTCTTTGAAATTTTGACTTAGCTGGTGTGTTGTTATTTTTGAGGATAAGGTTGGCTGTCTTAAATTTTTTATAATAGATAAATAATTTGATTTTTTTATTCGGGTCAACTGGAGCAGTATATTTTTATAATATGCCTTAGAGAAGATTTGTCTTGTTTGTAATTAATATGCATTTGGTTTTTGTAATAAAAATGTATGTGATTTTTGGCTGTGTGTTCACTAACGTTATTACTTGCTTTGGGGAGAAATAGTTTAATTTGGTGGTCTATAAGGTGGTTAGGGAAGCCGTTGTTGATTAGTGTTTGTTTAACATTATTAAGTTCTTTGAGGAAGAGTAGTCGAGAAGATGAATTCTGGTGTGCTCTGTTTAGAAAGTTTTTTTTTATTACTGCTATTTTGTACCTAAGTGGACTTTTGAAGTTAAGGTGGCACGAGTTTTTGCTGGTGTTTTTTTTTTGTATAATGATGTAATGAAAGTGTTATTGCTGTATTCAAAGAGGACATCTAAGAATGGAAGTTTCCTTTTTTCATAGGTAAAGTTAAGGACGGAGTTTTTCTCAAATGTGGTCTTAAGTGTCTCTATTTCTTTAATGATATTTGCTAAAATTAAAATATCGTCCACGTAGCGAACATATATTTTCAGTTTGCGGACCTGTGTAAATATCGTATTTTCTACGTAGGACATGTAATAGTTGGAAAAGCATGGACCGAGTGGATTTCTCATACTTACGCCATCAGTTCGGGTGTAAATGTTGCCATTAGGGTCTTAGAATGGAACTTTGGTTGTGCATGTGTGTAGCAATTTTTTTTAAGATGGATGGTTTGATGGAATTATTAGTATATACAGAATATATATATATATATATATATATATATATATATATATATATATATATATATATATATAATATATCTATATATCTATATATCTCTTATATATCTATATTATATACTTCCAATGGAAGGACATAAGGTCATTAAAGTTTTAAAATTACTCTTATTAATATTTAATCTCACTTTCTCTTTTAATATTCCATAATTAGAATTGTGAGATTGAATATTTATCATCTGGAGGTATTTTCATTTTTAATTGATAATTTAACTTTAAATTTAATTTAAATATACCCATCATTAACTACCAATATTGATAGTAAAATATTAAATTAGAAATATTTAGAAATATTTGTTTGGATATTTAAACACTTCAGTTGTCACCTAACGTTAAACATTAACTCTGAAATTAAAAATCTAAATAAATTCAAATATTAAAATATATGTAATTATTTGTAAATATATGCGCATGTAAATTATGAATATGTATAGGTACCTGTGTATATCGCTACATGTCTGTCTATGTGTGTAATTGCGCATGTAAATGAACGTATGTATATATGGGATTTGAGTATGTTTGTGATATACATAAGAAGAAAGCAAAATCTTTAATATTACCCTCAATTTTAATTCGAAACCTAAACTTTAAGTAATTTATTTATAAAAATAATTACAAATTACAAATTCATAAATTAGATTCAAACTGATAAAGATGTTACCGTAACTGTTTTTTACAATATCAAAAATGTACGATTGGTCGGGTAAACAAACTTTTATAATTTATTTTTTTTATATGTTCTCTATAAATGTGTTAATAAATATAGTGTTTAACTTATATCAAATCCTTAAACTATTTGTAAAAAAAGCATCATATTAATTTCTTCGGGATTTTTTTTTTAGTCATCTAAATTACTATCAAGCATTAAAATCTATTCTTTACATAAATTGCTAAAACCCAATTACAGCCTCTTTCTCTTTACTTCCCTCTCCCTCTTCTTTCTTTTTCCTTTTTCTTTTCTCCCTTCTCCCCTCCCATTTCAATATATCACTTCCGTTAAGTTAACCGTCTAAATCTGGTCACTCCTCCTCCCCCAATATAAAGTATGCTTGAGAGAGATATGAAATGAATCCCTCCCTATACTCTACCATGTCTCTTTAACAACCCCTTTTACACTCTCTGTTAAATTACAAAAACTTACCCTACCCATCAATTTTAATTTCATTTTTCGTTTCATTTCATTTTTGGAAGTGCTATCTGATGATCCAGCATCCTTTAAAAGGGCTCTGGTGAAATAAATTATTATAATGGTAACTTAAAGTGGTCTGTTTTTCTTTAATATATATATATATATATATATATATATATATATATATATATATATATATATAAGACCAGTCCAAGAAAGATCTTTAATTACTATCACGCAAAAAATTCATTTTTATAATATGTAGAAATATGTACTCTTTGCTTGAAGAAGGTCGCGAAACCAGAAACTCAGGTAGCAGAATTATGGAAAATAGAGCATTATCTTCTTTTTAAAATATACACTTTTCTCTCGTTGGAACAACTATAACCTCTTCCTTATATATACATAGGATATATATATATATATATATATATATATATATATATATATATATATATACATATACATATACATATATATATATATATATATATATATATATATATATATATATATATATATATATATATATAATTTAATTAAATAAAATTTGAAGAATAAATAACAGCAAAATGGTAATATTGGCGATAAAATTGATAGTGATTGAAGGCCGAAGAGAAAGATTTTAATGTCTGAATTTTCGAATACGCCTGTGTTCTTTTTCAAACATCCGAAAATAAACAAAAAATTGTGACTTACTCTTCCAATGAATTTTATTGCTTGTTGGAGGTCTTCTGTGGAAATTATACTCTCTGAGTAAACCAAATCCTTGTTTAATCCCTCAATGTTTGAATTTACTTTGACAATAAAATTCAAATTTCTTGTCAGTCAAAACCACGTATTGGTTGTCATCGATGCTATGAAATGGTTGGTTGAAATGTGATATGCCTACAGACTTGGCATCGATATTTATTGCAGGCATTCCGGATGACTGAATGTGTGTAGAGTGGGTTCTTGCTGAATATTTGCCTAATTGTTTGGTCTAGTTTTACATAATGGAAACCTTTTAAGATATAGGAAAACTTGTGAATATTGTAATTAAAATAAATAGCAATGGGAATTCTGAAATTATTTTTTTGTTTGATGGGTTAGAAGAGTTTTTTCTATTTGTTGGAAGCCTTAGTAATTTATTTTTCGATAGTTTTAAGTAGGTAAATACCTATTAAGAAAAGAATGTAACTATAAATAGTTGTCCTATGTGTTTTTTGCAATCCTCATTTTGTGAGGAGTTACTTAGCATGCCTGCATGCATGCATATATATATATATATATATATATATATATATATATATATATGTGTGTGTGTGTGTGTGTGTGTGTGTATACATACACACACATATTTATATATATATAATTAATATTATATACTCCTATACATTACACTAATTTTAATTTAATGTACATTTTTCTAGCTTATTAATTTTTCGAAATACTTATACTGATATACGATATAAATCCATGGGGGTACACTACCGGCTACAATAATTTCATTTTTTTTATTTATTTATATATATTAACCAATTAGCAACATCATATGAGTCACGTGGTTTTCTTTCAATTTCCAGGTGATTAAGATTTGTTGTTAGCTAGCAAATTTGGGAGGATCACTTCAGAATATAATCTAGAGTATTTCCTTTTAAATGGAAATTTAAAAATTAGAAAAATATTTATTAACCAATAATCTTGGGATTAATGAATCTAATTTTTGTTTTTTTTCTCGGGTCGATGTTTGATCAATATTTAGTTCGCTATTTTAATTTTTCAGGGTGTTTAATTCTTTGTTATGCAAACAAAACTGAAATTCTCACAATTATTTACTAACATTTTTCGTATATTTATTTGAGTATATAATATTACAAAAAAATCCAGTCTAAATTTGTTTACGAGCGTCAATAGTAGTAAAACAGCTCGCTGTTTATTTAGGCCGCCGTTAACGCAATGTTATATTGCACGGGGATAAAAAAAAACAAAAAAAAACTACGGCATCTTCCTTGCTGAATTTCATATTAATATAAAAATCTGATTAGAGAATTGGAAAGGATCAGTATAAAAATAAACAGATGCAATATGTCTATATTGTTCAATGAAACACACAAGCACACAAACACGCACATTATATATATATATATATATGGCACGATAGGTAAATTGTCGATATATTTTATTTTTTTAATTTTGCGCATGCGTGTTGTTTGTTTTCGATTTTGTCGAATGCACAGTTGGACACCGTCTGTGAGAAAAAAGAGCACTATGACACAATTCTTTCCGCCATAACTTTAGAAAGTACTGTAATGCTTGGCATTCGCACCGGAAGCTCCAATGCGAACATTTTAGTGTGTTTGAGTGTTAATCTGAGGACAATGCAGGGAATTAGGAAAGAGTTGAGTGAATCTAATGGTGATTACGAAGGTCCGGCAGGCTCGAAAAATCCGCTGATAGTTCGAATAATAAAAGAATTTTCAAATTTGTTGGTCAGACTCAACACGAAAGTTTACATCAAGTGACTTGAAGGAGCAATGCTGTTCTAGGTCAAGAGATTGACTGCTGGAAGACTCTATGTCTGGTAATAGGAGTCATGCAGTCGAACCCATTCATGGCTGCCAGACAATTTCTTAGAGTACATTATCCCTTACATCTGGCCACCTAATTACCCTATTGATTATAATTTCTGGTGCGAGGTTGAGCGAAAGAGACTAACAAAACTCCTTGTAACACCAGAGATAAACAGAAGGCAAGTATTGTGGCAGCATTCACCAACTGAAACAAGGGGACAGTCTAGAAGAATTGCAGGAGATTCCGAAGTTGTCAGAAGGCCATGGTTGAAACTAATATCGACTTTACTAAATGAATTTAAACTTTAATATTTCAAGATATTTTTGTGTAATTCTGGTAAATATAACTGTTGAAATGAGATGTCAATTTTATTTTCATTTCTGTGTAATTAAATGACAATTTTTCCATTGCACCCTGTATTATACATACATACACACACACACACACATACACACACACACACACGCATATATATATATATATATATATATATATATATATATATATATATATCAATTCAGAAGAAAAGGGGGGGAAATAAGGCGACTTTCTGTTGACACTTTTTCAGAAAAATAATCGTCAGCAGTATAAAACAAAGAAGTTGATAAGAAAACTTATTATCAACGATCGATGTTAAAAACAATAGATTACTAAGATGTAATAAAAGGAGGAAAATTAAAGGAAGAGGAAAAAAAACAAACTTGAGAGAAAAATTAAAAGACGTCATAACCCCAAAGAGAAAGAAGAAAAAAGAATAGAATAGAAAAATGAATAGGAGAATGATTCTACATGAAAAAACGGAAAAAAGGAGAAAAAAAAAAGAAAGTACGAAAGAAGTAGAAAAGGAAAACAATATAAGATGTTGTTAAAAATTCAGCCAATGCAAGAACATTCCGAAAGATTTAAACTTAACCGGAAATGTTTGCTACATTGAAACACACTTGATACTATGCAATGATCACAGTTTTTACATTATTTAAAGAAGCAAACATATTATTTAATAGAATTAAACGAAGTATGTAAGTAAAAGATCCTCTTAAGAATTAAAAAAACAATCAGACATGTAAAATAAATAAACTATTTAAAATACATTAAAATTTTTATTCAAAATTTAAAATATAAATAAAAAGACATATAAAGTATAGAATACTAATATAAATTTAACAAAATAAAACCAATTATCAAACTACATAACTTGTAATATAATATAGGTATAAAACTATTTTTATCTAATATTATTACTAGTAGTATACATATACAAAAAAATTAGAACTTTTATTTCAGATATATCAGTAAAAGTAACAGTGATATGTATATAAGAATGTAAACTAATATAAGAGAAGTGAATTATAAAGTTAAAGGTTTAGGAAGTGTATAATGCTAGATCTTTAACGTGCCTACAAAAACGGTAGTTTCAAATCTTTGATTTAACAATTGACTATTATTCAAAAGCTTAGTATATATTTATTAAACATTTATATATTTCTTTTCTTTTTATGGTATTTCTCCTGATGTCTTTTAAAAAATGGTTAATGAAAAGAATGGTAATCTTTCATAAGTAGCATTTTTAAATAGAATCGTTTTTAACCATCTCTGTTCCTCACTTGTTGAGATGGATTTGCAATGAAACAAAAAACGCATCTTTGTCTTGAGTACTTGCTTGTCCGTATGTAACAACTTTATAATATATATATATATATATATATATGTGTGTGTGTGTGTGTGTGTGTGTGTGTGTCTGTGCGTGTCTGTGTGTGCGCGCGCTTTATTTTTAAGTGATGTAATTATGCAATCGTCTACAGTCTTCTTCATATGATAGATTAACACTAGTGTTCTCTTAGATGACAAATGTATTGACCAGTTTTCTCATGACCACTGTTAGTCCTTCACTATTACCTTGGTTACTCTCTCCTTCATCAAATATAAGATCACAAGGGGGCAGAGTATCAGTCAATACACTTCATTTGGATGTTTCTCTTCATTGTTTTCATTCTGCCTCTCAACACGTGATATTTTGTCTCAGTGACTATAACTGATTGACACCAGAGTTGAAATTAGAAAAAACGCGCCTATCGTCTTCACTCGATAGAGATGGGAATAAGTCTGTAGACAGGTCTTTATCTTTAGCCAAAAGGGCGCCCAGCACGTTGGACACTCGACCAACAAGAGAGTTATTATTACATACTTATCAGATATTGAAAAACTTTTCATATATCAGACTAGAGTTAGATTTTCTCAATGAAAATAAAGATAAATGATGATGAATATAGCGATGACTCATGTGTCGTCACCATGGAAGTAAAAATGTTGTCAGGGGCAGGAAAATGTAGGTGAAAGGAAAGCAAAATTAAAGTCAAAAAGAATTAGAAAGTAAAAAATAAGACACCAAGGATAAGAATGCTTGAAATAAAAAAATGAAAACGGACTCTTTTAAGTAGCTTGAAAAAAAAAGATGATATTGACGCTTCAATTATACATAAAAATGCATTAAAAGTTTTGGTTGAGGTATATAAAACTAAGAACCACGTGAAAATGAAGGGTGTACTGAACATGCACATGACTTTATGTGCTTCTGTGTATTATATTAATATTCTAAACTTTTCGTAAAGAATAACAGCAGATCCATAAGACGCATGATACTCAGATGCCTAAGATTAGGATAGGTATCCACCCAGACAAATGTTCTTTCCAGATAATTCTGCCCTGAATAAAATTGAAATATATGTGAACGCTGTGGAATGTGTTATAGAGAAAGTATATATATATATATATATATATATATATATATATATATATATATATATATATATATATATATATATATATATATATATATATATATCTGAGTCCAGTCTTATATGTGTACAGCAATTATAAAGAGTGTTTCAAAAATGTGATATCATTTGAGACGTAGTTATCTGAGTAGCTACATAGTCTAATCAAATGTAATGTACATGAATATTGTTTAACAAAATTAGATTTATTCATCAAAATTTAAATGAGAAATTCAAAGGTATATGAATTACATGAATGATTCCACAAAATATCAAAATATGCTTATGGCAAGTCGGTATTCCATCTCCTCTCAAAGACGCCTAGGGGATTTCCTTCAGCCTAAATGCGAATATTATGCTTGTTCGTACGAAATGTGGCATCGTCACTGAAAACAAGACGATCTTCAAACTCGTTTTTTTTTTTTAAATTTTCTTTTGCATATCGACAGAAAATAGCTTGTCATCTCTCTTTAAGGCTGAACAAGATGCAGCTTGTAAGGTGTCAATCGCAAGCGTTTCCTTGCGACACGCCAATCGTCTTTGTAGGAATTGAGATTTCCAGACATGCTCTTCTTATGGACTTCTTGATGCTTCGCAAAAATGTTTGCCGAACCCACTCGACCATCTCTTCCGATATTGGGAGTCGTCCAGAAGCTTTTACCCTACATAGACAGCTTTCAGCTTCGAATGCCATGTCCAAATCTGCATTTGGTGCGCTTTTAGCTAATTCTCAGACGAATGCAAATTTTGCATTTTCAAATCATTAATTGAGAACTACAAGAAGAGGTTGATCGCTGTAGAAGTAAATAATGGCTATTCTACAAAGTATTAAATGAAGATTATGTATTCTTTTTCATATTGTACAAATACTTTTTTCGCACATTAAAATGAATAAATGGCATTTATTTCTATTAAATAAAATGTATTTTTGTTTTCTATGCATATTTAGTTATTATGCATTTGTGTAGAGTTAATTATATGAAAAGTTCGTTTATTCATTGGTTGGAATTACAACTAATCAAAAATTTGTATTTGTACGAATATTTGTTCCACCTACTATATATATATATATATATATATATATATATATATATATATATATATATATATGTGTGTGTGTGTGTGTGTGTGTGTGTGTATGTGTGTGTGTAAATAATAATAATTGAAAAATACATGACAACTACAATAATTTAAAGTGTATTTCAATTTTTCACTGCCCATTCTCACAGGTGTAAATCAAGAAGAAACAATTATTTTTTATATGTTATAGATAAAAATAAAGAATAAAAAATCAGCAATAATTGGACAACAAGTTGTATCAAATTAATGATGTGACATGGATATGCAGGTTGACAAAAATCATCAGTTAAAATAAAAAAAAATATCATTGAATAAACCTGCCTTACGTACGTATCAAATGTTCGCTAAAAAGCGGATACGTGCAGAAAAAGTTATCAAAACAGAATCTTATCGTCAAAAACTTTATGCTATTATTAAAAGGAAAGGTCAAAGGATAATTTTCAGTATTTTCGTTTTTATGCATTTTAAAATCTTCGAAATGATCGTTATTTTATTTTCTGGCCTAAATGTGGGACCATAATTTTTTTACGGGAAGTTTTAGCATCACTATTTATATTAGTTATAAAAACAAGTTCTTGTAGAAATTAAATTATGAATTTCTTTTCGTGAAAACAGGACTTCCAGTTATTGAAAATTTACTGTGAATCGTAAAATAAAAAAGGTAATAAAACAAAGATATTAATTAAAAAAGATTCCAATTGCTTTTGCGAATAAAATATATCATGGACACTATTGTCTCACGATAAAAAAAATTCGATTAATAATATATTTTTATAAGAATTGTTTTCAATTTTATGAAAATTAATTAGAATAATTTATAAATTTTTAAAGCTTAAAATTCTGTATTAATTTGTAGTGGTCAAGTTTTTTTGTTTTTTTTTAAGCGTTTCACCCCGAGAAGCCACTAGGACGCAAAGGGTTACAGAAGATTAGGAGCAAGATCAGATAGGAGTGATAGAAGAAAGGATGAGGAGAAGGATAGTGGATAGATCAAGGCAACTGGAGATGTCGATTGACATTACATTTGAATAGTTGGAGATTATATCTCTCAGAGAAACTGGAATAGGGGAGGGAGTTCCACAGGCGAGAGTGCGAGACATGAAGCTATTGGAGTAGAAGAGACGGCTGCATTTAGGAGTTTCGACAGTGAAAGGGTGAGAGCGGAATGCCAGCCTTGTAGGGCGCTTGAACTCATGAAGTCTGGGAACCAGCGAATGCAGCTCCTCGGAGCAATTGCCATCAAAGTATTTGTAAAAAAGACAGAGAGAGGCAACAGTGCGTCTGTGAGAGTGACTGTAGACAAGATGCCAGAACAGGGCCAATTATATTGCATATCCGCCTCTGGAGCCTATCAAGAACTCCGAGGCAAACAGAAGGGGCTCCAGACCATATATGGCAGCAATACTCCATGCAAGTGTGCATTGTTGATTTGTAGATCTGGAGGATCGATTCCAGGGAGAAAAATTTCCTGTCGCGGCACAGGGAGCCAACTTTCCTTGCAGTGGACGAAGCAATTGACTCAATGTATTTGTTCCATCTCAGGTCAGCACTCAACGTGAGACCGAGCAGCCGCAGAGAGGTTGAGCGTCAGACATTCTAATGTGGCGGGGGGAGGGAAGGATCTCTGTGGTAATTAATAGAGAACAGTTTATATTATTTTTAAATTGAAATTGCATTTGGTAATCATAGATGGTAAAGCTCATTACAGTTCAGTGACACCTAGGATTTTCAAAAGAATTTTGAATTTATTTTATTTGTTAATAAATGTGTAGATCTTTATAAATATGGATGTCCATACAGGACCTTATCATAAAATAAGGAAGATAATTATAGTAAATTTAAAATTTATTGGTAATTTTCTAAGATTTCCTCAACAAACGTCTTCATAATTAAAACTACATTACAAAGAGAATTATTCTATGTTGATGCTTACAAATATGGACTGAATCTTGCTTATTATCGTGTTACGGTAGTGACAAGACAAGCATTTGTCTCCTCTCATCTAATCCGTAATTTTCTTCTACTTTTTAAACTTGCAGATATCTTTTGCTGACTCGCTGTTCGTTAATCCCCTTCGTTAATTCACTGATTTAAACCTATTTTCCAATCTATATCATCACTGCCTTTGGTTTGTATTGCTGCAACAAACAAAGACGACCTTAATTTCGAAGGCCACAAGCATTTTCTCTGCATATTAACCAGCTAGTAGTGTCACAATTTCCAATTAAAGTTGACCAAATCGCCACAAATACGTTATTGATCAGTGAACTACCTTGCTTTCGATCCTAATCGATGATATAGTAACAGATTGTCTAACATTATGGTTTTTCCGAGTAATTTCCAGTGTTATTACATTTATATATTATAAGGCTAATGCTGAAGTCCTCGCTGCTTAATTTAAAGCCCCGGACCGCTCGGTACCCAAAGACAAAAGGATCTAAAGGGATGGAGAAAAGAGCATATTCTGAAAAACAAGGTCAACGAATACCAGATACAGTGAATCGAAGATTGCAAATTATTAATAATAATTCCCATTTTACCATATTTTCTTAGTATAAGAATTATTCCATCAAAGCCACTTATAAAATTACCCTACGAATATTATAATGTAGGCAGACTATAGGCTTGGAATGAAAGGTATCCAGGACGCATATTTTTTTAATTATATCGCGGAGAACAGACGGTAAAATATGTTCCTTTATGAGGTACAAGATGACAATCAATCTGAAATTTTCAGATAGTTCTCTATCTGAATTCAACACCATTTAATTTGGCAAAAACTTCCTCTGAACTTGGTAACGGGTAGTTATGTTGTTTTAAACTTTCATTTAACCCCTTTCAAAAATCAGCACATATGCGGATTTTATTATTCATTTTTTTAACGTAGACTGTTGGTGATTTCCATTCGAAATAGTCCACTTTTGAGATTACACATAATTTTTCTAGTCTACCAATTATTAATTGGATCTAAGGCCGCAAAAGGTGCATTCCTTTTTGACTTAAATGCCGGTGTTACATTCTCTTTTAACTCAAACTTAGCTTTTGCTTGCGTGCATGTCCATAGACCTTTCTGAGAAAACTTCTGGAAAACTCTTTTTCAGTTCATTTTTCAACATTTCAGTTGCGTATTAGTACTGATCGTAACAACATTTATCTTGTTGCAAAAAGAGTTAATTGGAAGGTCCCAAAGATCAAACAATACAATCTAATAGTCTCTTCCAAACAAATTAGCAGTGTTCTTTAATACAACCACCACCGCTTTCTTGGTTCTTCCAACCAAAGAAACGTTACAGCTGAATTCACCCCAAAAGTTCAATCTCTTTTCTGAGACTCTCTACATACAACTTTATCAGCCGTCAATAAACTGGGTTTACCCATTTTTCTCCATGTCTGTTCATTTATGATAGTGATATCTGATCCTGTATCTAGTTGCAATTTTATTTTTACATCATTAATTTGCACAAAAACAAATATTCTCTTTCGTGATGTCTTGCTGATTTCCCTTTTAGGTTTCTTATCGTTACTTAATGTATTTATCATGTTTACATACGTTTTACTTTTTCTCAGATTTTTGAATCTGCAACACGTACTTTTGTGTTCTAATCTCCCACATTACTAACATATTTTTGTTATGGAAAAACACTTTTAAAATGCTCACCCCTGCAACCATGACAAGTATTAAGTGTTGAAGGAAGGTATCGTCTTTTTTTTCTTGTTTTGCTAGGAGCTGAAAAACGTTTGTAGCTTTTTCTCTTAGATGGTGGGACTATATAATTGTGAATTGTCTTTTTTCCTTAATCCTGACAGTATCGAGTTTCAAATTCACAATACGTTGACATTCTTCTGCTATTTTCTGGAGAGCTAATTTGGAATCCATTTCTAATTTAGCAAGTATCCTGGATCTTATCTGCGCGTCCTTATTAGAAGTTAAACCCTGTACAAATATCAGGCATTTAAATAAATCAGGAGTTAATTCATTTAACTTGAACTTCTCACATTCTCAATTCACAATTCCTGCATAAGTGACAGAATCTTCATCGTCGGACTTTAGTAATTTAAGACATTGTCATTGTGTGTTAAATAATGAGCTTCTATCATTAAAATGTTTTGAGAGACTTGGGACAGTTTCATCAAAATTTATCTCTCCTGTCTTTTTCGGCAAAAATATAATTCACATATTTTCATGTTCCGCAGGGGAAAATTTCCTTAATAATAAACGAACTTTTCATCATTCCAGTGAGAACAATCCATTTTCAAGACCCCTTCGTATCCTCTATAAGCTGGAAAAGTTATCCCTTCATCTTGATTGTACACAAATCCGTTGATTGAATTAGCAACAGCATCTAGAGTGAATGAATTTGAAGTTTTTCTTTCCATGAAAGAACAACAACAAAAAAGTTGCAGTAGCAAAAATTACAACAAAAACAATATTTGCAGCAACAAAAACGACAACACGAACAGCAATTACAATCCCTGTTCGTGTTGTCGTTTTTGTTGCTGCAAATATTGTTTTTGTTGTAATTTTTGCTACTGCAACTTTTTTTCTGGTTCTTGCTTCTGTACCGCCAACATTTGAACCATGATAGTTTTTAGTTCTTCCATTTTGCTGTACTCTGCTGAACGAATCGTCGTGTAATTCAAGGAATCCTTACGAATCCTTGCAAATCCTTGTCGCCACTTTTGTGATGAAAATGAATACTCGTTGCCACTTTCATAATGCTCATTGTAGTAGAGACTGTAGTACACCGTTGAACAATGCTAGTGTCAGACACCTTCGAGTATCTCTCGCACTAATAGTACTTGTTCGATAATACTCGCTCGAATAGTAATTCGTATAGTAATGTGAATAGAAAATTATTATAATGAATAGAGTAGAGAATAGCGCCCCATATAATATAGAGGATAAAGTAGAAATAGAGGATAGACTAGAATAGTAATAGACTAGAATAGTAATAGAGGATAGACTAGGAATGTGATCGTTAGTGGTCAGCTACTTCCTACATAGATGCGTTTCCTCTATGGTCACGCGGTATACTTAATTCAATAATGGGATCGCCTGTGTTTGCTCACTGGCGATCTATGTTCAAATTCAAGTGTCGGCAGCGACACTTTATTCCTATATAACAAATGCCAAATGGCCTTACTGGCAATTCTGTCGCTTATTTGGAGATGCGGGATGCGTTTTTGCAACATGTCGATGCCAAGCACAGGAACAGACAACAAATAACTATAGATAATTGTTCAGACAACAAATAACTATACATAATTTAACTACGTTGCCTCATGCATCCTGCATCCCTGAACTGGTCCCTTGTAATTTACACAGACAAGAACATACGACAAGGCAGAAATGCAAGTTATAATGTGATTATATCTAGATTTGGATTCGTTACATTTTTATGTTTATTTGCGTGTCCTTTGTGCAATTAATATTACATTTGTTGTACTTAAAGAAGAACGGCGATTACCTTCCTTTGACTAACTCTAGTATATCCTGAAAATGTTAACAACATTCGTTCGTTAATAACAATTTTATTCTGAAAATAATTGATTTGCATAATACAATCTGATACAAAGTAAACAAAATACTAATGCTTGAAACAACAAAGGACACTAGAAGTATAGGATAATAGAAAGCCTCGAAAACAATTCTTTTTTTTAAAAAAATATCTTATTTAAAATCGCTTCTGTCAACTATTTTCAAATAGTTTTGTTGCATCTGAAAGTGTACATTTTTAATGGGAAAGAAATATGATGTTACTTTTTGAGAATGAAACAATAAATAAATAATAATGAAATGGACAGGAATAATTGGAGAAAGATTTAATCATGGGAAATAAGGAAGAAAAAGAAATTATTTGACGAACAAGTTGACAATTAAAGATTTGAGTGTGAATTAAATAGAAATAATGTTCAAAGAAAGAAAGAGTCAAAGAAGGAATTTGGTCAAGTTTGAATAAATAAAAGATTATGACAAAGAACGAAAAATGAAATAAGATGAAAATAATGGGAATTATTTTGATAAAAAAGGAAGTTAAATATAGACATCATCGGAAAAGGGAGGAGGATGAATTGGCGAATGAAAAGAAGAAAAAAAAAGACTTTTTTATGTAGAAGAGAAAAGGAAAAATGAAAAACATATAAAATATAAAATAAGGACAGTGATAAAATAATCGGAGAAAAATTTAAAGAAAAAACCATGAAAGGTTTTATTCATTTCAAGAAACTTTGTCTTTACACTCAATTTGTGACCTGAGAAAAAACAAAGAAACAAAAGCGGTTATTCACGATAATTATATTGACTTTTCTCCTTTTTGTCTCCAAGAAATAATTTTTTGTCGGTTGACGCAATTTTTCTTTGTTCGTTGTCTAATTTGCAGAAAGCAAATTTAATTATTTTTTCCGAAAACTGATTTTTCCGTGTTTTTATTTGCTTATTTGTTGTTGTCTAATCAGTAATTTATAAAAGAAAACTTTCTATTTTGAGTCTACAGTCAGAGTCGCTTTTCTCAGGTAAAGAGAAAACCTAATGATATTCAATGTGACATCAAAATTTTTACAAGTCACCAAGTAGATACGACGGAATTTCAGAAGACGAAAAGTTAACCGTTTTGTTTTATGAATGAGTTTTCAGAATTCATGGAAACAACTTCAAGAAACTATACTTTTTTTTCAGGAATTACTCCTAAATTATGTAAATTAGGTCAGCTTTTCAAATCAGATATTCAAAATATCTTCGAAACGACGAAGACAAAATAAGATGTAAATATTGAAAGATTAGTTTTTTTTTAGGATTTAGTATTCTAAAATTATTTCTAATGTTTTCTTCCAACGTTAAAAAATATATCCCCGAAAAAGAATACTCCAGATACAAATCTGATGCCTCTTCTGTGAAAACCGTAACAATATCTGTAATGAATGAAATATGCAGCACCCAGTGAAAATCACAATCCCTACACTGACGAATGTGTCGAGAAAATGAACTGGCTGACCACTGTTATAAGTAAAAGAACTTGACCTTTATTGTGACTTGAGATTTCAAAACAAGTCATTTCGTGATTTCATTTGTGAAACCAAATGTCAATATAATTATACAAGTTTTAGTAGCATTGATGTATTTTTGCTTCTTAATGTAAGGTTTTCTTGTAGATCTAGTCTTAAGACTTGGAAATTATCGGGTTTCGGTACAAAGACTCATGACCCCTAATATGGAATTCTGCTAAATCATATAATAATTCAATAAAGCATTACCTCTTTTGTCTGATGCTATATAATCTGAAGAAAGAATATGTCTCCGGCTGATGCCAAATCGGTTGGATTTCGATCCCGGCTTGAAGCAAACGGATGTCTAGCAAAACTGATGAAACAAGTCTGTATGTGGATGAACGTATATATATATATATATATATATATATATATATATATATATATAGAGAGAGAGAGAGAGAGAGAGAGACTCTGAGGTAAACATTTTAGTCCTAGACAGGGTATAGCGATTACTCCCTTAGTTAGAGGGCGACGGAGCAGATTAAGAGATAGTCAAATGCTAAGCTAAAGAGTCTAACCACAAATAATCCGAGAATGCTAATATATGTGAAGAAAACAAATATGAAGGTCTAAAATTGGGAGTCTAAAATTGGGAGTCTAAAATATTTGCATGAAACAAAAACTCTCGTTATTCCTCAGGCGCATTTATATAAAAGGTTTTCTTTTTTTCTGCTGTTGGTACAAGAGCAAAATTTCATTACCTCGAATATTAGACAAGTAAAAACAATTTTACTGTATGAAAACGAAAAAAAGTCGAACTATTTATAGAAAAATGAAAAATTATCATCATCGTCCAGGTAAAAAGTAATATAAACCTTGTCCGATTGATAACATTTCGTAAAATACGAAATAAAAAATAAAAATTTATTTATGCGATTGATCTCTTCTTCAGTGTTATTATCACAACATTTCGGCTGTTGTGCCTTCCGATTTTCTTCAGGTGAGCGGTTACGGTTCTGAAAATTCCAAACTGAACCCTTTATTTAATCTTTGGACGTAGATTTCTCTTCTTCTGCTCTTCATATCGTATTCTTCTTTTAGTACTGGTCATTTATGACTCACCATGTTTTCTACTAAGCTTTTAATACCCAAGCCGGGGGTTAAACTCAGAGTAACAACAAAGATGGTGACATTAGGCTGACATACGACTTGATTGAATATCTAAATAGCAATCTCAATGAAGAGAGATTGCAAACAGATTGATACATATATACATATATATATATATATATATATATATATATATATATATATATATATATATATATATATATCCTTGTATATATATCCTATATATATATATATATATATATATATATATATATATATACACAAGCACTTATATATCCTTGCTTGAACCGGCTCTAATACTCCAGTTGGAGGGGCTTGGTCATAGTAGTCGTGGCTCGTGGGTGTACAATCCTATGGGATCAGTTCCACCATAGAACGTGTGATCGAGCGACGCTATATTGAGTTTAATTCGTTACCTCTTCGTCGCCGTACAGTTGGTATGGCGGTTGCCTCATACTAGTTGGGCACTGCTGATGAGTCCCAAAAATATGGCGAAACGGTGGTCCAGTGCTTTATGCATTCTCTGAAGGTTTCTTCTAGACTCGATGAATTATCTCAAATCCTCCTAAATTTTATTACTTTATATATATATATATATATATATATATATATATTATAAATTAATTGATTTAAAATATGTTTTTTCGCTACACAGTTCTAACCATGTTTCAAAAATGGAAGCTAAAAGCTTCGAATTTAATTTTGTAATTAAATTAAAGACATTAGTTCCAATTTTGGAGTAACTTATTTTTAAAATTACTGGGTTTTAAAGGCACAGCAAAAAATCATAATTCACGTTTCCAAGGATAGAGAGAAATGAAAAGCATAGAAAAAACAAAATAATTTGGTATACGCCCCCATATAACCAAATGGTAAAGAACAAATTAGGACAAAAATTCATCGCATTAATAGTCAAGCATTTTCCTAGTGAAAGTAAATTAAGTACTATTTTCAATAAAAAAAAAACACTAAAATTGAGTTACAGCTGTACGGAAAACTTCGAAAAGATTATTAAGAACCATAATGCTACCATCTTAAATAAACACTTATACCAATACCAAAAAAAATAAGACAATGGAAAAATAAAAACTGATGAAAATAAACAAAAATTATGTAACTGTAGAAACCCTCATAATTTCCCTCTACAAAATAAATGTCGCACAGAATCATTAGTATACCAATGCAATAGCTCTTCGCTTGAAAATCCTGAAAACATAAATATATATATATATATATATATATATATATATATATAGGTTGCACTATCCATGAGTTCAAAAAAAGATTCAAACAACATCAAAGCTCATTTAGGATAAATAAATATAAAAATCAAACAACTCTCTCGAAGTACTTCTGGCACCTAAAAGAATCAAATAAAATACCTACAGTAAAATGGAAGTTAATAAGAAAAGCTAGAATATGTAGGTCATTAAATGACCCATGTCCTTTGTGCATACATGAGAAACTATATATTACTAAATTTATAAAAAATAAAAATTTACTGAATCAGAGAAATGAAATAGCTATTTTATGCCGTCATTGTCAAAAATTTTCCTTCAATAATATTTAAAAATAAAAATAAATTTTAAAAGTGCGACCAGGTAATATACATTTAATGTGAAAAAATAATTTTATATACTGTAAGTAATTCTATTACATTTACTTGTTATATATATATATATATATATATATATATATATATATATATATATATATATAGTCTATTAAAATAACAGTGAAAATATTTTAAAGTTGTATTTAAAATTGTAGTTAAAACGAATTCTAACCTAAACGTCTTTTAAAAATTTACTTAAATAAAACGTATTCTAACCTAAACACCTCTCTACCGACACTTAAATGAATCCAATAAAACACCTACAGTAAAATGAAATTATGATGAAAAGCTAGAAGATGTAGGCCATTGTATGACCCATCTCCTTTGTACATACATGAGAAACTATATATTACTAAGTTTATAAAAAATAAAGTTTACTAAATCAGAGAAATGAATTAGCTATTTTTGCCGTAATTGTCATAAATTTTACTTAAATAATATTTAAATATAAAATTTTTAAAAATTGTGACCTGGTAATATATATACTTATACTTGATATGGAAAAATAATTTTACTTACTGTAAGTAATTCTAATACATTTACTTATTTTAAAAAGCAATATAGTCTATTAAAATTAACAGTGAAAATACGTTGTATTTAAAATTGTAGTTAAATAAAACGAATTCTAACTGAAACTACTCTCTCAAAGTACTACAAGAACTTAAAAGAATCCAATAAAACACCTACAGTAAAATGAAATTAATATGAAAAGCTAGAAGATGTCAGCCATTGAATGACCCATGTTTTTTGTACTTACATGAGAAACAAGATATTACTAGTTTTATATAAACAAAATAAAAGTTTACTAAATCAGAGAAAAAATTAGCTATTTTTGACGTCATTGTCATAAATTTTACTTAAATAATATTTAAATATAAATTTGAAATAATTGTGACCTAGTAATATACATACTTATACTTGATGTGAAAATAATTGTACATACTGTAAGTGATTCTAATACATTTACTTATTTTAAAAAGAAATATAGTATATTAAAAATTAAAAGTGAAAATATTTTTAAAATCGTAGTTAAATAAAACGTATTCTCACCTAAACACCCCACAAAAATCTTTAAGTATACAAATAAAAAAAAATGCCGTAAGATATTTTGCTGTTAACAATAAATTTAAAAAAATCCAGACGACATGCATTTAACGGATGTCAGAATTCATTGAAAAATACATTCCTACCCCTACCAAAACGTAACTAATAACTGATACAACAAAATACAGCGATAATGAACACGCAAACACCCCTTGTCTGGATGAATGGATTTCTCTGTATCCTTGGAAACGTGAATTATGATTTTTTGCTGTGCTTTTAAAACCCAGTAATTTTAAAAATAAGTTACTCCAAAATTCGCTTGAGGATGAAATGGAACTAATGTCTTTAATTTAATTACAAAATTAAATTCGAGGCTTTTAGCTTCCATTTTTAAAACATGGTTAGAACTGTGTAGCGAAAAAACATATTTTAAATCAATTAATTTATAATATAATGCTCTGTAAATTTACATTGAGGACTATTTTGTAAAAATAAAAAATATTTATAAGAAGACCGGATTATATATCTTTCTTCATATATATATATATATATATATATATATATATATATATATATATATATATATAAACAGTACGTACATAAAAAAATCAGTCCCAGATTAATAGAATACCATCCCACTACGCCGACTGACTACACAAAAGTAAAAATATTAGAACTTGACCTACAAGACAGATACACAATTTCGAATACATATTACTATCCGATGCCCGCTTAGGCATATTAGAATTTTTAGTAACTTATTCTGTCAATCTCTGACGAGACTCTAATAAAAGTGAAACATGTTAGATTGATAAACGTTTCCTACTTGTACTCTAGGTTATAATTCTTTCGGATTCCGATCCATATTTGATCAGATTTTGATTTTAAGTAGAAGGGGAGGAGGAGGAGAATGTGCATAGTTTGTTAACCAGCCTCATAAGCTTAATAGGAATTTTTGTATGAATGCAACAAATCATGACTTCGGATCTCTGTTTCTAAAGGGTTTTTTTCATCCGGAAATATCATTATTGCAAAATTTCCCTATTGGCAGAGGTGGAAATTTTATTGTGGTTATGGTAAGGTTCGTTTATTTTTCCGGTAAGCCTATATATATATATATATATATATATATATATATATATATATATATATATATATATATATATTGATTGTATTGTAACTACCCATTTTAAAATACTTATAATTTATTCATTAACTATAATTTTTACGAGAAATGGATATAAAAGGAAAGCGTTTAGCATGAGATTTTATTTAAAATTCAGTATGGACATAAGATTTCGTAACCAGCTTCTCGAGCGGCACAGGAATCACGTCAATTGATTTCCCCATTAACCTTTGTGGTAATGGAAAGACACAACTTCTTGGTTCGTTATAGTAGACTTGCTCCTTTAACCACCCCTAAAGAAGGATGTTACTGGGTGTTAAGTCAGAACTCCTGTCTGGCCATTAATGCATAAAATACGGATTTATATACTATAAAATATAGCTTTAAGTTATGTTATGTTTATAGGTAAAAGTGACCAATATCAGAGATAGAGCGTAGGCTGTTATCTCAGTCCATTTGAAAATTGCATTGAAGCTTGAAACAGATTTCCGCTGCTTAGTGTCCACTTACATATATATATATATATATATATATATATGACAATTTTATTTAAGTGACAATTTAATGCCCAGAATGACCTGTGGAAGCAAAGTTTGCTTACCTGCTCCCTATTGTCTGTTGTCTTCTTCAAAGTATTCCTCTTCTGAAGATATGCATTTCGAGATGATGGTGTATTTGTTGGAGAAATTCATGGAACTTGTTTTCCAGAATGATTTTCCGTAAGGTAGTCACGTCTTTCAGAATGTTACGGATAACAACAAATCCTTCTCCTTTACAGGTATTTTTCAATTTTGATAATCACAGGGCCTAAGAACTAGTGAATAAAGTGAATGGCCCATTTTTTAATGGATTTTCTCGCTATGAACTACTTAGGAACATTTTCTTCTTGGAGAATCCATTTGTCAGGACAGGATTAAGAGCCTTTCCTACGAGCAGTTTCTATTTACCGATTTAGAACTTTCAAATAAGCATGTTGATCGGCAATTAGTCCTTGAGCTACGAATTTGTAAGAAACTCATTTTGATAAAAGAGACACACCATTATATAGTGTTGAATTGCAATGTGGCATGCGTGTTTTATTTCGGCTGGGATGAAACACTTTGTTTTTACCTACATGACCTGATGTTACGTTTGCAGTTCGGTATGGAATGCAGTACATTTCATCATCCGTAAGGACCATTATTCAAAAGATCAGATGAAACATCAAAGTAATGGTGTTTCTGCTCATTCAAGATTCGAAACAGCATATTTAAGGAAATTGTTCTCATTCCCAAATTCTCAGTTAAAGTATACTGGACTGGTTATCGATTTAGTTCTTTTGATTGCACACGCCTAATGTTCGATCTGAGTGAACCAAGGTGTATGCACTACATATGCATCTGTTCTTTGTGTTCTGGCTTCTTGCATCATCTTCTCGCCCATTCTTGAAACACTTGATTCGAGTTCTTCCGAGCATGTTCGCCAAAAATAATTTTTAAGAACTAACTTTTCATGAACACTTTTACTTAGATGCGTAAAAGATTGGATGTTAATCTGCTTCCCCCCAGGTTCCTTTTATTCATTTTCCGCCAAACTTATAACATGCACACGTACAACTTCGTCTACTGATCAGTAACGGATGACTCGCCTAAGAAAGCGGAGGCTGAAACATTACCGGACGGGATCGGGTAGAAATAATTTACTGACCTGATACTCTGGGGTCTTTCTGTGAATTACATTTTCACACCTCGTACAAACACACGCACGTGCACACACACACACACACATTATATATATATATATATATATATATATATATATATATATATATATATATATATATACGTAGCACATCTTCATTCAAGCATATTTCACTGAATAATATAGACATATTATGTCTCCTTATTTTTTTTATAATAACCATTTACAGTTCTCTAATTATCTTCATCGTCAGGGATGAATTGCGAAAACAAACTTAATGTAACTGTAATCGTAGTGATGGTGATTTTTGTAAACACCTGTGAACGCGCTCGGTTATAATTATTTTAAACTTAACCGTTGTAGCTACGATGATTCTTTTCTAAGCATGTGTCCAAAAAGTAAGGGAAGCTAACCAGAGATGGTAAAAAGTAAGGGAGATAACCGGACATGGTAAAAATGCAACATGGCGTTAAATGTTCGGCAAATACATTTTAAAATACATTTGCTACTACACTCGTAATAAATTTTGTTCAATGTTGGTTGGCTACTTTTGATATGAAGGACCTCGAGATTTTGAAGATTTTATTAATTATTTTTCATGTTGTAATATATTGGTGTTGTCAATAAGTATTTTCCTATATTGTGAAGCCGAACAGAAATGTGTCCCCAAATGTTGTACGATAGAACTTGTATCCGACAAATGGCGTCAAATACATCTTGATCGGGGTCATCAAACTAACATATGTACTTACATTTTTGTCAGAGATACAATCTCCCAAAAGCCACTTAAACTGATATACAGTATTGGTCTTTTCCAAGTTGGTTGTGTTAAATTTAGTATAGTATATAATTAGTTTTCTTTTTTATAGAGATCACTAATAATATACGAGTGTATGTATTTTTTAGGATTTTTTCATCTTGTCTATGTTTAGAATAAATTTAATTACGGTATAGTAATTATTTTATGTTTAGGGTTATTTGAGGGGGTATTATATTCTTTTTCATTTATGTTGATATTTCTAATGACTCGTCTAATTTGTTCATTAACGATGTTATTAAGAATCTCATAATTAATGAGAGTTTATCTAATGTTTTAATGCAATGTAGAATTGTTTTTCGTCGAAGAGTTAACTTTTGCACGGTTTATTAACTTTTTAATAGCTATTTTGTAATAGTCAGGCCATTGGGTTTAATAGTTTAGAGTATACGTGTTTATGATAGTTGTTTTTTTATATGGGAAGGTAATAAATGTATTATTATTAGTTTTCTATCAATACATGAAGAAAACGAATTCTATTGTTATTGTCAAGTTCATATTTGAAGTTAAGAAGGAATTTTTTTCAAAGATTTCTTGCATCTAATTTTTAACTAAGATGAGAATATCATCTACATATCTTAGGTAGATGGATGATTTTAGTGTTGTTAAATATCTTATTCTCAAGGCTAGTCATAGAGAAGTTACTAAATATTTGTCCTGTGACTGAACTCATATGGATGATCTCGGAGCAGATCGAAAGTACTTGGGTTAACACACACACACACACACCCATATATATATATATATATATATATATATATATACATATATATATATATATATATATATATATATATATATATATATATATATATATATATACATATATACGCACATGCCCGAAAATTTGAAATGAAGTATTTTCAGTTTTCCAGAATTTCGTATAAGAAACATACCTGCTTGTTACATGCAAACAACAAAGAATAAAGCAGACGGTCTCGAAGGATTAGAAAATCGAAACAACGAAGTCGGCCATGATAAACCAGCCATTAGAAAATCTGAATGTATATAATCTATCGTTTAAATTAAAAGAATATTTGTTCTTTTAATCAGCGCATTGGTGAGTTTTTTAATCGGTATATGTTGTATATGAAAATGTCAAAGGAATATTCATGATTGGAGACCTACTTTCAAGGCGAACAGAATTTATCTTTTAAAATATCGAATTCATAGGAAAATATTCTTATTTGTTTCTGCTTTTGATCATTCTGTCGCGATGAACAAGACTTTACAACAGGCTGACAAAAATAAAATGCATTTTTCCTGAAAATATCCAACCGTTTACCGAAAGATATGTAGTTTTTGTTTGTTCCTCTTGAGATTTCATGTTCTTATCTAAACATTTTTTTTTTCATTTTTCAAAACTCTCTGCAAAGACTTATTACGGGATAGTCATCAGCTGCATCGTAACATTCTCATTAAACGTATTCACAGTGTTTCAGAAGACTTTTTAGCTTCTGTAAAAGCTATAATACCCAGTGGAGTTGGGGGCGGTTAAATAAGGATTGACAGACCTGAAGATGGTATATTTTACCGAAAACCTCTGAAGGGTACGTGAAAAATTTATTCACTCGTTGTGAGAGCGACGCTAATTTCAGTGCATTGCAAAAGCTCAATCAATGACATGTCACAGACCGACTAAATAACACAATAGAAAAGTGACTAATCAGGCGTTTCATGTAATATATTTTCTAATTGGTTGGTGTGTCACATCAAAGTCACACGATCTGATTGCCAGATATTCAGAATGGATTGTAAACAATCCTGACAAACTTCGTATTTAGTATTATGTGAGAAACAATACCTGAACACAGCAACTCAGGAAACTACAAAAGATTGAAATATTAATCCCCAAAGAGGATAATCTTTTGATGCCATATATTCAGACAATATTAAACGATACAAGAATATTCTGACTGGAATGATACGCTCTGCAATATATTGGAAACATATTAAACGAGGGATTTAATGTTCTCATGAAGGAAGAGTAACGACAGTTCTTATTTTATTCTTCTTCGGATTAGCAGCTGAGTTGCGGATTTAAATTATTGTAACACGTCACAATTTTATGTTTTCTATAATCATCGGGAAATATAACTACGAAATTTAGAGCAAAAGAATTATTATTAATAGTCTTCTGTTTTACAGTTTTAATAGTTTTAAATTAAATTTTGCTTTACTTTCACTATTTACATTGTACAAGTTTATATATTTTTACTTTCTATTTATTATTTAACTTTTAAAACTTCTGTCAGTGAAATAGTGGCGATATTCCAAAGATAAAAATCTTGTTTATCTTGGAGATTAGTATTGTGAACTGGATTGTAACGAACCTCTAGAATCAGTGGCCTGTAGACAATAATATCGGCAACAAGTTTGAACCATTTATTTATATTAAGCCTATCTTGAATTCATTGAACTATCTTCATGAGAGATTTGTTAAATGTTACATTTCGTTAGAAAAAAAATTATTTCACTCCCCGGGATTAGTTTGACGGTTCGTCCATCTTGGACATTTTCAAAATTACCATAATGGAGTTGTCTTCATGACAAGCAGGGCTAATCGTCCAGCTGCACTTAAAAGAGACTATTAGGAGGGAGATAATCTCTGACGTAACTACATTTATCTATCCTTCTTTTCCTGACATACTAAAAAGATTTTAAGGGATCGTATACTCATGCTTTCCAGAAGAACGCTCTCACGAGTGACAATGACGATAACTACTACTAAGACTGGAGTTTTGAGAAAGTAATGGTTTGTACTAATTAGATATTTTATCATTCATTATGACATGACACCAACGAAACATATCAAGCTACTTGATGATGGGAAAAGTAACTTCACTCTTTTTTATTTTTACAATAAAGAAATTAAAAATAAGAATGTTATTACAAAGTAGCCATAAACAGCCATCTATGAATATCGAACACGAATAGCTCATTTCGTTTTCTCAAACGTTAGGCGACTACACACTTCTCATGGACAAATGGAGCACACGCTTCCTTAGATTTATCCCCCTTCCCTTGCATATTGAGTGAAGATGCTGATAAAAATCAGAAGTAACATAGGAAAAGAGGAAGTGATTGAAAGTTGTGACAGCCGCAAGAAAATATGCAGAATTTTAGGTGATAAAACTAAAATGAGAAATAATACAAGTACCATGGCCCCATTAAAGTAGAGTTGTTACCGAATGAAGGTTGTAAGAAGAACAAGGAGGGCACGAAAAGTACTTAGTATGAGAATAGATATATATATAGTTGCATTGAATATTAGATAGGACAGTTAACCCTACGGTTGAAGAAGTTAAGATCGTTGTGAACGTAAAATATCCTCTTGGGAGTATGTTCCATTCCGTAACAGTTCTGGATAAGAAGCTGTCTGAGATGAACTTCCTCCTTGCTAATGAAATACGAATGGAATAAGGATGCGTCAATTCTGTGTGTATGTGACATGTTGGGCTCTAGATGTGAAAGTTTGAACTGGTAGAATTAAGGAATGTAGTTCGTTTAACATTTGCCATGAAAATGACGATAAAGCGCCAGGCTAGTAATGTTTTGCCTATTAGAATGAAGTTATAAGATGGAAAAATCATAACCCACAAGGCTGTGTAAATTCTTTTGAACTCTGTCAAAGCGGGAAAGTGAGGTTTAGCTAACTCCAGCCCAGATATGGCAGTAATCCTCCATTTTTGGTTTGATATGGCTCTTGTAAATATAAAGTTTGGCAGTAGTAGTCAGGTACTTTGGGATAGCGGAACAAGAAACTGGCTATTTTGTCAACTTCTTTAGTACTGTGTCACATATATGAGTTCTCCTCGAAATCTGGGTTGCGTTTGCGTCCAAAAAGACGTCTCACAGGGAGTAGAATCAAGGTCTCCTCGGTAGTGATGAAAGATTGCTGACTTGGTATTGGAAATATTGAATGTTACAAGCCAGTTCCTCCATTGAGCTGTGTGAGCAAAGTCAGAGGCTAGATCAGCTGCGATGTTCTGATCATCTAGGTTTTTGGAAGTGCACCCATAAACTGCGGGGTATCGTCTGCATGTATATTTTCTATAAAAAGATGATAGAAAAGTTTAGTAATATACGAAAATACTTTTGAAAACGATCAGTAACAATTTCACGAGAGAAAAAGGGAAGACATATGCACGAAAAATGAATACATAATAGAAAAATGTTAGATTTCAGAAAGATAAATAAATAAAAAGGAAGTTGATGCCAAGATTGTATAAGCGTGTATTCAGGTTCTTTGAAAATATTGTCATTTCTCAAGAGAGTCACTTCTACCAGCTGCAAGATTTCACAGGTGCTTAGCAAAAGACAAATACAACTAAATCAGTGATATTCATTGGCTTAACAAGAAATAAAACGGGTAGCTAATGGCTTCTTTAAATTAGCTTCCTTAATGAAATGCCATCTCATTGCTTTAGTTCTGTGACCAGCAAGGGATTTTTACTTTTAAAAATGGAAAATCTGAGTAAATAAAACACACAAAAAAAATATGCCTTGTATTTGGATTAGTATACTCGTCTTCGATGTTTGCATTCACAACAGTATGGCTGTTGTATTCCTCAGCCTTCTTCAGAAGTATTTTCGTTATGCTCAGTATAACCATCCTGAAGTTTTGAACCGAAACTTAATTAATCCACGGGAGTATGAGATTACTTAAGTAACCCACATTACTTAATAATCGATTTCATGTTTGTTAATACCATTTATTCGGCTTTGTATCGCTTGTACGTTTCTTGTATGTACTCTGAACCAGCACTATCAGGTCGAGGGATTGAACTCACAATTGTCAAGTAGCATGTTTAGTAGCATCCATCATTTTTTAGAAACAAAAATTTCCTCTTTCAGATAGAATTTTGGGTCCATTTCCTGGACATTTTCAAGTAGGTCACGGAACATAGTGAAAAACTTCTTTGAATATTTAGCTGTAGATAAGAAGTATATTATTTTTGCAGTATTAGACTATGTTCTTTCAGGGATAACAGCTGCAAAGATATAGCGTTGTTAAGAAAGAAAAACAAGTATATAAATATACAGAAAAATAACACAGACGCAGAATTCATTCAAACATTATATCGGAATCAACTGACAATATTTAATCTTTATTCAGTTTTCCAGTTAGCATATAAGTTGTCGCATATCGCGATCAAGATAAATTGGCCGATCAAATACTGAACACCTGTAACATCTTTGATTTTTACTTCTTTTTTTTTTTAATCATTGTGGAAATCAGAGATTTGTTAAACTTTCATTATTGTGTGACTTCCTCTTTTAATTTGTTCCTTTGAAAAAGAATAAATGTTTCACTTTTTGCCTTTTTGTAAAATTTCATTTGCTTAAAGTTTTACATATTTTTTCTTAGGAATACTCAATTTTAGAAAATATGTTTATACTCAATATTCTTCATTATTATTTTTACTTAAAACATTTTCTGAAACCTTAATTTCAGATATTTAAATAGGAAAACACAAGAAATTCAATTGTAGGTAGGTTATTGCATCTCATAAGTTTTTTGTAGATACAATTCATGCAAAATATAACGTATTTTGTGCTTGATGACAACCGAGAATGAAAGATTCTCTCAATTTATTATGCGAATCAGGACCAATGAAGAAGAATTGAAAGAACGACCATTGTATTGATCATCAGAATTTTCCACTTGAATCATGAAATTCTGATAATAATGATAATCTTGATTATCAGCACAAAATTGTTCATAATGAAAAAAGTAGCGTTAATTCAAGACAAGAGATAAACTAGCTAAAATGGCTTCTCTTGACAGGAAGCACAAAACTTAGTGATTTTTTCAATCCTTCATGGAAATTCTTTGATATTCGTATTGATATAAAACTCACCTTAATAAAGATGTTAAAATATTGCTACAATAATAGGTACCGTTACTTATACTTATAATTATTTTCTTTTCTTTGAGGATTTTCTGAAAGAAAGATAATTATGGGAAAGTGATTTGACCATGTTCTTGTTCACTCTTCGCTCCAACTAGTGACATACAATTGAGAAGATCTTATTCCAAATATATGGAAATGAGACAGAAAGCCATTGGATACATGAAATTACATTTGGGTGATTTTCAAAGCTAAGAAACATATGGAAGTAATTTTCTATGTTTAAAGTATTTGCTAAATTTGGCTAAATATTGAACTTAGTGAGAATTCAAATCATTACGAGAGTAAATGTGTAAATTTTAGAACTGCCGTAGGTATTTATGTGGATACATTGAGACTAGTCTGGTATAAGTCTATAATCTTAGTGCAGCTAGAGAGATTTTTTCAGAAGCTCAGTTCAGTCTGTGAAAATAGGTTATTAGCTTGTGGTTACCAGCAGACACCAGAAAACACAAATACATACACACACGCAAACGGAGATGTGTGAATGTATTCGTGTGGGATTGCATACATATGTATTTGTAAGATATTATGTGCAACATCCTAAACTAAAAATAAATATGTGAACTAAAATATAATCCTTTTTTGTTGACATTTTCAATTTTCATTAGTTTTTAATTATAAGATTTTATCAATTGATTCATTAAAGAAAACCCAGGAAAATAATGATAAGGTTGATAATATAATAGATAAACATATTTTCTTCCAAATTCAAAATAAAATTTAATGACGTCACACTTCATTGTCTAATAATCCAGCCATGATTATGTCCGCCATTTAAAAAAATAGTTACAAAAGGAAATTTCATTAAATCCTTACAAATGTAGAAGGAAAAGATTCAGTAGCGGATGGATATCGAATAAATTCAGTCGAAAGAAGACGCTGACGAGCAACGGAAGACATTAACGAGGCAATAAGAAATGATTGAAGAAGTCGTGAGCTTTTGGCTAACACGACTTCAGCCGAGAGAAGACCGGAAGATGATATCAATTCAACTTCGTTTTCGTTTTGTCTGAGGATAAAAACGCCCGCAGTAATGGTGATAAAGTTGTACTATTGAGATTAAAGAACTCCATTGCCGGAAGTAGATCAGTCACGTGATAGCAATCATTGCGGCCCGGAAGTAATTAGAATGTGAGATGAAACTGACGCTTTAAGTCTTTTAGTGATGGAATAACTTTGTCGTTTTAACGCGTTAGATCTTAAAAGTAAATTAATATTTTAAAAGGAGAGAGACGTATTTTTAAAGTGTTTAATCATCTTTACTAAAAATAGAATTTTAAAAAATAAGCATTTTTCTTCTCAAAGGCCCCAGTATCTGTTTCATAGTGTCCAAATTTTATAGTCATTTGCCAAAGATAGTGAAATCTGCCACAAGGCTTTAGAAATGAAATATTAGTAATTGGTTTACGAGATGAATTTATTACCCACGACACTATAGTCTGCGACAAGAAAGCAAGGAAAAGCTATAATTATTTATTACACCAGCTACTGACTCGAGTTTATTAACATTTATTATATTGCACTTCTTGTAATCAATTTAAACTAAGTGCGTATCATCCGTTAACATGGTATCCTCGAATATATAGTTCTAAAAAGAAAAAACGACTTCGATAATTACGTTATATTATTTTTTTAATGGTTTGTAATTACCGATGTCGTATTCTTTTGTTAAATCAGTGTTTTAGTTATATTCAAACACCAAGGGCCTACTTCAAGGTTGTTTATTGTTAGTTGCTATTGATAGTGAAAACTTTGGAAGTTAGCATTCGCAAACTTGAATTTCAGATCATGTGAAGGCAATAATTAACCAAGAGAATTTGGAATTATTTAGCAGAAAAGTTTAATATTCTATCAAAGTAGCACAAGACTATATATGGTTAATTCAATATCAACTGAACCGATGGTCACATGAGTACCACCCCAGATTTTGATGCAACACGTTTCAGCAAACTTGTATATACATTAAAATTATTAATGTTATTGAAAACATATCGACATTGAAACTACCACCATTTGTCAAAGTGATGATTTTTTAAATCCTTATAAATGTATTAATTCATAACGACAGACTAAGGTTCTTCTATTATATAATTGAGCCATATTCAAAGTTCATAGTCATTATCATCAGCGACTTTGTGATCTTATGGTTGTTGCTCAACTAAACACCTGGTCATCTGATTAGCTTTCTCCATATGTCTGTTGCGTGTTTCTAGTCTATCCAGTGACAGTGTCAGTTTTTTAATCATCTAGTTGCTTTCTTTTTATTTTGCCTAGTGTACAAAGGATCATAGCGGAATTATTATTGGCCCTTATGACTTAGTCAAATCATTTTCACATTATCATCTTGGTGGACATTCTCTTCTCAACGAGTATGTTTCTTGGTTGATGATTTCTCACACTGTATGATTTGTGATGCAGTCTACATAATATATGTCTAGTGTGGTTCTGTAGAATGTCATTCCTAATGCTTGTATTCTTATATAAAGCATAATATAGAATTCATATAATCAAGTTCATCTCGAATACTTACGAAATGTTTATCTCTACATTACGTGATCTTGTACCAAATAAAGCCATTGAATATCAAGCAACATTCTTTACTTATTATATCAAGGAATATCAAGCAACATTCTTTACTTATTATATTCTTACATTGCTTGCTAGATTTGATGGCATTTTTCTTGTTGTTACCCTGACAGGCACCTACGGGAGTTCGGCATTTAAGTCTGTTTCTGCGGAGTTGAAAAGAAATATTATCAGCGATGTGGACTTGTTTTGCAAACTCTCACCTTTGATAACCTCCTCAGGACATCAGAAGATGAAGTGAAATTACAGAAGGTGGCGCCTAAGAATTATGCCTCAGGTTAGAATGATTTGATAAAATTGTTAAAAATAACGTATTCCAGGGATAACGTCTCCTTTTCTCGGATCACGACGTGCAAAAAACACTAATTGTAAAGAATTCTATCAAATTATCTGGTTCAATAAAAAAAGGGAACTTTTATTACAGACCAATCTAGATGGCGGTCAATAACTGCTTTTATCTCATGTCTCTTCACTAAACTATAATAGCACATAAGGCCAACGTTATTCTCACTTTCTAGTTTGAGACACAAACAAATTTCATATGAAAAGCGTTTATTCATCAAAATATATCCCATCGTATTCTGTTTGTTGTCATCGTTGCGTCATAAGTTCAAGTACACGCTTATATAATTTCGCTGGTTTAGAGGCAAAAGATTCTCTGCGTTTACTTTCACTTTCATTTCCATATATCTGTCTATATCTCTGTATTATGATTACTTACATTATTCAGACTGTTATCCTCATCTTCATCGACATATTCACAGCTCCGAGTTTCTTCTGGTGAATGGAATTTCGAACCGAACCGAGTGCGCATTAATCAATGCCGGGTAGCAGGCTTTCGAAGAATCGTACTTGCTGCATTTGTCGAGCATAAGGTTGACAGAATGACTCTCCAAAACAATCACAAATTCGACTTCTCCTCAAAATTCCACCAAACACATAACATAACCTTCTGTTCAAATCGCCCTTCTTTGTTCTGAAGCCTGGCCGGAACAAAGTTTCTGATTTATCTTAAAAGATCAAGAAGTCAGATCCATTTTTCGTCCCCAGTTACAATTCGACATCCCAAACGTTCATCTTAGGATTTGCAAATGTCCACACGTCGTTGAGCCTGGTCATTGATTAATTCAAGAAAATCTCTTAGAAATCCCTAAATGCAATTCATGCTCTGGCCACACCAGGAAGAGGTCCAACTACTACTCAATATGATCATCAATAAGATCATCGATACAGTTCACAATGGAAAGAGAAAACAGCAAACTAGTATTCCTGGATGTACTAATATCGAAAATAGATTATGGATTCAAGACATCCGCATACCACAGGCCAATATTCACCGGACAATACCTCAACTCCTGCCCCGCCTATACACGGTAAAGAAAGGGATCGTATGCTGCCTACAACATTGAGCAAATGTCATAAGTGGCGACCAACATATATATGGACAAGAAATGGACAGTATAAGCAGTACCCTACACTGTAACAACTACCCCGGGTACATGACAGCAGCACCGACAAAATGGGATAGAAGGGTACAAGAGGATAACAACACTCAGAAAACAGCCTCCATCTGCCTACCTTACGTGAAGAGATTATCGGGAAAAATACTGTGGCCCATATAACATCAGGATGACCTTCAAATGTAATTCAACACTTCGCAGACACCTCTTCAAAGTGAGGTGAGGTTGAAATAATAAACAGAGAACCCCACTGGAAAATACGAACACGTAAGCAATCAGCGCATATGCTAGGCTACAGAAATCTAAACTAGCCAATACAATACAATATAACAATCAGTAATACGGAGTGATAGAGAAAAAAAATAGTAATACAAAATTGTAATGAGTTCTGCTAAAAAATTCGTTAATGAGACATTAAGTTTATAAGTCATCAAAAATGACACACTGAAATCCTCATGGCCCAGTGGATAAAAACATTCGTTGAATTCAGGGACTTGTGAGTTAAATACATGACTAGAGCAGAGGTGAACAAAAACTTGGAGAGTTAAATTAAAATGGAGACGACTGACACTGTCAGAAAGTGTTCCACGAAAGGATTGAAACAAAAAATTAAGAATATTTTTAATTATCTCATCCCAAGCAAGGCAATAAAGCTACTAAAACGCAATTGATTACCGTATGTTAAAGAGTATGTAAAAAAAAAATACTATTAAGGAGAGAGTGTATTAAAAGAACAAAAATACAGCAGATAATGATTAATATTACATTTAAAATTTTTAAGATCAAAGTTGACTGGAAAGCAAGAAACCGAAAGAGAGTTACACAAACAAAAAGTGTGATAGAAAAAAACTGTTAGCATAAAATTTGCATCTAACCATTTCAGCTGTAAAATGATGAGATCTTTCCGTCCATTTAATACTGTTCTTAAATTCTTAAAGACTGGGTACCATAGAGGAAAGTTCGTCAGAACAATTAAAGTGAAAGTATTAGAAAACCTAGAGAAAAGCAAAGTTTCAGCGGTGGGAAATTGACTGAATACGAGATGCCAAACCAAACACCAGGTAACATTTCAAATTCTTCTTTAACTTTCATCCAGAACCTTTTAGGAGTATGATAAATAAACTTTTTAGTATTTTTTTTTTTTTAGATTTGTGCGAAATATTTCGAATGACAAGTGAGAAAAATGCGCTGAGCAGCAAGTATATTTTAGAAGATGTTATTGCAATGTCAACAGCCATAATAAAAATGCAGAATATGATGAACTAGTGCTAAAGATATGAAAGCTCTAATTAAAAATCATTAAAAATCATAAAACAGTAACGTGAGAATTGATAGGAGAATTACATATCAACCGTTTTCTCAACAGTAATTTTAATGTGATAAATGCAGATCTACTTTCGATCTGATAGCTGGATTAGAAATTGTGTCCTTCTCAGAAATAGTGAAGAGCATGCATAGAAAAGTTAGGTGGAGTAAGGATTTGGACGAGTTTTTTTTTCTTGTATAATGTTTTTCTGGTTTCATCTTGATGACATGAACGCATGGCATGAAGATGAAAATATTAGGTTGGTGCAAAAATAATGACGTAATAATGTCGTTTTTTGACGTTAAAAAATACGTCAAAAACGACATTGTTACGTCATTATTTTTGCACCAACCTAATAGAGAACCATTATAAAAGTGAATTTTCAGTTTATAGGACATAAAAAAAAGCTTTAAACTGTAGAGATATTCATACAAGCTGATGCTCCTTCACCTCTGAAAAGCTGATTATATGATTACCTTGCTAAAAAAAAGGCTTAATTGGATTAATATGCTTAGAGGCTGGGAATAGATATTAATCTAATGGACATTTTATGGTCTATCATTACATGTTATGTATATGACAATGGCAAACAATATACAGTTAAAGTGCATATTAGGGAAATACTAAAAAACTGATAATCAAGTAATGTTAAATGTTTGAAATAAAACTTTTGAATACCACTAAATGAATGTCTGAGTATCAATTAGCACATATTAACATATGAACTAATTTAATGTTATTAATTTATTCAAGTATAAAAGGTATTGATAGATGTGTTTGTGGCCTACATTTCTTGGGTTTATTTATAAGTTAGTATTTATTTTGAACTGTTGCCTGCATTTTTCAAATGGTGACATTTGATTAAACGATTTCGTTTCCCAAGTGTCCCAAATTTATTACATATATACATATTCTGAAAGGTGATATTTCAATGCACCTTTCAATATGATTAGTGTGTGGATAATGAATTTCAAATTTTTTAACGTTAAGGTTAAAAATGGGAGAAAATTAAATGCATTTTAGTCATTTGATGTTCTTTTTCCAATGTAGAAACAGCCAAAATAATACGTGCCGTTTATACTAAAAGATGTCATTAGTTGAGAGAGTGTTATTCATAATTTGTTCGCTTGGTTCACAGGTAGAAATTTTGATCTGGAACCTTAACAATGAACAAATAGAAACATTGATTAAAAATAGTTCAGGTCATATGACACGGACCATCGCAGAGATGCTTCACATGAGAATTTTTTCCGGTCTCATAAGATTGTATAAATGTATGTATGTACTGGAAGTTTTAACATTCGTTACTTAATAGAAATTAATTGCATAATAAAATCTGACATTATGTGTTTTGTTTTGTAAATTCAGTAAACTTATTCTCTCGCCTGCTGTGCCAAGTTTGAACTTTTAATAGAAAATCAATTTTTCTTTAGAATTAGGGAGAATCAGCACAAAGTCCATTTTTGAAAACTGGAAAGATGTAAAAATTTTGGCCAATTGTCTACGTAGTGAAAGAGGCAAATAATTTAATTTTTTAATAGTTTGATTGTAGTTGTTTTTAGAATTCGGATTAGATTAAATGTTATCAGTATTGTGCAGTTTTTCTTCTGGTAAATTATAATCTCAAACGATACTTTTGTTGACAGTGGATTTACCGAATAAGTTATATAATATTTATATTATTTTACAATAGAGGTAAATATTTTCTGTAAGTATTTCTATGATTTCTAGCCCTCATGATGTGGACCAATCGATTTATAGGCGAAGAACACAAAACGGTGTTGAATTTGTTGACAATTTTACCTATTTTCAAACATATTCTTACAAGGCTTTCGATAAGCAGAGCAAATTAGACAATAAGAATGATTAAAAATTCAGTAAAACTAGAAAGTGTCGAAAAGAAAAACGTTGCTAATTTGTCTCATGAGCCATGGCTGTCCACTGTCAAGCTGAATATACTTATATACATGAGGACTTTAGGTAGTCTGTTGTCAGTCATCCTTGAAACATGAGCAGCCCAGAGAAGTTGTAACTGCACCAGTAATTGCATTTTGCGAGAAGATCACGTGGAGACAACTTTTGTGAAAAACATCCAACGGATTGATATGGGAACTACATGGGGTCCACAGTTCTACAATAGTGTGGTCAAAACGGCTGCTCTATAAACCCGTATTTTGGTGTCTAATTTTATACCTCCCTCATCGCATAGGCGGTGGTGACATACTTCAAGTTCTTCCTATCAGTTTGTAAAGGAGTCTCTGGTTATTGATGAACTAGTGAAGCTTGTATGACATTCCGAATCTGTTTCAGGCAAGGAGGCGGCTGGTGGATTACCTCCGTTTTCTGTATGCTAATGGTAAGCCCAAAAGCTTTGCTTTTCATGCAACAGAAGTACGGTTGACAAGTTCTTGGACTTTCTCTAGGGATGTTGCCACAAATTCAGCATGACGCTAGTTCGAATACCCTTTGAACCTTTGATGGCTGGAAATCCCAATTGAAATTTAGCACCAGTGTCCATGTCACCAAAATAGTTGAGTATCACAGAACAGAGTAAAAAGGGGTCATGACACAACCATGCTTCGTTCCATTTGTGACATTAAAGGAATCAAAGAATTCTCTATCAGATTTCGGCAAAAAAGATTACAAAATTCAACATTCTGTCTGGGACTCCAAGCTTTTAAAGAACTTTACAGAGTGCTTCACTATTTCATACAATAGGAATTAAGATTACATTAGGTCAATGATCATTTCCCTTTGTAATTTGAAATAAAATTTACAAGGATTTTTCAAACTAATCAATGGATGAAAAATTATTGAAAAAAAAAACGTATATATACCAACGGATTATTACGTATATATATATATATATATATATATATATATATATATATATATATATATATATATATATCTTAGAGAGAGGGGGTACTAAGTAGAGATAGTTATTAATAGCTTAATATAAAATTAATATAAAATGCTACTGAATCTGTTCTTCCAGTAAGAATCGACATCACTCTACATGCAAACGGCTATGCGTGAATTGTTATATGTTGTTCAATTAGAGATGTCAAAAAATTTACAATGATGTCATAACATTAAATAGGAAAGGGTGAAATTTGATTCCACTAAGTAGATTATAGCTTAGTAGCGATGAAAGTCAGTACTGGAAATAAATGGCTTTTAACTCAACTGATACAGTTAAATGAGTAACACAATTGGGAAAGAATCTCACTAATGTCTGTTTGCATATCCAGCTTCAAAAAATCTTTGGCTTATTGATTTCATATATTTCTCATATTGAATTTGATTGTGACTGCTAAATCCGATATAATTTTCATCAGTTATCATTAGTTTCATCATTATCATTATCTGTAGCATTTACATTAGGCATTCGTTATTATTGGAGCTGAAATACTGTATGTCTTCTTAATATTCCTGTACCCTTCTTAGTATTCTATCAGAATGTATTAAGGGTATCGTTTGGATGGTTTAAACTATTCTGTGAATTACATTAATTGTGTTTTCAAAGCACTAATAGCCATTGGATTTGCCTGGTAAACAACCAACAGCAAGTGCTCTCAATATTCTACCATTCTCTCTAGTATTCCAACTGACTTTAGTATCTTCTTTTACATTCTGCTTCAAATTTTTGGTTCTTCTATTTTGTTGGCAAGATTATTTTGGGACATTTCCAAGTTTTTGAATTATTTTCCAGTGCCAAAATGTTTTTGCCTTTGCTGACACCGGAGTCTTCTGATGGCATAAATACCATTAATTGTAGCAATATATATATATATATATATATATATATATATATATATATATATATATATATAAGAGAGAGAGAGAGTTAGGGAACGTAGAAGAAAGAGTGAAGGAATTCATGCTTACTGTCAAAGAAATTTTAAAAGTGGAATCTCATGCATTTGTGCAGTTGGCCATTTTCTATTTAAAACTAAAGATGACAACCTGCTTTGTTTTCTGTAAGTCGTTAACAGAAACCTGTTATAATCTATGTTAGCCACGGAAACCGTTTTTATTTATTACGTTATTAAAATTTAAATAAATATAAAATTATATATACATTTTATTTTTGAAAAAGATCTATTATAACATTCTTATTTAAATTCTATTTTAATGAAAATTCTGCTCTTAATATTTTTCAGTTGTCAGTTATGTTTGAATGCAGAGTACAAAATGTAATGAAAAGTAAGTTACTAATATAATAATACAGTAAAATTCTCATAAGTTATTATCCAACACAAATTATTAGCGAATTATGATTGTTTTTCTTTATGAATTAAACTAAAATGAAGAGTTTAGATTAATAATATAAACAGAGAATATCACTGGAAAATACGAAAACTTGAATCATCACATATATGCTAGGCCCTAAAAATCTCCTGAGCCGGCCAGGCATAGAAATGAATACAATATGTGAACCGGTAATACGGAGTGCTAGAGAAATGCAATAATAATAACCAAATTGCAATATGAGCTCTGGAAAAATTGAATTGAGACATTAAATTTATAAGTCCTAAACATACATACAACGGTATCCTCAAGGACACATGGCCCAGTAAATAAAAGCGTTGGTTGGATTCACTGACTTGATTTGTGATTTCAATACCGGGCTATGGCAGTGGTGAACAAACACTTGGAGAGTTGAGTTAAAGGGAGATAACCGAGACATCCTGAATAGCCATGGCACGTGAAACTAGACCAATCTATCCTGATGGAGGAAATAAAGAGTTCAGTTCAAAAGTCCAATCACCTGAAGAAGGCTGGAGCGTGCAACGGTCGAAATACCGTGAACATAACAATAAAGATGATGAGAACAGTCCAAACAATGTAAATAATTTGCTATTCTATTTAACTATGTTTATTATAGCATTTATATTGTATTATAGAAATTTATAGATTACTTACAACATAGAGAAGAACGTGTATAGATGGAAATAGCTTCCAATTATTAAAAAAAATACATGAAAATATTTTAAAATAGACAACAGCCAATTGTCACTTAAGATGCTTTAAAAAGTAGTTATAATCATAATGTTCTTCGAAACGAATTCATACATCATCGTCACCCGAAGGTATTTTTTTTATTGTTCTGCAAATAGCTGGAATTTGTTTCAGTACGGAATATCTCTTGCTCGGTACCAATGACAAAATATCGGGATTATTTTCTCCGTAAAGAAATATTCGATTTTTAAAACGAAGCAATTTTGAATAAAATATCAAGCAAAGAAAACTTAAAAGACAATGTCTCTAGTTTCAGTAATAACGAAAATTACAATGTAGAAAAATAACAAAACAGTACACTACATTAGTTTCCTTGTACATTCACTTATGAAGAAAATCCACCTGTTCTATTCATTCATAAACAGGGTATCGTCTGTTTCAATGTATTTCTATAATCACGTTTCACTCAAGAAGAGGCTGCTTATTCAATTTGTTCACAATTAAAATCAATCGTCGCAACATCTTTGACCATAAGCAAGAGTCTTAAATTCTTACTGAAATAATCAATTTTCAGAAAGCAAAACTTATACATAAAACATTTGATTAAATAAATATCTTTTCGAGAGAAACGATGCTGTGTTGTAATTTGCACAATGTTTAGTGATTTTTTATTATATCACTCTTGGATTAATATAATAACATACATTCATCAAATTTCTGTATTCAGAAAGAGACAGATTAAAGAAAATAATGATATATACTAAGATTAGCTTAGTCCGGTGCAAGGCTAATTTAGTTGAGCACTCGGAGTAAATCAAACTCGATGGCAAAAAATGTTGTCATTAACTAGATTGAGTTATATCTCTTCCGTGGGAGTCATTTTAAAATGTATTAAGAAACATATTGTTTTGTCAGAGACCTGTTTCTTTAACTGACATGAAATGCAAAACATTATATTTACAAACAAAATTAGGAAAAAAAGTATCTTTACTAATGCCTCTTCCTAATGTAAGACATAAAGAAGCTACAAGAAACATTTTAAACTTTGAATATGAACATTATAATTATAATTGAGAATAACTAATAGAATTTCACGCTTCTTTCATTAAAAATTTAAGAAATCAGAATTTTTAATACGGAATAATGATTATGAGAGTGTCCCAGCTATGGACAAATAGTTAACGCCAAACTGGTGTCAAAACACTATGAAAGTATAAATATTTTTATAGTAAAAAAAATGGCAGCAATAGATTTTTGTAAAAGAAACTACTAATGCTCCCAACAAAATTAAATTTCGGCATTAAGTGACCCATAAGGTGTTGATATGCTGCTAAACAAATAAAAAAATAAAAAAATATGATATTCAACTGAATAATTCGTAGAATAAGGAAAATATTTCATTAAGAATTTAAGCAACATTCATGAAGATAGTTATGTGAAATTAGAAAATGAATCTGTTCAGAATATGTATGGTCTATTTCAAAGGATAAAGAAAATGAAAGAAATAATTTATGACAGATTTAAACAACAGTATTAGTTTTGTATAAAAAGATAAACATCTTTTATTGCAGAAAGCGCATTTATAAAATAGCCGAACGGACATAAATGTATGCTGCAACAGAAGTTTTCTTCAACTTTATAAAGTTTCTCTATTAATCACGTTTTCAGCCAAATATCTATTTTTTGTCTTTTTGCCATTATGCTACGTTCACTTGAATTTTCTCCTCTAGACCATAGCTTCATAGAGCAGATCATGGCAAGAAGTTTCTAATGTATTATTAATAAATAATAGTACATGGATTTACTAATCATTTTTAAAGCTACATTCTGCACTTTTCAAACCATGATTATTCCCAAATAGTCATAAGAAAGGTGATATGGTCGCTTTTAAAATTATTGAAATGTATGGCATACATGTTCATTAACAATCTAAAATCATTTTCCATAAAATGGAATGGAATAAATATGAATTATATACATTCTACTCACATAAAATAATATCACATAATATTGGAATTACTTTTTTTAATTTTTCTCAATTGAGGCTGGATTCATATGTAATCTGGGGATATATTTGATCATTAAAGACAGACAGCAATAAAAATTAATTTTTCTTTGCAATGTTTTATTCCAAAGACTTTTGCATTATTGATGTTCTTATAAAGGTTTTAACAGTGTACAGTGATTTATAGAATATGAGTTAAGTCAAATGATATTATATCCATTTATACATAATGATAGAAACACGAAATGTGATAAAGTGCTTAAGAATAAATATATTCTAATGTTAACCATAATATATACATATGTATACATCCTAAGATCACATGGGAACGTACGCAAAAGAATAGAATTCTTAATAGGTTCGTAAATATTTAAAGATAAAAAGTGGTAGAAGTTAGCACGCTAATAGTGCATTCCTAGTGATATACAGGAACAAACTGGGGTCCTGAGCCCAGGAAGGTTTTGCAAATGCGGAACTAAGTAGGTTTCACTGTTCTACTAATGTGGCTATATTGGTATCACAGTACTTCGTTATACACGATATTTCTAGTGAATGTAATACTATGTCTCGTGTCCTTTGATGTCACCTTTGTTTAGCAGTAACACTCTGATCATAACGTTCAGTTGCAATCGTGCTATTGAAAATGCTAAATCCAACTGACTGTGAGTGAAAACTGGTTGCTGCGAGTAAATCTCCAATTCCTTAAAAATTTTCCCTATTGATTTATTTATAGTCAAAACGTTAGAAAGTCGTACAGGAAAATGGATCCTGTTTAATGTCAAAAGAACGTTAGCATCACTGCTGTTCAATTGGATTCTAAGAATGGAAACTATAGAGCCTCTATGACTACCACTAAACATGCCCGCCTCTATACTATTTTAGTGAAGTTGTAGTATCTTCATGCGTGTTCCGTTGCACAACGCTTGGGTAATTGTGAGACTGCGCAGTAGCGTCAAGATGGCACCTATTTTCAAATTAAGTCGATGGAGAGGCATTCCAGAAGATGTAAGTAAGTTTGTAAACTCCATAGAATAAGAACTATCCTTCTTTACCTTATCGTGTATTTTACCTTACAGTACAATACACGGGATCTATGCTCATATAAATTGTGGATTCGCCTGTCTTCACTTATAATTAAGTGTTCAACATTTTTAGACCACATTATCACTTTTTCTTCTATTTCTCCGGGAGAAACATCAAAATGTTCTGCAACAAGTGATCCATTACAAACACATGCTGCAGGAATATCAATAGCACAAGAGGGAACCTCGTTAAGAACGGTTGAGTGAGTGTCACTTCTAATTTGAAGTAGCCATCTATAGAACTCTTGTTCATTGTCATTTTGGGGTTAGCATCAACTGTAGAATAAGATGGCATCTATGAGATAGATGACAGCAAGTGCCTACTACGTCAACTGGAAGAATTTATTTCTTAAAATCATCTCCAAGAAGGATCATTTTACTGCCAAACAGAATATAATCTCCCGTAATAAACCGCAATCGCGTACGTATTACATGCATAAGCATAACAATGTAAAACTGTTGTTTTATCGATAGTAAATACCTTACCTGTATTTACATAGTTAGCAAGCTCGTAGTTAGGGGCATCATAACAAATTCTTTTCTTCTGCTAAAAGAACAAACAAACTGATGAGAGAAAATGATCAGTTTTTTCCTCTAGTTAATAGTGTTCCATCTATAGCAGTCCAGGCAGTTGTTGATGTCATAATGTTCTTTGTAATTATGGAATATATTGAATAAATAGGTTTTCTCTGATCCACCAATTGCATGCATGTAAAGGTACCTTCTTCTGTCATTCTCGCCCCTCTTATGATGAACACGCATTTATTTGTACAAGAAATATCTATTTTCCATACAGTATGTAGCAACATATTATCTGGCCATAATTTTGTGTATTATCAGTCAATAAAAGTAGACATTATAGCCAAATGAAAAAAATCCAAGAGGATTGTCATAAAATGGCAACTAATCACTAATAACAGTTAATTCTTTGAATAAACATGCTGGCCATAGTAGACATTGACTGATTTTCGAACAGAAAGAAATGACTAAAATTCGATTTAACTTATATTTAAACGATTGTTTTCAGAAGTTCGGAAATATTTATGTTTTCCTTTACATATATTTTTTTAGGACTAAATACGTTTCGGTCGATATATGCATAGGCCTTCTTGTATTTTCATATCATCCTAATCTTCATTGTTCTTTTTTTAACCTATGTTTCAACAGACATATTTCTTGCACTGGTATTTCTGTATTTTCTATAAATATGACACAAAAGATTTTATTTTACTCTTTTGACACATTAGTTTTATTTATCATTTGGCCGATTTTGTCCTCGGAGCTTTTCGACGAACAAAATATTACATTACCTTCATCTATGAGCACAGGCTACAGTCAATATTTTCTTTATTGTCACTGTTGTCTTTTCCAAAGGTAAGATTGCTGATGAAATGTTGTTGACGAGATTAAAAGAACGTGATAATGAAACTGAACGAATCTCTCGGAATTTGAAGAAAATTTTGTAGAGTTGAAGAGAAGTTATAAGCATAACAATGTATAACTGTTGTTTTATCGACCCTGAATACCTTCCCTGTTTTTACATGGTTAGAAGTAAATGCGAGTTCACAGGGTTGGATTCTTTACGGGAAGACAGTTGAAGTGAAAGTTATAATCAAATTCTCGAGAAAAAGTAATTCCTAAAAACAGGTAACAATGATAGTATATCATAAGAATTGTCAACAGTCATATTTGGACACTAGTTTGAAGACGAGTAATATAAATGTATATATTTATCTTACGATGTATTTTTCCGAACAAGTCATTGCTGAACAGTACCGGATCATCTATTTGTCGAACCAAAAGGTAACACGTAATAATTTATTAATGCACATTTCATGTCTTTAAAGCAATACTACATTTAGAATTTAAATTAAACCATTATTAAATATGTTACTCTTGCATTTAGAAACAAAAAGTGTAAGTGGCTGTAAATGTAATTCTATTCTTAAAATCAGCAATGTACCTCTCATCGATGAATTACGATTATTAAAAACGAGTAAACATTTGAATCCCGTAACTTTCAAATTTAATATTAGGTTGGTACAAAAATAATGACGTAATAATGTCGTTTTTTGACGTATTTTTTAACGTCAAAAAACGACATTATGACTTCATTATTTTTGAACCAACCTAATAGAAAGAATTGCTTAGCTCGACCTTAACATTAATGGGATTACATTAATATAATAAAATTAAAAGCCACATGTTCAGTTTAAATGTCCGTTGCAATTCTATTATAGATTCTACAAATGTATACAGAAACTCTGCTTTTAAAACTTCTAGAAATGAAGTAAGATTTAAATATAAAGTATTAAAGGAATGCCTGTGAAAGTCTTAAAGAAGGATAATTAGTGTTGATAATTGTTATGGGGAAGATAATTATTTATTTGGGTTCCAAAATCATATATGGATTTCAAGTCCATTTCTATTGTAGTTTTAATGGCTATATGACGGTTTTTACACACACAAACACACACACACACAGACAAATGCACACACATACACGAACGTATATGGCTACAAGGTCTTGAAAGACGCAGAGTAATAACATACTCTATCGATAGGCGCGCACACACACACATAACGTTCTTCTTTGAAGAGATTTAAAAAAAAAAGAAAAAAATCTTTATGGTTTTCAGTGCAAAATCTTAGCTTCCTACTCAAAGTCTTTTCACAAAGCAGGTGCTACTTTTTGTCACGATATGACGTCATCATTTTCTATATTTATTCTTTTTTATTTTTGCAGGATATATAAAGAGACTCAAGGAGACAGGTGACAAATGTCTGGAGACAACTGTCTGGAGATAACGAATATATATATATATATATATATATATTAAATTCGGAAAATCACAAAAAATACCTTTTGCTTATCCCGGAAAAAAAGGGTATTGTGTATTTGAACGGAAAAATAACTGAAATTATTTAATTAGAGATAAAGAGATTCCACCATATTAATAAACATTTCAGAAAATACCAAAATGTTTTAATCTCCTTAGCACATAAAATTACTATTTTACGATCTAAATATCGGCAAACGACAGCAGAGGTAAGGGATTGAAAGAAATCAGCAAACAGCTCAAGTCATTCCCACTGGACATCTGAGACAAACCAAGAAGTACAGTATTCAAAACTACTTCCCGACGTAATTGCCTCATCATAGTTACAGGTCGGGAATTATGTACATAGCATGTGCAGTTTTAAGAAGCCATATAAAGAGGGATGAAGGCATCAGCTAGCCCCGGAAAAAAAGGTTTGATTAAAATCAATAATCAATGGACATCTGGGGTTAGAAAAGAATATATCAGTTCCTGTGGATCGAAGTATGGTGAAGAAAAATAAGACAATTGAAAGAAAAAAAAGCACATTTTATATTCACACGCAAAAAAGCGACGAGACAGGAAAAAAACGACATATATATTTAAATATGTCTACGTGTTTGTGTATCATAATGTGATTGTGTATGTATTGTCTCTTGCAAAATTTCACCCTCCCCTTCCCATATCTTCAATTCAAACGTATCTAAGTTATACACTTATATATATATATATATATATATATATATATATATATATACATACACATGTACACACAGACGTACATGCAGATACGTACCTAAGTTTACACATTTATACATATACATATGCATAAATATATGAACAAGCACATAACAGGTATCAATACAAACATACATAGATGCACACACACACACATATATATATATATATAAACATATAACTACAAGTACAGATATATTCATATATACATAGAAACAGAAATATACACACATTCAACCATATATATATATATATATATATATATACCCACACACACATACATATAAACATACACAGGTACATGCAAATACAAATACACACATATATATATATATATATATATATTCTAAAAATTCCTATTCATATATATATACATCTATCAATAAAAAATATACACATATGTGCAGACACAAACAACACAGCATACGTATACGAACATATATTTACATCTATAGGAAGATTATCAGGTTATAAAAGTAATAACCTACTAAACATAGCCATGGTCGAAAGTATTGCTAAATCTATAGTAAGTTAAATTTATAGTTGCGTTTACAGTTAACAGTGAGTTCGTTTCTTTGTCTTTAATTCTAATTATTTCAAATTTTTCGTTAAGACATAAATAACAAAGGAACATATAGGGAATTACATGTTCGAACTCTCTTGATTAATTTCCATTTAACAGTAGGTGTCTTGTTTTTCTTTAAACTTCAAAAATACTTGGATAATGAAGTCTTGTACTTATAATAACTGCTATTGAAAGATTGCACATGTTCCCGCCAACGTTCTTTGAATTAATTCATAGTACATCCAATGTAAAATATTTTAATATTTGGGTTTTCTAGTGTAGAAATTGTACTAAGATGAACTAGAGAACTAGTTAAACAATTTTTCTGTAATGGACAATTATTTGGATTCCCACAATTGTTATTTGTGTCATTATACTTAGTTGTACTCGTTGCAACCTGGTGAGTAGTCAAGTTTTTTTAGTCTCTATATTTGTTGAAGACTGTTATTATGTTTCTTAATTATTTTCTCCAGGTTATCCATACATCTATAACTTAATTTAAGGGAATTATGAGTGAATATTTTACTGAGTGGGTTAGTTTCGGGGTCAAGGAAATGTTTTTTGAGGAGGTTTAGAAATTTATGTCCTAGTTTAGTTTTCACAATTAGGTTAAAAGGGGGAATAAATCAAATGATCTTCCAGGATTTACTTTTCTTATTATGGTCATAATTAACAGGATTTCTATATTGAATATTGGTACCCTTGTATTCACTTGTTCTAAGGGGAGAATTGTAAAATTCACGATGTTTATTAAAAACCCCTTTGGTAGAAGAGTTAGTAATCCTAAATTCAATGGAGCGGGGTATGTGCTTGATAACCGAAGTGGGGTGGTTGGAATTGGGATGTACATATACTGGGTTAGAATTAACATTCGGTTGGAAAGAAATCTGCCTGTTTAATGTTAGTCGTAACTATAGTCCTAACATCTAAATCGTTAAACTCCCTATGGATCATTTTTCTAATACGGTCTACCTTAGTTTAAAACAACTAATAAGCCATCATCTCTACATAATCCTACACTATCAGAATTCAAAGGCACTTACATTGTATAAAAGGAATAATCCCACCGAGTCAGACGCTTCTGCAGAATCCAAAGAACCCATTGAAATCTCAAAATTATCGCTGCAAGACTTTTTGGTCCACTGTTTTTAATTGTAGACCAGAACAGAATTTCGGTATTTCATGATTATATCCAACTCACTCTCAGAAATGTTGGAGTATTCCCGAGCGAACTCCAAGGCCAAAGTGAACAGATCTTTAGATGTGGAGCGAAAATAGTCAATAATATCGAACTGTATGAAAGTGCAGTTGTCCTTATTTCGGATGCTAGTAGGTATACTTTTGTATGTTTCTATCTGTAGTGAAGAATGTGTGTACACATACGTCTGTATGTATTTTTTATTTTCTTTCACATATTGTTATATATTTGTACTCGTATAGTTGTACTAATACGTATTTAAGAATATATGAGATATTTATATATATTTCTGTGTTTAGTTTTCTTTTTTTATATATTAGATAGTGTTATTTTTATGGATATATATTTATTTTTCTATGCATTTCTATATATTTTAGTGTTCTTTTTCCTTATGTCGAATAATTGTTTTTCTATTCTATCCATATTAAATTTTATCTAATTCGTTTACTAACACCTTAAATTTGAATATTTCTTGGTGGGTATATGTCTATGTCATTATCAATGTATGTGTGTATAATCGTTTATATGTACCTTTCATTTTATGTATAAGTTATCGTTTTTTTACTGTCTCGTCGCTTTTTGCGTGTGTATATATTTAAATATGTCTACGTGTTTGTGTATTATAATGTGATTGTGTATGTATTGTCTTTTGCAAAATTTCACCCTCCCCTTCCCATATCTTCACTTCAAATATATCTAAGTTGTTACAACTTAGATATATTTGAAGTGAAGATATGGGAAGAACAACATTAGATTTTAACGTTTATTCCAACTTAATTTTTGGCCTTTCAATAAAAACAAAATAAATAACAAAACATATGTATTTTTCTTCAGTTTCTTCTTTAAATAATTTTATAATTTTTTAAACTTAATGTGTGTGTGCCTGTGTGTGTGTGTGTGTGTACCGGGTATATATACCGGGTGTAAAAGCAAAATTGCCAAATCTTGTAAGGGCATAATTATGCATCCCACAAAATTTTAATAAAAAAAAATAAAATAAATGAGGTTTTTTTTCCAAGTTTTTTAGATAAAATAGTTAGACAACTTGACACTATTTGTCGTAAGAATCGCTAAAACACACTTTCAGTTTTTCATCTAGAAAGAGAACAGGTTGAAATTGTTTTGAGTTAAGCCACACTGTCTTCCCAACTGAGCAATGGTAAGAGGATAATGATTATTCAGGCTTTCAGTAATGATAGCAACATTCATACTCTGGCTTCCATCTTCAAAGTCTATTTAAGAATCATCAAGAGAATGATGAATAAATTTAAAAAATAGGGAAGAGTTGAGAGGTAAATTGGATCAGGTGGTCACAGCAGGAAGAGGGATTATCATTTTCATCTTAGATCTAAAGAGTTCAATTAGAAAAAATCCTACTTAATCCATAAGAGAGAGGAGTTATCAAGTATGACAGTCAAAAGAGCAGTGAAAAAAGACTTGAAAATGAAATCTTACGTGAAACCTGTGAAGCACCTTGTTACTACAAGGTGCTTCACAGGTTTCACGTACGATTTCAGAACAGAAATATAGAAGGTTAGAGAGGCCAAAGATTATCTTGAATAAGTTGGAAAATGATCTTGGAATCACACACACACACACATATATATATATATATATATATATATATATATATATATATATATATATATATATATATATTCGAACTTTATTTCAATAATTCATAAGCTTCCGATCCTTAGCTGTGATTAATTAATGATGAACATGTCGTTTTCGTTTATGATCGATTTCATTACGATTTTTCTGTTAAGTTGGGGAGTACTTATATATGGTTATGGAGTCAGCGAATTCCAGTAAGATATCTTTAATCATTTCTAAGATACAATGAATCAGAGATTAATCTAACAAATGGACAATTTTGCTTTTACACGATTTGGACAATTTTTCTGTTACACCGTGTACATATATATATATATATATATATATATATATATATAGAGAGAGAGAGAGAGAGAGAGAGTTGTTTAAGTAAGAGAACAACATACCACTTAGATAAGGGAGTCTCATGTAGCTTTCTTGGAATGTTACAGATTGTGATTGTCACCTAAAGAAAGTCGGACCAGTTCAACTGCTGAAGTAATGGGGTTAAAAAAAATGTACAATGAACACGACATATCCCAAATATTTATTTCTTTGGTGAATTTTCTTTTCTTCAAACACATGATGAGTCAACCACAAATGGCCGAAATTATCAATGTAAAATAATAATGTCTATATCAAGAAGGAATATTTTTCATGGTTTCGAAATATTAGACATCACTGTAGTGATCTGGAATTTTTAAGTATTTACAATCGGCAGCATTATCAAGTTTTATATGTACACGTTATGTAACAAGCAATATTTCAGATGATTTTCTTAAAAAAGAATTGAACTGAAATTGATTAACAGAAATCAATTAAACCGAGGCGACAGACTTCTGTTAAAAATCAAGCATATTTAAGGTTTCCGTTGTAATCCCTTTCTTTTACAAGATGCCAAACTTTTGACACTATTTGAGAACACTAAATTTTAAGTGAGCTTAGCCCAGTCCATTCTGGTGGGATTTAGCACCTAATTAGAACTGACAGTGTCAGTATTAGTTGAATGTTAGTCAACATAATGGTGGCTAAAACCAGCAGAAGCCAACCTAAACTTTGACACCGTACATAGTTAAGGTCTGTTTACTTATCTCAATAATGGTTTAAATTTGGCTGTGGACCGGAAAAATGACAAAGCAAAGAAACTATAGTATCTGCAGACTCCAATTACTTTCAAATGTGTTGATTCAAAGAGTGACAATGATTCTTTATGACGATTTTGCTTAAGTATCGACTCCATTAACTCATCAGTATTTTTACGCATGTCATAAAATACGTTTTTTACTAAAAATTTACTCTAAATGAAAATACAACCGACATCTTCGATAATTTACATTTACCGGTTGTGAAAAAGTAGCGAGGCTTGATTTGTGTGACTAGCTTACTCATCTGTACAAAAATCGGTCATTAATTCTTTGCTCGGTTTGTCGTAATTTGGTATCAGGCGTCACTTGATAATGTGTGATACCATTTGTCGTTGCTGCGGTAAAACGGAAGAAAGTTTTATTAAAATTTAAGAAAGTGTTATGTGGTGGTAGACATTGAAACAAGAAAGATTAATACCAAAAACTCGTGGGAGGAAATGAGGATTTAATTCACACATAAACGACTGGAATTGTATGTCGAGCAATGGAAAAGTGAACCAAACTTCGGGGGCAATGTTGATTAACACGGATCTGCAAATGCGGGCTGGAAAGCGGAAAAGGAGATTTTGCAAACAACTGAATTTGAAACAGTTTTTCTGGACGGAAAATGGTCGATGTAGCAAGCGCAGATAAGACATCGAGGAAGATGGAGGAACCACACACACACACACACACACACACACACACACACACACACACACACACACACACACACGATGTCGGTGAGAGAGGATAATAAAAGAGAGGCTGGAGAGAAGGAATTCCCCAAAGTTATCACGGAGTGGATTCACCGAAATGCTACTACCTCGCCGTACCCCAACCATGCCAGTTTGGACGAATGTCCATTAATACGAATGTGCGAAGCGAATTCGGTAGACGAGTTGCAGAAGACAGGCAGAAGAGACAGATAATGAGGCCAGGGACAGGAGAGAGGCCCACGTGATTGTCTGCTGACGAAAGCCTCCGACTTCAGCCTTGTGCCAAACTTTACCAAACAGCAAACCAGATTTTACCAGGTCAACAATAATATCACTTCCGATTTAGACGCGGTTTATAATTGGTTTATATCAGAGTTCGCATGCAATTAATTATCGGTCCAACGGCTGATAATTAATTGCATGCGAGTTCTGATATAAACCAGTTATTGTACGGAGGACTGATATAAAAACAGTATTTACTTTTGTTGAATTTATTCAGGTGTTATTTTTTCCCTGTACGTCATTGTCCTGCTTGGACCAGCCCAACACGAAGATACCTGCTACGATTCGATCTTGGCTGCCTTATGATAAACCTTAAATCACAACGTGGGATAAGGTTAGCGCTGGATTGAAGTGGTTACTTCAGCGAACAGCCGAGGTGTTGGAAGTCTTGGAGGAGGGTGTGGTACGATTACAATGATCATATTCAAGAATATTGTGAATACTTATACTTTTTAACACAGCGCCATTTGGTATAAAGTCAGTACACGTGGGGCACCAAGTGTGCATCACTCGAAACAAATGAATTATTCCAGCATGTGACAAAACTGTAGTCGTGTTTCAGTTTGATTTCTGGTTCAATATCAACTCCAGTATAATATGGATTTTTTTGCCCATTCATATATTTAACGATTATTATTAAATTGTGAAAATCCTAGCTGAAAACTACATTTTTATTCGTTTTTAGCAAAGATTGTTGTTATAAAAAATGGAAGAGGCGTTTAATATGACTAAATTTATTTTAACATGGAAATAAAACCTACTGTCAGTAATGAAATGTCAGTATGAAAAGTAAATAAAGGCTTTAGCTATGCTTTAGGGGAAGACACGGTTATTGTTCAACAGTGCAGCAAGCAGATAAGTGAATTCTGTACAAGATTTACGTGTGCTTAAATGAAGAATTGAAACAATCTCGTCAAACAGAGTGTTATGATCTCCCCTTTCCTTCCATATTTGATCAGCTACCAGTAATATTGAGTGCTAGAGAAAAGCAATAATAACAACAAAATTGCAGTATGAGCTCTGGTAAAAAATTGTTATGAGACATTCATTTTATAAGTCCCAAAATTCATACATGGATGTTCTCAAGTGTTGGCTGGATCAAGTGACTTGACAAAAACATTGTAAAGCTGAGTTAAAGCGAGATAACTGAGATATCCGGAAGAGACATGACACGTAGAACTAGGACAATCTACCCCGGTGGATGAAATGAAGGGGTCAGAAGGCTGGAGCATAAAATGTCCAAAACGTCGTGAACATGGCAACGAAGATGAGGACAACAGTCAAAACAATGTAAATAATGTAAACAATTACAATACCTCATCCCAGAAATATAGACAGATATAGAATAACAAAATGAAAAAATATGCAACGTGTTTCGTCACTTAAAAGGATTTCCTCAGATTAAAATAATGTTCTTATTGATGGAAGTATATATATATATATATATATATATATATATATATATATATATATATATATATATATATATATATATATGTGTGTGTGTGTGTGTGTGTGTAATTATTTATGTATATACGTGTGTGAATGTGTGCTTGTGTGTGTACGTATAATTAATGCGGAGAAACTTAATATATGCCTTCACCCTTCAGGGCTATTTTCTTATCTGAAAAGCAAGCCCTAAATAGTGAAGGCATTACAACAAAACTTTGAAGTCGGCATGACTGAAATAACACCACTCACTTAAATGGTAAGTTCCTCCACATTAATTCTCTTAACGCCTGATGTTTACCTTTTGATATCGACTACTTTAAAACAAAAGCCTGCCTTTTCACTACTAAACTATGGAAAAATAACTAGCAATTTTGGCAACTAATACTCTTACTATTTAATACTATGTGAGTGTGTGTGTGTGTGTGTGTGTGCGCGCGCACGCGTGTGTGTATGTGTATGTAGGGGAGGAGGAATATAAAAGATCGGGTATAATTATGTACCAGACGAAACGCTGAAGATGTTGGCAAGCTAAATTTTAAAATCATCTGGAGTCCGACGAGTCTAGACATAGACGCTCAACCTATATCCAACACTTCTGTTTTTATCATTGCTGTTTTTAAATATACCTGACTGCAACAAGAGAAGTCTTATGAAATGTAAGAACCTCTATGCAATGTTATAATAGGAGACTAAGAAATCAGTGCACTTTTTCGCCTTATATATTCTCAATTAAAAAGTATTTTAAAATTAAATGATCGGATTGATTACGATGAGCAACGAATGCACTGAAATTGTTTTTGTTTTTGTTTTTGTTGTAAGCGATTCTCTTTTCGATTCACGTCATTGTTTTTCTTTACATTTCACGAAATCTCACCAATTTATTTTCTGCGACTTTTACAATATTTACTGTCAATTTTTGCTTCCAATTACAGGTTGGTATTTTTTTTATTAACTCAGAATTTCAGTACTAGTTAAAACAATTTTTCTATTATGTTGGTGCAAAAATAATGTCGTTTTCTCACATATGTTACTATGTGAGAAAACGACATTATTTTTGCGCCAACCTAATATTAAGTTTATGTTTTCATTGTGGTTGATAGGTAATAAAATGTGTCTAGCTATATTAAGTTTATTTATGCCGTTCATTTTCTTTTATAAAACGTTTCGCATTAAATATGAAATAACCAGGAAATTGGAGGGGGTTAAAAAGTATTTTCAATATATTATTAAAAAAATATTTTTACTATTTTAAGAATGTTAACACTGAATAAATATTTAATTGTCTAGGTCGTTTTTTAAATAAATATTCTTTTGAGAGAAGTGCATTTTTATGAAGGCCAGTCCGTCTGTGTAAAAAAATTGTCACACTTGTATATCTTTTTTCGGCTCAGCAGTTAAAACCCGCCAAAATTCGTGAAGGATCCAATTCCAGTTTATGAGAAATAATTATAGTATATACGAAAAAAATAATAGCAAAAATATACGCAAGACATAGTCTCAATCTCTAGTAACAGCCCTAATGGCTGGAGGTGGCTTGTGAGCCTAATTTTTCAAATATATAGTGTTCAGGTCAGCAGATGCAAGGAGAAAATGTTTTGACGGCAAAGGGACAAGCCAAGTCAACATCAAGGAGCAAAAGACTTTTGACGTCGAGAGCATCAAGAAGTCACAAGGTTACCAGCCAGCTGCAGTAGAGACTAAAGAATTTTGAAGTTCACATGAAAGTTCTCTTGTGATTGGACAACAAAGAACGAAAAAGTGTGATTTTAAAAAGGACTTTTCAAAAAGTTGCTAAATTTCCCAATGATGCTCATGGGTCAAGTAAAAGTATTTTTTTTTTGTTTTCTCAAAAGATGGTTGCACCTTTGTTTTATTACTACTTTCTTGAATTGTTTTTTTCTTTTTGTCTTTTTCAAAATCTTTGTCTTTTCACAAACTGTATTTTTTTGTTTTTCGATGGTAACCTTTATTTTGTCTGAAATTCTTGTCCTGCCTTAATAGGCGTACAAACGGATAACTTTGTGCAAACTTTGTATTTGTACTTTTTCGAAATTGTGTAATAAATGTGTTTTCCTTTTAAATTTTTACGCAGTGGTTGAGTCTCGTTTGTAATTTAGTGCCTATTATGGCTTGCTAGTATTCCTACTAGCTAAGTTTTTGTGTTTGACACACTAACTTAGATTTGGTAGGGAATAAAATTTTTATAATATTTCTCTTCAACATATAATTACTGAGCGACACAAATTTAAGTGTTCTTAAATAAAATCATAAGCTTTTTCGACATCACTTGTATACCATATTGTTATTTTATTACCCAACACACACGTATATATATATATATATATATATATATATATATATATATATATATATATATATATATATGTATATATAGGTTACACTTCTTTGCATAAATATACCTTTTTATTTTTAACTTTTCTAAGTGTTATTATCTGCCTGGTCATTGGAAAGGCAAATATTTATTCGAATGAACGAAAGGTGAACTGAACATTTCTTAAAGGACGAACAATTAGAAAAAAAATACCGAGAACCTAATAAATGACGAGAACGGGGTATGCTGACCTATTATTTTGTTTGACTGGATGCTCGGCTTGCGGCAGATTGATGTTTTGCTTCTTGTAAAATTTTTAGATTTTATTTCAAAGATTTTCAATCTGCAGTTCGGTGAATCCACAAGCGCGAACGTCGCGGATACGAAGTATCGACCGTATAATAAGATTTCGGTATGTCAAATTTATTGCTTTATTAAATAACGATGCAGTATGCTGAGACGCGAGTTTGAGTTTCTTCGCAAATAGTTTTAGCCTCCATTTAACTACAATATAATTTGAAAGCAGCTGTACATCATACATACTCATCAAATATATAAAATACACATTGAGATTGTCCCAAAATATCATTGAAAAATTAAGCTTAACTTTTTGTAAAGAAATCAAACAAGTACTATTGAATGTCGTCTGCATTCATTAAAAACTGAAAGAATTCTGCAACCGTTCATCTCTTCGTCTAAATAAGTAGACAAACATGTGAAGATTCCAGGTTTTTCACAATTAAGCAGATTCATTATTTTTTTTTTAATTTAGAATATGTTATCTTTCATTTTCTACTATAATATATTATCACATCATAAACGTTGTTTTCACATTCTAGGATGGCTTAGAAGGTAGCCTGGACCAGAAATAAACAAATATTCTTTAATGGGATTCGATTAATTTGAGGAACCCAACCGATAGGTATGAAACGATACTAGTTTTGATAAGGACTCACTCCAACATCATTCTTTATTCTTTTTTTTATACACGCTATATTTTAACAGCAATAACTTTTAGAGTTCTAAGTTGTCCAAATTTTTAAGATGAACCAATATTATTATTAATTTCATATCGTTACGAGAAAAACCATTCAAATAAGATAAAGGATAGACTAGTCTTAATGTAAAAAAGTTGGCAAAATATCTTTTCAGAAATGTTCAGCACTTCATAATGGCAGCACTATGAACGGATAATTGACTGGGTTTTTTCAGATTTTAGAAAAGAATGATCTCATAGTGGCTGGTGGCTATACAATGTTTTTTTAATAATTATTGGATCAGAAAGAGCGATACTCACAGCAAAGCCATAATAAATGTAGCATAAAGTGTCGAAGATTGTGAAAATCTAGAAAACGTAAAAGACTTACTGTCACTTTGCAATAATATAACTTGTCAGTTCCTGACAACATAAATACTACTACTACTACTACTACTACTACTACTAATAATAATAATAATAATAATAATAATAATATCTTAACTCCATTATTATTCGTAGTATTAATAGTAATATCAGTAACAGTTATACGGTACAGTTTTGTATGACTTTTTTTTCAGCAGCATTTATCGGTAATAATAAATGCATCAATTCTTGTCTCAGCACATTTTTTTTACGCAGTAAGGAAATAAAATAATGGAGTGTGGAGCTTTTCTCTGTCCGGGACAGAATTCTTGCAGGTGTCTTTTTTCATTCACTTTCGGAGAAGAAAAGAGGAAAAGGCTGCGACGTTTGATGATTTCTGTGCCATCCGACCTGCGGCGTCTTTTGTCTTCAGAACACAATGGACGGAAATGTAATATTTGTAAAACTGGCAAAAGAACAACAAGCCATCTCACCTGCCGACATCACTTCGTTGATGCGAAAAGTCACAATGGACTTGTATTGTTATCAGAAATTAAAGCAAGGCTGGGGTTCTTGTTTTGTTTTTGTTTTTAAAGTAAACCCAAAGAGGATCATCTTTCACAATGTCGCAGTTAAGAGGTTCATTTTACAAATAATTCTTAATAAGTTCAGTATTCACAAGATGTGTCCCCTGTGTACATAATACCTCATCTTAGAAATAGAGACAGATACTGAATATACGAAGAAACACTATTTCTCTTACATTATAAAAGTTGTTTCGAGCAGTCACTGATAATCATTCTGAAACTCATTCTACAAACAAAAAATCGAAGCATGAAACTGTACACATGTGCATTTTCACTTCGACTCCTAATTAAAAGTCAGGACAGTTAATATTGATTTTCAAGGTATTATAGAAAATTGACGCAACACAATCAACCATTTCACTCATTTTCTAATACAGATTTGCGCTACATTTGACGAAGCTTAGTAAATATTAACCAATAACGAAATGTTTAACTCTCAATCATGGGCGATAAAAGATATTTACTAAGTTTTATCGTAGCGACATGTTACTCTGATATTATTCTGTTTCAGCGAACGGACTCTTTCAATATGACCTTTGTGATGTTTATTCGAGATTATTAATTATGTGTATCGTTTTGGAGATATTTTGCGATAGTTATCCAAAACAAATACTATTTCTTTCCTGTTATTAGATTTGTTATGCACAATTACATTATATTTCATAACCTGGGTTTATTTCTACAACTTTCATTCTTAACCGGAAATAGCGTTATGACCCGCGTGGGTTGTAACGCGCTCATATAATAAAATCAGTACGTTGAATCGAAGCATCAGTCGGCTATGATCAAATTGATCAGAGGATATGATCAAATTGTAGTTAAGTCGGCCAGGTTCAGAAGCTATGGGCATATTGTAGTATCCGTTCCGCGGCCTTGTCCAACTATGACCGACTAAGTTTTTTGCCTCGTCCCACGTAGGCAGCGACTGCTAAATTTTTATCAATGGTCCAAGTGTACGCGCTCGAGCTCCCCATGTTAAATAACTTACCTTGTATTGCATCCCATCTCGGTGTGGAGGTTTGGCTAAATACTGCGGTTGCTGCCCAGAGACTATGATCAAACTGTAGTATCTGTTCCGAGGCCTCGGCAAGCTTTGTACCCATGTGCCCAATCCCAAGAAAATTTACCCATTCGGGGGCTAGGTAAATGAGTACATTAAACAAATAACCTTGTATCGCATCCTGACTCAGTGGGGAGTCTTTGGTAAATACCGAAGATACTACTCGATCGCGGTCCAGGGGCTATGATCAAAATCTAGTATCTGTTCTGCAGACTTGTGTGACATCCTGACTCTGTAGGGAGTACCGAAGACGACTACTCGGCCCTTGCGAAGAAAATGATTGTGTAGTATCTGTTCCAGCAACACACCGGCTAACTTCAAACAGACTGCAACCTACCACACCTTCGCCTTTTCAGGACAATCTAAGTTTTTTTTTCGCTGAATAATATGCGATAACAAATTTTCCTTTGCAGGACAAACTCAGACTTTTCTCACTATATGGTATGCAATGATCAACTGTTCTTTTTAGGACATCATGTCTTTTACCAGGCCACTCGGCCCTTCAGGCTTCCTTGCCCTGCATACCAGTCATCTCATGAATCACAGTGGTTTCAGCCGTCTACCCTTTGATACGACCGCCTAATACCAAGTCAACAAACCGACTGCCTACCAACCTTCGGCACTACCCAAGCTGCTCCTGTTTTATCATCGGGCTACAAACTGTTGGAGCATCCAGGGCTAAAATTTAACTCCCAGAATGACTAACCAGAGCATTTAAAACATCTGCCCCCTTTGTTGCTTTTCATTATATTTTTGCCAATAATAAAATTGACATAATTTTTATTTTGTTCTAGGTATCCTTGTCTTGGCTCGTGTCACTTCTTCATTTCTAATCTTTGTGCGGATCGTCTAACGTAGACATCTGGTACTTGCAACATGCTTAACAAGACAGTTTTAGAAGACATAATCAAACTCTCTATGATAGACTTACTTCTTAACCATCACTCAGTGTTTGGCACATTTTTAATCTATCTGCTTAGTTTGATATTTATACCATGAAAACATTTAAAAAGTATCTCAGAAATTCGTCGGAAAGCCGCTCAGAATAGACGAGTAGGATATAAAAGGTTGTAGACGCTGCAAAGAAAGAAAAAAATATGTCCAGATACAAATTATAATAGACGAACCTTTAGGATAAGTTTATGCAAAGAACATTTGGAAAAAGAAAGGAAATCCTTTAAGCTTGCATTAAGACAAAATATCTCAAAACGATAAGAGAAAAACTCCTAAAGCATATGCCGCACTTATAGAAAGGGGTCTGACAGACAACGACGACATCATCCGTAAACGTAATAAGGTAACAAAAACTTTTAAAAATCACAACACGTAAATGACAGTGATCCTGCTTCAGTTGTTGCTGATTTACACATTTTTGAATTAAATAAACAAATTTAGAGTAAATGTTCCAGATTTTTTTACATTTTCAATAAAATACGTTAAATTGTATGTAATAGTTGCAGATTTTAACAATTGTAAATAAAATACATAAAATTTTCTTAAATGTTGGCAATTTTCCCATAAAATGGAAACTGACATTTGGTGTAAATGTTCCATAATTTTTACAGCCAAAATTTTTATAGGCAAAATTTGGTGTAAATGTTGCAAATTTTTCTATCTCATTGTATCCATGCTACGGAATTAAAAAAAAAAATCTGCACTACTTAAGCCAAACATTGTTTATTTAATTAAAAAATGTGAAAATCGGTAACAATTACAAATTTTAACAATGTAAATTGAATAAAAGGAAAAACTGCAAGATTTGCTCGTAATCATGTCTGTTTTATCGAAGAATGTGAAATTAAGAAATATTTACAAAAATGTTGTACATTTAATGGAAACATTAGCAATATTTAAACAAATTGTGTTTATTTCAAATCTGTTACAATATATAAATACCTATATTCTCATTTATTTTTATCTCTTCAATAGAAAATAATTAAAATAAGCTAAATTGTCGTTTCTTTTCTATCTTTCCTCCAGAAAAAAAAATTGTTTTCTAGCTTTTGGATAGAAAAATACAAAAATAAGCAATATTTCCATTTGTTTTCTACATTTTGAAATGAAAAAGAATAAAATACTTTATATTTCTATGTTTTCAAACTTTTCAATTGAAAAATATTAAAATAAGTCATATTTTCAATTGTTTTCTATATTTGCAATAGCAAAATATTAATATAATCTACATTCACATTTGTTTTCTACATTTTTAATGGAAAAATTTCAAATTGCCAAAAAAATTTTTCAATAGACAAATATTAAAATTAACTATATTTCAATATGTTTGTTATACTTTCAATAGAAAAATTTAAAAAAAAGGTATTTGTCATTGGTTTTGTACATTCCAATAGAAAAATAACAAAATAAGCTATATTTCCATTTCTTTTATACTTTGAAATAGAAAAATTACATTAGTTTTTTACATTTTCAATTAAAAATATCAAAATAAACTATAATTCCAGTTGTCTTCTACATTTCAATAGAAAAATATCAAAACGAGCTATATTTCAATTTCTATTCTACTTTTCAATTGAAATATGTCAAAATAACCTATATTTGTATTTGTTTTCTTCATTTTCAATTGAAAAATATGAAAATAGGCTATAGTTTCATTTGTTTTTTTATCCTTTTTCATAGAAAATATCAAAATGAGCTACATATAAATTTGTTTTCAACATTTTCATCAGAAAAATATGAATATAAACAATATTTAGAATAATATAAAAATAATCTGTATTTTCAATTGTTCTTTTTTAATTTTCTATAAAATGATATCAAAATAAACTGTATTTCCATTAATTTTCTAATTTTTTAATTAAAAAATTTCAAAATAATGTGGATTTCCATTAGTTTTCTATTTTTCAATAGAAAAATAGCAAAATAATCTAAATTTCCATTTGTTTTGTACATTTCAATAGAAAAAATTCAAAATAAGCTATATTTCCATTTTTTTCTAACTTTTCATTTGAAAAATATAAGGACAGCTATATTTCCATTAGTTTTTTATCATTTCAATAGAAAGATATCAACATATGATATATTTCCATTTTGTTTTATATCTTTTGAATGGAACAATAACAAAATAATATCCAGGGTGTCCATAAATTTCGTATGTACTTTAAAAAATTTATAACATTATTTGTATTTGCGACAGAAATAATCTGTAAAAATGTTATAAAGTTTAATGTACCTAGTTTAAATATAGTTATTGAATATTATTTGAAACAATTTTTAGATAAGTAAAAATATATTTTCTTTTTGCAGAATCAATTTGATCCATGGCTTCAACTGAGGACAAAGTAAACTGTGTCCTTTGGTTGGCTGAACAGAAATCTACTCTTGCTGTACAAAGAAAGTTTATAATTGAATACAATAAATAACCACCTCATAAGAACACTATTGCTAAATGGATGAAAACATTTAAAGGGACAGGCCCCGTCCATGATAAGCCACGGTCTGGGAGCCCATGTATCAGCGACGAAAGTGTTGCACCCATAGAAAAATCCTTTACAGCAAGTCCAAGAAAGTCTGTAAGACGTACATCATTAGAGCTCAGGCTCCCAAAGTCTAGTGTGCATGAGATTCTGCGGGCAAAACTTCACACGAAAGCTTACAAAATTCAATTACATGAACAGTTGTTAGAAGAGGATTATTATGCATGGCTAACTTTCTGTCATCAGTTCAATGAAAAATTTGGCAATGATGATGCATTTGTGAGTAGTTTACTGTTTTCTGCTGAAGCAACATTTCACATTAGTGGCAAGGTCAACAGGCATAATTGCTGAATTTGTGGAACTGAAAACCCAAATTAAACTGCTGAACATGAAAGGGACTCTCTTAAAGTTAATGTGTGGTGTGCTTTGGGAAAAATCGGGCCATATTATTTTCAATATCGTGTTATTAACAGTGGCAGCTATTTAGATATACTGCAGAATTACTTTATTCCGCAGTTTGAACAATTAAACTTGAAAGATAATACAGTGTTTCAACAAGATGGGGCTTCTTGTCACTTTGATCTGCATGTTAGAGAATTTCTCAATCAGGAATTTCCTAACAGATGGATCGGAAGAGATGGACCATTTTATTGGCCTCCACGTTCGCCAGATTTGATTCCATTAGTTATAAATTTTTTAAAGTGCACACGAAATTTATAGACATCCTGTATATTTGGAATTCTTTTCTACTTTCCGATAGAAACATTTTAAGATATATTTACATTTCTTTTCTACATTCTGTATTGAATATTATAAAAATAGTCAATATTTGCATTTGATTTTTACCTTTCAATAAAAAATATCAAAATAAGCTATATTTCCAATAGTGTTCTAAATTTTTATTTGAAAAAATGATAAATCAGCTATATTTCCATTAGTTTTCTACCTTTTTGATGGAAAGATATCAAAATCTGCTATATTTACATTTGTTTTATACCTTTGAAATTGAAAAACATAAAAATAACATATATTTCCATTTGTTCTCTACATTTCAATAGAAAAATATCAAAATAAGATATATTACAATTTATTTTCGATCTTTTCAAAATAAGTTATATTTTTAATTTGTTTTCTACTATTTCAATTGTAAAATATCAAAATAAGCTACATTTTCATTTCTTTTCTATGTTTTCAATTGAAAAATATCAAAATAAGCTATATTGCCTTAGTTATCTACCATTTCAAATGAAAAATGACAAAATAAGCTATATTTCAATTTTTCTACCTTTCAATATAAAAATTTCAAAATAAGGTATATTTTCATTTGTTTCTACTATTTCAATTATAAAATATCAACATTGAAATGAAAAATATTAAAATATGTTATATTTCCATTTGTTTGAACATTTCAAATGACAACTATCAAAAGAAACTATGTTTCCATTTCGTTGTCAATTGAAAAATATCAACATATTCTTTATTTTCATTTCTTTTATACATTTTCCACTGAACACATAAAAATAAACTATATTTTCATTTGCTTTCTATGTTTCATATTGTTTTAAACTGTTCAATAGAAAAATATCGAAATAATCTATATTTCTATTTGTTTTCAGATTTTGTAAAAAGAAACATTTCAAAGTAAGATATATTTCCATTTCTGGTGTATCTTTTCAATCGAGAAATATCAATCAAATATATTTCCATGTTTTTTTTTTATCTTTTTCAATTAAAAGATATCAATATAAACTATGTTTTCATTTTTTTCTATCTTTTCAATTGAAAAATATCAAAATAAAAATATTTCCATTTCTTTCATATGACTTTAATTGGAAAGTATCAAAATATGATGTATTTCCACATTTTTTCCTACTTTTTCACTTAAAAATGTCAAAATAGGCTACATTACCATTTCCCCAGCAGTGAAAAAGAAAGTCCCATGTACATGACAACCCAGGTCAAATAGCAACCAGGAGAGCTTCCAATGCTGAGAATATGCAAAGGCTTAGGGACTCTCAAACTCCTGAACAAGCTGAAGCCCCAATCAAGAGCACTCCACAGGACCTATATATATATATATATATATATATATATATATATATATATATATATATATATATATATATATATATGATATAACGATATAATCGATATAATTTTTGTATGATTTCATATATCAACAAAAAGTATTGAGAAATCGCAAATGAAAAGAATTTTGTGATGTGTTTCATCCGTTTGAGCTAGTCCGATGAAACCCTAACAGTTGAAACATTTAACAAATTATGGTCTTTAAATTAAAAAAAATAAACTGCAAAAATTACATGCAATTTAGGCTATTTTATTGAAAAATATATAAAATTTGCAACATTCACAAACAATTTCGCCGATTTACTTAAAATATATGTAAAGCAGTAAAAATCACAACAAATTTTGACAATCTTCTTGAAAAATATCAAAATCTACTATATTTACGCCAAATTTTGTCTATTTTAGGGAAACAGTAAACATAAGGATTTTTTCAGCACATTTTATGGAATAATTAGCAACAGTTTTTCTATTTTCTTTAAAATTGTAAAAAATTGCACAGATTACATGCAATTTAATCTATTTTACTGAACAATGTGAAAACTGAAATATTTTTGCCAATTTTTTTTCTATTTAATTATGAAAATATGAAAATGAGCAAAAAATTACTACAAGTTTGACCATTTTATTGAAAAATAGGAACATCAATATTTACACCAAATTTTTTCTAATTTAGGGAAAATTAAAAATAATGAACTTATAATATAGTCTATTTTATTTCAAAATGTAAAAATTCTGCAACATTTATGCTAAATTTTGTTTACTTAATTAAAAATGTAAAAATCTGTAACAATTACACCAAATTTTGTTCATTTTATTGAAAAATGTAAAAAAACACTGCAAAATTTACGCATCTGTTTAATTAAAAATATGGAAGTCAGCAATGAGGCACTGGAAATTAATCAGACAAAAGAAAAAGAAAGAAAAAGAAAGAAAAAAAAAGGAGAAATAAAGGATAAAAAATGGGAGAAAGAAGAAAAATGTTGCAGCGATTTAAAAAGGATTGTGTTGCATGCTTTTGTGAGGTCAGTGTATAAAAATGTAAATAATTAAACTAAAAGTGCAATGACAATTGTATAAATATATACCTCTCGAACTCTGTTATTTTTAACCATTTCGTCTCTTTATATGTCTAACCGTTGTCGGCGAGATGTACGCGTGACATAGATACTATATTTGTATTGACTGCTGACACAGTATGTCAATTGGACTCGTCTACTGAAAGTGCTACGTACACGATGGATTTCATTATTTTTGGCGAAACGTTTAGACCAATTCAGATTAAACAATATCTGCACCCCTTGAGTATTATCGTTTGGAATGGACATAGGGATTTGTGTACGCGCACTTGCAAGTAAGCATTTCTGCAGGCCAAGACCCTTTGGCGCAATTCGCTGAAGTACTGCGCACACTCGTCGGCATCAACTGTGTGACCTTCAACGTACTCGTTCAGCTCACAGTAGTCAAACACAAGACGTACATTTCTCGTGTTCTCTTGCACCGCTGCTATCATTAGGATTCAGCCTCTGAGGGACCTAGTTCTTTTTCGGGGTGCGGTCGCAAACATCCGTTGTCTAACTATGAATTCAACTTTCGTTCATATTCTTCTGGCTTGTTTAGATACGGGATACTATGGTCAATGACCATTTTCCCATTTCCAAGTTGCAGTCCAGAGTTTTATGATTTTAGTTTGTTGGTATTACAGGCTGCACATGTTGGCAATTTCTCGTTGCTAGTATGCAGCTTGCCTGGGCTGGTTATTCCATCCAATTTCCACGATGAGCTCGAATCCCAATAGTTTACTGTCCACTACCAGGATTGACTAACTAAATTCAGGTGATCTGTTTTAGGTTCTATGGTATCAAATCCTTGACTCTTAAAGATTTCTCTTTTGGCCATCAGTACATTCATGTCCTTTTTCAAGCAACTCAATTTGAGTCATTCATGTGAGAGCGAGAACAGCTAAAATCCACCAATGCCATACATGGTCTCCTATCTATGATCATTTTTTTTGTGGTGGAGAGCGGTGCTGGCGTCTTGTGACCTTGTACTTTTGCCTGACACTGCGTAGTAACATGACCTAGTATTGGATGTTGAAGACACCGGACTTGTTGACGGACCCTTTGTGGACGACAATCGCTCGTACCTGCGGGTCGATACTGGCAATTAGTGAAAGGGAAGTCCGATTCAATTGGAAGAGTGGCTGTCGTGACTGGTTCTACAATTATAATTTCATAACCGCACAGGCTATATCTAATAGTTCGCTTAATTCGTCTCGTCCATTCTCGAAGATGCTAGCAGTGTGTTGTTTCATATAAATCGGCTGTCCTGCCACAACAGCACACATCGTTTTCCTACTCCGATATTCCCCAAAACAGTGAAATAAGCTTTCGTAAGTCGGCAAGAAATACATCAACGGACTCTACAGACTGTTGATGACGAGCCATAAACTATTCGTAGGCCACGAATTTGTCAGTTGAAAAGGCAATTTGTATTGTTCCCTTTATTTCTGCGATGTCTGACTTTTTCTCCTTGCTAATCTGTTGAGACACGGCAAAGGCCAAGGTACCACCACTGAAACGCAGGGAAAGAATGTTTTCTAGACTTTTTATCCTGTACATTCAGCAAACAAGCTCTGATTTATCGAACCGTTTAAGTACAGGTGAGCTCTTAGCTGTACCATCGAATTCAGGAATCAGTTTCGAGTCAAACGACTTGTCTGCTATATATTAAAGGCCGAAATAGCTTGTATAATAAAAGTTTAGTAAGTCCAAATCTCTATGTACGCACACGCAGCATCCTCACCAAAAAAAAAGAAAGAAAAGAAAAGAAAAAAAGTTAAGCAAAGTTACTTGCTTTTATTACCATTTGGTGGACCCTTTCCTGGTTTTCCATTAGTGGAACATACCAATAGATTTGCATATTTTTCTATGCGATCCTTTACACTCAGTGAAACTTAAATCCCGATTGGTTAGCAGAAGATAATTTACATGAGCTCGCTAACCTTATTCAGAGGTGAAGCATTTTTCTTTCACCCATTTTTTGCTTTCTCCAAAAGCAGGATGCGACACGAAAGTGTTTTGATCTTCGGTTATGTCACCATCTTCCTCTGTGTACATTTTAAAAGTGCATCTTATTAAAATGGCGAATGATAATTCAAAAGTTGTGGATAATAGCACAGAAGTTTTTAAATGCATTACAATCTAATTACTCGTTGGTAGAGAGTGACTGACATCAGGGGGTGGGAAAGATTGAATTCAAACTGAGTGAGCGACGCTGTCAATAACTCCTTTTTCTCTCGATAACAAAGTTTTTTTTTTTTTTTATCCATGTCATGTTTGCATTTTTATTTCAGTAGTGTAAATAAATATATACGATTTATACAGATATTTAATGAGTTTAATTTATTTTTGCACAAATTTTCAAATATTATTTGCTCGCATACCTTGCAAATAAACATTGTAAACCGTTCTTTGTTCTTACGCATTCACTGCACTCATAATGCAACCGTTTTAATCACCAAACATAAGTAAAATCATTAGTACTGGACTGAAAAAATTTACGTTAACATTAAGTCAATGCAAGAATAAGTTCCCTTCCTTACTTAAACCTGGCACAAAATCCATAATTTGATAAAATAATCTGCTCTAAAAAGATCAGATTATTTTATCGAAGCTTATCTAAGGTTTTCTCAGTATACGAACACATTTGATTGGTATTTGTTTGCAGTTTTTCTTTGTTTTTATAATGGAAAACGTTATTTAATTGCCTCAAGAAAATGTTAAAAAAAGTATGCTGAACAAAGCGTATATCACGTCAATAATTGAATCAGATTTTGTCATGATTAATAAGTCGTAATCATTTCAGAAGTCCAGATAATTGCTTATTTACCTAATTTTCGAATAAAAAAAGACGATTTACAAGCAGAGGATTCACTGAACACAATTTCTTCAGAAGTAAGGTAAAGCTGGGTAAATTGATCTACGGTGCAGGTTGATGCACAACGCATAACTCAGAAACTGAAGTGTCTATTCGTTTGTTAGTGGCACCTTCCTACTTCATTGCTGTTTACAAGTCGAGGTTCTGCTAAGTTTGAATTTGTCAAAAATCAGTGATTTTATTGCGGTAAGTAAAAATTATTTTTTGTTCTAATTCTAAGTTAAATTCATTTGCAAAAATGTTTACACTCCACAAACAAGTGAAAGTTTTAAGATTTTAATTGATTAATTTGAACAAACATCGAAAAGGTATTTTTGGTTGGTCATAAAGATAAGATCATGTGTGAAAAAAAATACTGGAGAAAAATTTTAGAACTAGTCAGTGTGCTCATAGCTTCAGGCATGTTGACATCTACTTAGCTCATTTCCAGTATTAAATTTCAGTTTTTAAAATGTCTAAGGGTAAAATTTTAACAAAATTCGAATAGGGCAGGATTGTTGAAATTCAAAAACGTGGTCTTTTGCAACGAGCCATTGCAAATGAAATTGGCCGTAGCAGAACTATCATTACTAACTCCCATTAAAAATCCGGATGCGTATGATTCTAAAAAAATCAAGCGCTCGCCCCAATAAAATCTCACCATCTCTAGACAGACGCATTAGGCGAGAAGTTAAGAGAGATTCAAGCCTGGCATAAAATCAGATAGAAGTGAATACAGATGCTGAATGCAGCTCTCGGTCAATTCGACGGCATTTAAATAAGAATGATTTAGGAACGTGAAACGGCTGCAGAAGCCTCGCCTTCTTCTTTGCCATAAAACCTCCCGTTTACAAGTTGCTTCCGATGATCAAGCTTGGGATGTGGATAAATGGAAGAAAGTGTTGTTTTCAGATGAGAAAAAATTCAACCTTGATGACCCAGATTGTTTTCAGTGTTACTGGCATGCAAAAAATATACCAAAAGAAATTTTCTAAACACGACACAGTGGAGGTGGATCAATTATGGCCTGGGGTTCATTTTCGTACAATGGAACTCTTGAGTTATAAGAGGTAAAAGGTTGTCAAATAGCTATTAGCTGTTTGACATGTTAAAAAAGACTTCGGTAATTACTGAAGGTTTTAATCTATGTGGAGAAAACTGGATTTTTCAGCAGAAAAATACTGCAATCTACAAAGGTCGAAAGAGTTTTTTTTTTATGGAAAACAACATTTAGCTTTTGAGACATCCACCGTGCTCTCCAGATCTAAACCTAATCGAGAATGTTTAGGGATGGATGGCAAAGAATGTTTATAAACATGGATCACAATTTGCAATCTGTGGTTGTATCCCTACTGCATTTATTGTTATGGCATTATTATGTCGAGTAGTGTTTTCAATGTTCGCGTTGTGGAGACTTTGGTATGCGAAACTTTGTTTTTATTTGTCAATGGTGCAAGGATGCGAATGAATAGATTCTGTTAAGTAGATAAATATTTACTCATCAGTGTACGTTCATGGGTCTACAGTAATTGTTTTTAGTTCTGTTCATTCATATATTCTTTTGGTTACATTAATTATTTATGCCCATTTTTGCATTGTTAATTCAATTTGTTTAGTCCTACATCAATATGCCCCAACATGTGTAGCAATGTGCCTCACAAGTGGAGCAGGTTGATGCATTTGACATGCTGTCATAAAGGTATAATATTATAAAAAAATTGTATTCTATGAATTTCAAAGTACATTCAACAAATTGACAACATACTGGAGTCTGTGTTTGACAAGTTTCAGCTCAATTAGCGTCAATTATGAAACATTTGCATCAATGTGCCCCACCATACGCTACCCAACTCCATTTTATAAAATTTTGTAAATAGTTACAACATGATTGGTGATAATGATGTCCGTTGTCCTAGCTCACACCAAGTCAGGATTTCGAATTTTACTTTTTTTAAGAAAAGCAAATATTTTCCATTAGATGATTAGTAGAGTTGGGTTGAACAAGTTCGTGATTAAAAATTATTTTTATTTTATTTTATGTTAATTCATTTATGTTGATTGTTATTATTGTGGTTATTTTTATTAGTGTTATCTTTATTAGATTATCTAAGTTGAATTTGTGAAGATTATTGCTGCCTTAAATAACAAGCTCTATCGGACAGTATGCTGTAATCCGTTCAAGTCCACAAGATAAAAATCACACCACCTCATCACCCGATGTACAAAATTGTTCAAAACTTTAAGGAAAAATATTCTTGGCTAAGTCATTCTATTTTAGTTTTACTACTTTTTTCATCTTTTATTCCTTCCTTCTTCTCTTTCCCTTTCTCCCCCCCCTCTCTATCTCTCTCCCCCTCACTCAATCCCCCTCCCCTTCTTTTATGTTTTAAAAGAAATTATATTCGAAAATCTGTTATTTTCTTTCTCCCTTCGCCTTTCTTCTGCTCTTCCTAATCTGGTATGAATTGGATGATTTGTTTCCATTTATTAAGAACTTTCCGTCTGAAGAGATGAATAGAAAAATATCCATGTATGTGTGTGCGCGTATATGTGTGTGTGCGTGTGTATTTAAGCAGCAATTCTTCTTTCATGCACGTTTCACTGAATATGACAGACAAGGTGCTTTGATTTAGTTTTTTAAACAATTTCTCATGTGATCTTTTTTCTTTTCGTATGACAAATTATATAAGAACGTATAATTGCTCTTTTTTCCAGCGCTTTCGTCTATACGTTTAGCCATTGTCAAGGTTGAAACTGTTAACATGAAATAGATTGCTGTATGTATGCATTTATATAATGTTGTCAATTTCAAATCACGGTCAAGATACTGTGTCTATGTTCATAGTTGATATTCTTATTAATAAAGTTTTCATTATTTTTAGCATTTTTTTCCATGTAGACGATGCTATTATATTTGTGTTAGTAACAAGTATGTTACGGATAGATCCAGTAGTTCGCCATGAGTATTTAAATTAGACCTAATTTTGTTATGTTCAGAAAGATGTAGTGTGAGTCAAACATGTTGCAGTGTGGCCTATATAATTGTTTACGAATTTAATTGATCAGGAATGCATTTTCTTAATGAACATTTAAATTCGTAAATAATATGTGTCGTATTTAATTTTCTTATAAGAGGTGAGTTATTATTTTTAACTGTAAGGTTGGCGTTTTAAAGTTTTGTAATAATTTATATAATTTATCTACCGAAAAGAAAAAGCAAATTGTAAAATCACATGAAAATTGGATAAAAACTAAATCAAATCACCTATTCTATCATATTTAATTGATGGTGTATATATATATATATATATATATATATATATATATATATATATATATATATATAATGGGCTCTCCCGTCGGTTTCGACGTATGAGAATCTGACAGCTTATTGATTCAGTTATGAAAGTTTGTGCGATAATCTTAAGTGGCATTTAAGACCCACTAGTGATTTACAAAGGAGGCAACGTATGGAGCAAGAGTGAAGATTGTGAGATGAGATCACTGTTAGATTGGCTGACCTTTTAGATCTTGCTCTCGCTTCTTGAAGATGATTCAGACAAGCTGATTGAAAATTGCTGAGTCCACTAAAACACGTTGATCTCCATTCTACCCGCTCCAAAGCTAAGTGCTCAAGGGTGTTATGTGGTATATTGACTGCTGACAAGATGCTTTTCAGCTTGTCTTTGTATCTTAGCAATGGGCGTCCTACATTCCTGTAGCCCTGGTCTAACTGGCTGTACATTAGGATCTTGGGTATCCTGTCATCAGCCATTCTCAAGACATGACAAGTCCACCGCAACTGAGACTGTATAATAAAAGTCTCGATTCCTCCAATATTACACTTGTTAAACAGGTCTACGTTAGATGTTCTATCTTGAAGCTTAACTCCACAGATTGCACGCAGACAGCTTTTATGGAAAACATCTAGCTGGCGTATATTGTACCTATGGAGTTCACGACTCTGAGCCATACAAAAGGATGGCAAGTACAACAGCTCTGTAAACCCGAATTTTCGTATCCAATCGACTACCCCGCTCATTCCACAAGCGATTGCGAAGTTTGCTGAAAACACTGGTCGCCTTACCAATCCGATGCATGATTTCATCATCTAAAGTTCCACTGTAATTGACTTTGCTACCAAGATAGGTGAAAGACTTTACCTTTTTTTTTTAATATGCAGGGGATCATCGTAGGAACGCTGCTATATTGTTCAAAATTAAGATAGTACGAAAATAGTTCAAAACTGAGGTTCAGGTGCAGAAAATGGGATGTAGTTGGGATTTATTGGAAACAAAATTGAAAAAATTGAAATTTAATATTTGAACGTGAGACGCAGTTCGTTACCTCATATAATGGACGTTGTGGGGTTAAAGAGGGGTAATCATTCAGTTCTCTAGAGTAAATTAAGTCGAAAAGAAATTTAACCAGGACTACAATGTTTTAGGAGAAACATTTTTCTATGCGTATTAAGTAGGTTTAAATTATCAAAAGTTTTGCGGATGTATTTTTCTAGTAAACATAAGGTGCATCTTGCCCCTTCCCAGAGAATAGTTTGATTTTAGCGACAAATTCCCAATTTAAAATAGGTGTGTAGCTATCAGTTTTGATACCCCAGTAGAACTTAGAGAGTGCCGTAGCATTTGCGTATTTTTTGTTGCTAAGGTTCATTTTGTGATGGTACAATTATTTTCAGTTGACCCAAAATAAAATCTAATTTGGTCATTGTGCTTGATGCAAGCCTTATATATAAATCCTTTGTGCATGCATTTACTATTCATAGAGCCGAGTGAACATTTTCAGCAATGACATTTTTGATTATCATGGCTAATATTATTATTAGAGTTGCGTAAGTATTTGCTAAGGATTACATTATTATGTTGGGCTATATATTGGTCAATGATTTTAGTGCAGTTATAACTAACCTTAGTGTTGTTCTTGTTGAACAAAGGAGTGATGACTAAAGTGTACATCGGTAGAATTTTTCTTAAATTAGTGCACAAACGCTTAAGTCATGATTCCTATATATATATATATATATATATATATATATATATATATAGAGAGAGAGAGAGAGAGAGAGAGAGAGATTGAGAGAGAGCGGGAAAGAGAGAGAAAGAGATATAGGAGTCATGACTTAAGAGTTTGTGTACTAATTTAAGAAAAATTCTACCGATGTACACTTTAGTCATCACCCCTTAGTTCGTGCGCCTCCACCCTGCGTATTAAGTAGGTTTAAATTATCAAAATCATCCATCCTGTTCTATTCCCCAAGGGACTGTTAACTCTAGTAGGAAGACAGTCTTTTTAGAGTCGGACCACAACACAATGCCGGGACGCTTGTCTGTCTGTGCGATGTGTATTGGAAATTTTAAGGATGTCATTAGATCCACTGAAACCTTCCAATCACTGGCACCACTCAGCAACTTTATATTGGGGGTTGTTTGTTTTTTCTTTGCAGGGCATTCCCCTTCCTTATGGAATTCGATCTTAGTTTCCTTGGTTGCCACAAGCTGTTGATTTGCTGTCTCACATTGTGTTCTTATTGGATCCCTTATCACCTGTAATACCTTGTTGTGTCGCCACGTGTACATCTGGAGCGATTGTGGACAAGCAGAAAGCACATGACGCAAGGTACCTCGGTCTTTTTGACACGAAAAACAGAGATCTGTATATGTGTATCCCCACATTTTCAGGTTTGTTTCATTTGGGAGAAGATCGTATGTAGAGCGAAGAAGGAAAGATATCGCCAATGGTTTCAACGCAATTAATGAATTCCACGAAAGCTTAATGGGTTCGATACCATTCCCTGTTGTCCACTTACATTGTTTCGCTTGAGTAATAGCAGTAGCTATTCTATGCTCCTCTTCGAACATTTTGATTTCTTCAACTACCATACGCATTTTTCCCTTTGCATTCTCCTTGGAGAAATATTTGTGCGTCGTGTTTCCCAATCCAGCCCGATTATTCTGAATCACGCCCATGATATCTCTTACTCGCAGGCTGGTTTCTGTTTCTTGTGTAGCCTCTGCAGCTGACTACTTTGTACCGGATTTAATCTCTGGATGCACCTTCCGTATGCAATCATCAGCTGAGTCCCTCATCATCATATGAAGGCGTACCTTCCCAGCCTTGAATTCCTCAACCAATGAATGTATAGGGAGCTGCAGATGTCCGGAGTTGGTATATAGGCCCACTTTCGAAAAACAAGGAGGAACTCCAAGCCACTTACGCAAGTACTTATTGATCATTTGCTCAATGTACTCAATACGAGATAATGCAATTTCATACATTTGCAGAGGCCACAAAAGGCGGGGTAGTAGACCATGTTAATAGCACCACGCCTTCATTTTGCCGGGCTGATAGGTTCTATCGATCGAAATTAGTCCCTTTAAAGCTGATTTATGAACCTCCGTACCCCGATGTCGATCAGTCAGTGGGATTGTATACAGTCGTCCAAGGCTCTTTACTAGAATTTCCTTAACTGTTGGTATCGCGTCATCACCAATTTTGAAGTGAATTTCCTTAACAGATCCCCTGACTAATGACAGGGTTCGACTTTTCTTGGGCTTTACCTTTATTCTCGCCCATATGAAAATATCGTGATACTTTTCTAACAGGTTATTGGCAGAAATTTTAGAAGAGACGAGAATTGTGATATCACCCATAAAAGCCCTAGAAGGAGGAAGGACTAGCTGTTCTTCAGTCATTACTCCTTTGGCTGTGGTTGATGCGCCTCGTAAAATCAATTACATGGCCAAAACGAAAAGTCGCGGGGAAATCACACAGCCCATCATGATACCAATCTCAAGTGGTTTCCACTTGGTAGTATAATTTTTAACGGTGAATTTCATGAAAGCTGAGTCGAAATACTTCATTATGATTTCCCTAATCTTGCCAGGGAAATGGAAAAAGTCAAGAGCCATTCCTATTAATTGATGTGGGTCTGAATTCTGTTTTATTTCTTTTGGCTAATAGTATGGACTTCCATATCATTTGTGCATGGTCCAGACAACCAGAAAAGCCGGGTATCCCAGTCTTCTGGACTGATGTGTTTATGTAATCGTTTTCGATAAGAATATCTGTCATGCGACGAGCGAGGAATCCGAAAAATATTTTTCCTTCTACATTAAGAAGAGGTATGGAGCGAAAATTGTAAATGCCTTTTGAATCCATCTCTTTAGATATCCAAATCCCATCAGCCAAATACCATTCTTGTGGTACAATATCCTGCTTCCAAACCAGCTGAAGGAGGATAGTAAGAGTTGAATTCAATGTTCACTTTTAAATATATATATATATATATATATATATATATATATATATATATATATATATATATATGAATATGTTTGTGACATATATATATTTAGAAAGCAAAATCTTTAATATTACCCTCAAATATTATTCCATAATGAAACCTAAACCTTAAGTAAGTAAGATTACCCATATAATAATAAAGAAAAATTGCATTCATAAATTAGATTAAAAGTAAAACTAATTAAGATGTTACCATAACTATTTTTACAATATTAAGGAAGTACAATTGGTCGGGTAAATAAACTATTATAATTTAAAATACTTCTTTAATATGTTCTGTATAAATGTGTTATTAAAAATAGTATTTAACTTATATTAAGTCCCTAAACTATTTGCTTAAAAAATTAAATATTTAAATTGATAGCAATCATCAAATCTTTTTAGACATCTAAATTTCTATCAAGCATTGAAAACTATCCTTTACATAAATTGTTAAAACCCAATTACAGCCTCTTTCGATTTACTTCCCTCTTCCTCTCTCTCCTTGCTGTAACACTCATTTGTATATATCTGTATCACTGTTTTCTGTCTCCTCTTTCTTTTTCATTTTTCGTTTTTCTTTTCTCCCTACTCCCCCCCATTTCTATATATCATTTCCGTTAAGTTAACCATCTAAATAGGTCAAGGTCTGGTCACTCCTCCTACCCCAATATAAAGTACACTTGAGAGAGATATGAAATTAACACCTCCTTATACTCTACCATGTCTCTTTAACTATCCCTCTCACACCCTCTGTTAAATTACAAAAACTTACACTACCCATCAATTTTAATCTCATTTTTCGTTTCATTTCGTTGTTGGAAGTGCTATCTGATGATCCGGCGTCCTTTTAAAAGGACTCTGGTGAAATAAATTATTATAATAGTACCTTAAAGTGGTCTGTTTTTCTTAATATATGTATGTATATATATATATATATATATGTTTAGAAATTCTGGGGAGTAAGTATGAGCTTGTAAACAGTGACTATTACTGCTAATAATACAAGACCCTTCAGTAAAACGAATAGAGTTCTCTAAGTCATCTAAAAATAAATACCTTTAAATTCGCCTTCATCCCTGCCGTGCGCCAAAGGCTTAGGGGTAGAATATCTAACTGACGCCAATTCAGCTGGGTTTCAATCCTAGTTAGAGGCAACCGGACGTCTATCCACACTGATGAGCTGTGATACATAAAAACAGTTTCTCTGAGGATGACAATATATATGCTTCTGAAAAATTTATAAACAGTGACTATTACTGCTAAAAATGCAATACTCTTCAGTAAAGCGAATCGAATCACAGTGTGTTTATCTAAAAATAAATACGCTTAAATTCGCTTTGTCCACAAGGGTTTCGTGGTAGAGTATCCGACTGATTCCAATTCAGCCGGGTTTCGATCGTATCTAGAGTCAACCGGACGTCTAGCCAAACTTATTAGCTGTGATACAGGGAAATAGTCTGTCTGTGGATGACAATATATATTATTTAAAAACTAGGTTGGAAGTGACTGGCCAGTTCGATCAGTTTCATGTACTTGTACATAATCATCAGGAAGGCAGTGGCTGCAGTAGTAAGGTCAGTTCCTTATATAACATATATTCGTTAGCGAGTTAAATTTGACAAACCAACCTCGCCAACCTATCTCTCTCTTTCACTCTCTCTCTCTCTCTCTATATATATATATGTATTATCTATCTATATACTATGTAACTATATATATATATATATATATATATATATATATATATATATATACTATATATATATATATATATATATATATATATATATATATATATATACTATCTATATATGTATATATATATATACACCATCAATATATGTATATGCACCATCAATATATATATATATATATATATACAGCATCAATATATATATATGTGTGTGTGTGTGTGTGTGTGTCTGTCTGTTTCTGTTTCTGTTGCCACTTGAATCACAGACATTGACTTGAAATCATTCGTCAAATTAGGACGAAATAAAACTGCTTTCACATTTCACGTTTCTTTCTTTCTGAATCGTTCATTAAAGTAAGCAGCTCCTTTTTTATTAGGAACTCAAGCCGGAAGGCGCGTTTAATGCACACACGCTTATTTGGAGATGATTTGGAAAACGAGGTGATATATTTACTGATTTCATTCCCAATGTTACTACAGTGTCATTGTAATGGTGCATTGTGTGTCGGCTGAGATAAGCTGTGTATTTGGCTTGACAATATTTTCTTCTTCCTCAACGGTTTCATCTTCAATTTCCTCTAAATAAAAAAATTAACCACACTCTAACTCTGATGTAACTGTTAGGAAAATTCAGCAGAATAAAAACAGTAAGCATGGAAATCTTGAACCAAACTACATGAGAAAAATGACTCAAACTAGTGTCGACTCATAACTCTGAGCAACGATATACAAAACTAAGTCGAGTTCGTGCTCCATATTAGAATTCTTGATTATTCTTTTCTTGATATCATCGTAATTTTAAGAAAAAAAATCTTCATTGATTATTTAATTACTGGATTATTTTGCATATTTCCCGTGTTCTGTGCTGAAGAAGAATTAAAAACAGTAATGTTATAACTGTCATGAAATCCTAGACCGGTACTTGGCTTCGTGTCTGTCAAGTAACCAAATTCTCTAATCTAAAAGTGCTTTTAGACTTTGTACATCGGCTGATTACTAGCTTCTGAAGAAGTCATATTACTATATACCTGCTCTTAAACAAAGCCAGGTCAACCCATTTTCAATAATATTGTCTTAATCTTCCAATTTCCCAGATGTGTGAGATAGTTATATATTAGTTGCTGTTGTCATGTGTTGATAATGCTTAAAGCATTAAGATTTACAAATTAAATAGTTAAACGCATGACAATCTTCCTTCTTTCTGTATTGTCCTTTCTTACTAAATACATAAAATGGTAATATTGAAGTCTCCTTAGTTGTTTATTTATTACAGTTGCCTCTGTCTTCAACACCAGGAAGAAAGTTAGTGAAACAGTGGCACAACAAATCTTTCTAGCACAGTTTCCGTGTTAGTTTCCAAACAAATATCACATTAGTCAATATAAATAACTAGCTACTACTGAACAGAATAGAAGAAAAGCAAAGTAATCTCAATAGTTATGTGTCGTTATACACACGGTGTTAGAATCGTAGAACTAAGACAGAATATAACCAAGACTTGTTTTGCAACTTCTACCCAATCCTGTTCTTTTTTGTCAGTTTGTCTCATTGTCGTCTACTCCCAACACACCGGACCGTCAGCATCGAAGATTCACCATTGTCCACGTCATATGTAATCAATAGTCGACATCTGCCGGGGCTATAATAGACCTTTTATGCGACCATGTAATGAGAGCCATTCATTCGATTCCCGCTTTTCACAATAGCAAATGGCTTGAAGCTTCGATGGCTGTAGAAGGCCTAGCTGGATCGACATTAATGTCTTATCTCTTTTCGTGTTATGTGATAATTAGCTACTACTATTGCTAAGATTTCAGGACTAACCGTGAAAGTTCCTGGTCAGCTGGCTTCGTGGCCAAGCCATTGAACTGCCATTCAAGTTGGTATGGATAAATACTTTACAGAGAATAAAGAAAATGATGACAGCTCCCCAATTAACAAAACTGCTTACTTATTAGAAAAACTAATGATTTTCAGAAGCGCTGTAATTAATAGCCTGATCCGCGTTGGGTATTATCAATGTATTTGGCTGATATTCCTCGGTTATATGTTGTTTTGGATCAGCTTTTAATTCAAACATTCTTTTCAACTCTACAAATCCAACCTATCAAAACTCGTTCCTTCCACTGTAACTAAGTAGACATAGAAGCCATCTATTAATCGTGGATTATACGGTATTAAATTTCATTCGTCCATATTTTTGTGTAGTCAGATTTTATGTGCAAAACTATCAAATACGAACAGTCAGTCGCTTTTCGTGTGACAAATTGGTGAACACAGAAGAATTTGTAGATAGAGTTTAAATATATCCACGTACAAAAGCAATTTCACAACAAATTTGGAATCCTAATCACTTTTCTTCTTCTCTTTAAAGAACATTTTCCCCCTTTAGAGTAAATTCGTTTACAAATTGCATATGTTCTCCAATTCACTCATCTAAAGACTGCGACTATTTAAAGAACTGCCTTTAAGAAACTTGGCAACGAAATGAACGAAAAAAATCAAATTCCTCCATCTATTTTACAGGTCGAGTTGCAAAATCGAAATCACAAATATATTCACGTTTGTTGCTTTGAGACTATAATAGTCGATTTTCACTGACTTTAAATTTATGGGAAGGTTTAAGGAAGTTGTCCAATTAATAAAAGTGCTTGTCGTCAATTTGTTTTATTTATTGAAATCTTTGATTAAACAAATCTCTTATTATTCTCTTATTAGTTGATTAGAGCGAATAATTATGAGTGGCTTTTTCCAAAATCTGCCTAATTAATAACACACCTTAACACAATTCTATTTATTCTCACCTCGATGCGATTTTAAAACAAAATAAAAAAAAAAAAAACAATCTAAGCGTTGTTTTAAGATGGTGTTAAGGAAAAGTAAAACAAAAATGTGTAGGCCTTGATTAAATTAGTTTTTATTATCTATCTATGACTCTCTCCATTAGATTGAATATCTCTCTCTCTCTCTCTCTCTCTCTCTCTCTCTCTCTCTCTCTCTCTATCATAATCTGTTTATATCTGTCTCATTATGTATCTCAAACTAGTGGTAAAAAATGTAACAGGATTGGAACTTTCTGCTTTTCAGTGTTAACCGCTCAATTTTAGATGGTTTGCTTATCCAAATAGTTTTCTTGTAATAGAGAATTAAAATGTTCGAAATTTAACAATAGCTACTACAAAGGGAAACAATATTGCTAATAATGAAAATCTTTTTGCAGCATCAAAATGAACCCAAATCAATGTTCTTAACGCAGAGATAAAAAAAAAACAAAAAAAACGCTTCTAATGGAAGCCTTGAAAATCGTTTAAACCTGAATACCTTCCGGACACTTCTGTTTTTTCTTTGTAATTCTTCATAGGATTCAAATTATCTGAAGATGAGTCAATTTCACAAATTTAAATTTGGACGAAATTATGCTTGCTGTTGGCTGAAATCCATACATGCACAAAATGAACGTTACTTAATTACAAATAAATAATTAGGTATAAAGCATGATAGTGCGTGCACACACACACACACACACACACACACACACACACACACACATATATATATATATATATATATATATATATATATATATATGTATATGTGTATGTGTGTGTGTAGGCGCAATTTTATATAAGACAAAGTGATATAGGCATACACGCACACCAAATCACTTTATGAATATATATTTTACATGCATAAAAATGTTCTCTGAGTGTATCTTATTTTAATACAGGAATCAAATTACAAGAGAACATGAATTAAGATAGTATGGTGATTGAAAATGACTGATCACTATCGAAGGTACTAGCATATATACAGGGTGCGATGGGTAACTTGTCGCCATTTTATATTTTTAATTTCGCGCATGCTCCTTGTTTGTTTTTAATTTTGTCGATTTCACAGTATAGTAGGGTCAGTTGGGCACCGTGTGAGAACAAGAGCACCATGACGCAATTCGTTCCCGAAGAAATTTGGAAACGGCATCTTGTACTGCTTGGCATTCGCAATATTGCAGCAAATAACGAATATATCATTACACTAAAATATTGACATATTTCTTTGGGTACAATAAAAAAATTCTATATGTTACAATAAATATAAAATTTTTACTGCACTTTAGGTGCAAATTTTTTTATATATTCGATCGGGAGAAAAACTGCTGTAATATATATATATATATATATATATATATATATATAAATTCAATTTAAATATATATATATATATATAAATTCAATTTAAATAGAAAACAGAAACCTTAAGGGTCCATTAGTTATAATTTATTTCCAGAGGTATATGGTTTTACCTGGTTCATCAGACCGCACTTCCAAGAATGAAAAAATGTTTTAAATTTACGTATAGTTCTCACACACTTTTGAGGGGTAGTTTATGTAAGGTGATATAGAGAGAGGGAAAGGGGGAGTATGACAGTCATGTTCGAATTTAGAGAGGGAAGGGAAAAATAGGAATCATTTTAAATCCATTTTAATTAAGATATTTAAGAGTAAGGGAGGAGGCAAGGATATATATATATATATATATATATATATATATATATATATATATATATATATATATATATATATTTAAAAATATTTTTTGTGGTACAAAACTTTATTACGGCGTTAAAAACAAGAATACTTTTACATTGGACCATGATGTTATTAAAATAAAATACCAGCCGACCGGTTTCGCCCCCTCTCTTCACAGCTGTAAACGGGGGAAAAATTATGAAAAAGGAAAAAAAAAAAAAATATATGGGTGACGTGAATGAACGGAAGGGACAGTTGTAACACCTAAAGATGCTAGAGACCCAGAAGAACAAGCCCAAGCAACCAATCCCTCTCTTTACAAAGAGAAGGTCGCCCAGACCTGATAAACAGCGTCTCCAACACCTTCAGATGAAACAACGAGTGTGAAGTGGACAACACAGAAAACCAATTCACGCTGAAGTCCACCGCACAACCAGGACTATTTATGAAATGATCCGCTATAGATGACCCGTATGTATTTCGAACGGTATCACCAATCGAAAAATTTTTATTATAAATTTTAGCAGGCACATATATATATATATATATATATATATATATATATATATATATATATATATATATATATATATATATATATATATAATTGATTTGTTTTTTTGCGACTTATCAGAATTTGTGAGTTATTTAAAGCCTAAACACATTTTAGATTGTAAGAACAATACGTTTTGCTGGTGAATATCTTTTCCAGATACAAACTCTATTTGCCCCAAAACTAGCGAAGAGGATGGATTCATACATATCGCAATTTCAATCGAAATAAAAAAAAATGAAAAATTTGGGATAAGCAGCAAAAAATCATCCTTGTTAAAATTTGCTTATACTCTAAAAGCACAAATGTAAGCGAACTTACTAATTACATATGCACAAAAAACTCCCCCAAAATAGGAAGAATTACACGGCTGGAACTGTTCAAACGAACGATTCATCCTTATATAAACTTACAGCCGGGGCTGTTCCCCTAAATAAAAATGAACAGGATAATCAGATACTTTGATATCCAGTAAGACAATACAAATCCAGCAAAGAGATTGAACATAATTACCTTAAACAAAGAAAGCAAGGCATGTCAGATTGGGAAATGTTGTATCAAACAATGCTAGTGTGAATGCCAAAGAAATCTAAAATGAAATATAGACCAGGAGGACGTTTCCTGCAAGGCGGAAAGACAAATGTAGAAAGGTTAGATCTGTGCCCGTAACTATATGTGCATTTGGAACAGGGCCAAACTGCAAGAAACGAGATGAGATGAAATAGAATTATAAAGACATGGTGGAACCAATCCGTACCACATCGTCTGTGAGAATGCTGAGAACGATGTTGAAGACTTCCTGTGCCATAATATTTAACGACAGTTAATAGACATTCTGATGCAAACAGGCAAAAGTATAAAATATAAACACTGTAGTAAAGCGGCAGTTGTATTCCCAAAGATTTGTCGAACGACATTTAAAATTAAAATGATTCAAACAATTCAAGTATATAAAGAGACTATTAAAAGAAGGATGCAGAGATGAATGCTTTTTGTTACAAGGTTCTCAGCGCTAATCACATATTCATTTCTGAAATAAAGAGGCACAATAAGAAGAATTATCTGGCTAAACACGGCGACGGTATGAAATTTCAAGCTTTCTAGATGTATTATTATTATTATTATTATTATTATTAGAAGAAGAAGAAGAAGAAGAAGAAGAAGAAGAAGAAGATGAAGAAGAAGAAAGCTAATACAATACAAAGCAATATATACTAGCGATGATGTTGGAAAGACATGAATGGCAGAGAGTATGGAAATAATTATTAGTATAAGAGTGTTTTATAATCAAACAATCACTGAAACAACGATGAATGACTTCACAATTGAAATTAAAGCAAAAAATAAATTCCTAAAATATGGGCATAGATCTGTAGTGGGACATTTCTCCAAATATGTCGCTTTAATGTTTATGTAACCGAGGTGCTTATTTCTCTGTAATTGCACGCACACGTGTTTACAAGTTTGAAGTGTTCTCTGTATCTTTACAAAAGAGACAATAAATTTGCTTTATATAGAATTCAACTAGCAACAACGAAAAACATATCCTGAGAGTCAACAGAAAGCCAAACAAAATTGTGATAAACAATAAACAAGCACTAGCCAAGAATCAATATTTTTGTTGAATTCGTCATATTAATCGTTACTATCAATTGCAAATAGAAAAAGAAAAAAATTCTGACGAATAAAGAAATCAGGAAAAAAAAAAAGAAACGAATGAAGAATGTCGCATTAGAAAGTCGATATGACTTTATCTCTGTCGCGTGACTCTTGTCAATAAATGTTCCTCTTTTCTAGGGACATCCATGAATTCGATATATATAAGGTTTAAAATGAATTTTTAAAAATGCAAAAGCGTTTCTGAAGCTTTCAATTTAGCTTTAAATGAAAGCTAAAGGATTAAATTTACTATATCCTGTAAGAAGCAAAATACTTTGATGTATTTCAGAGAGAAATGATATTGATTGAAATAGAATTGCATTTTTTTCTAGTAAAATCGATCACGTCTGCCGTTTTTTAGACATTTGTAAACAAAACTTATTTTGCCGTTTTAAAAATCTTGCAAAAATAAAATATATATTTCTGAAACGTTATTCAAGGAAAATTAGAAAATTTAAAGTTAAGTTAATTTGATTTAAACAAATATTACTTACTGCACGTGTACAAACGCCGACGCAAGAAAAATAAGTCTTTTATTAAAAATTGTGAACGTTCTAAAAAGGAGTAACAAATTTAATAAAATAATAAAAAAAATACTTTGATCCTTCTACTTATTAATAATAATAACATAACGTTAAAACTATGTTTTCATTGTATTTAGAGCATATTTTCATCACAGTAAGTTGAATTTTAGCGATCTCGTGGACGTTTTAGAATGTTATAGTTGCAGATAAAGAAATTACCACTAGGAAGACATTCCAATTTTATTTGCATTTTAGGAAATATGCAGAGGGCGACCTTGCCTGTTAAAACTGCTAAACAATTCTGATTTTTAATTCATAGTCAAACACTGGATGTCTGAGAAACCAGAAAGGAGTTTTAATTACACTTCCAATATAAGATAGAAAGGATTATTGTTCTTGATTGCTAGACTATATCAGAGGTTTTGAAACATTTTGAATCCGGCATATGAAGACTATTTGTTTTTATTTTCGGGCGTCGACGTTTACCATTTTTTTTTTAGCAATCTCTGGTCATAGGCCATTACTACTGTAAGAAATTTTATCCCCATTAAGTGATGCATGAGATTTATTCTGAAAAATACAGAATTGTGGTATAAGGCTGAGGGGAGAAATAGGGAGAAGCTGGTTTTCATTAGCTATCCTAGTCCTTGTTGGTCTGACTCGCGACCCATTCATTCATTACAATTTACACATACACCACAAAACACATCAATCACCAATCAATTCTGCATATACCAAAATACCGCATATTCACAGCAGACATGCAAAACACCACATGACAGAAAAATTTGGTGAAATCGAAAATATATAAAAATTTCATGATTCATGAAATGATGTGGAGGGGAGATGAATCCAAAAACAAACTAAAGACGATGTAATACAAAGATAAAACTAAAACAATGTTAGTAGGCCACTCAGTAATGTATACTTGTGCCACTACACGAAATCGTGGCTTGACTATCATATTGATGTATATTGACGGCCAACACTGTAACTAGCATTCGCGGAAGTTATGAGAAGAAAACTCTGATGTTATTGACTTAGAGCGGAATTTAGTAAGCGAGTCAAGTTCAAGTTTCATTGGCCTCTTCACTGTCGTAGTTTTTTTTTTACTATCTTTAGTAAATATATATAAGTTGCTTAGCGAATTATATGTACATAAAGAGAAGAAATAAGCGAATTTTCAAGATGGTTCTAGAAATTTAAATAATTTTTTATTATTTGAGCATTATTTTCCTTCAAATTGAAATGAATGAATAACAGAGATTCTTGGCAAAACAACATCACTCAAAATATTTTGTGTATCTTTTATTACAGTACAATCAGCTAAACTGCGTTAGTATAAAATAAAACAGAATGCATCTACATGTGAGAATGTGTGTGACACGGATGCATGCTGTTTTATGTATCCGGATAAATTGTAGCAGTCGGCAACATGGTGGTGATGTCTTACTGTTGACGATCCTAAACTGACTTACTGTGCATATTTTTTATGTATCAATAACGCTAAGCATTTTGTGTAATATACTAGAATAAATATGCAAAAATGTAAGTAATTAAGTGGGAATTTCAGTTTTTGTATAACAAACGAACGACCACTCTGGTCAAAGGTTAATTGAAAAAACTAACTATAGCGGACTAAAATTGATCATTTTTATATTGAAAAAATGTCTCCAGAAATAATTAAAATTATTTCTATTTTCCTTTTTTGACGTATTTTTTAACGTGAAAAACGACATTATTACGTCACTATTTTTGCACCAACCTAATAAAAAAGATATACGTATGTCACGCACAGTGAGAGAGAAGAGAGAGAGACAAGAGAGACGGGGGGAGAAAAGAGAGAGAAACAAGGCTAAGAGAGAAATGCAAAAAGAAAGAAATGAAAGAAAGAAATATAAAAAAATGCAAAAGATAAAGAAAATGCAAGAAGAAATAGATATATAGTAAAAGATTCAAAGTATTCGGTTGGTGCAAAAATAATGTCGTCTTCTCACATATGTTACTATGTGAGAAAACGACATTATTTTTGCACCAACCTAATAATCTGCAAAAAGGTTAAAAGAAAAGAAGCTAAGACGTGAAATAATGAAAAATGGAGGAAAGAAAAAAAAGAGAGAAAGAAGAGAAAATGAAAAAAAAAATATAATTTGTCTGAGTTAAAATATATACTGATTTTTGGTTGACTTATTTACAAACTTCAACCTGTTCGTTCCTCGTTTAATGCCGCAATGTTTTGATCCTATTTGTTGATAATGATAACACAATGCACACTGTTCGACCCCGGGATTGCACAACTATGTAAACAAATTCACAAATCAACGCTTTTATCGACTAGGCTATTGTCCTGTAGGACAAATTAATTGAGGTAACTTAGACGTTTAAACCTAACCTTGACTGCTGATTAGGCTGCTGCTGGCTGTCATGATTTGACTGCTGCGGTTGAAGATTTGCTGTCATTTGTCTTGTTTTCTTTATTAGCGGTTAATATATTGTATTTATTCTTGTGCTAGACCTCTGAAGGAGATCACCATGCCCTAGTATATGCGCTGATACTTTCAGGCGTTTAACTACAATTCTCTTCCTTATCCAGTATTTTTACAATGACAACTCCTCATCCTAGAAATTCAGACAAAAAGTTTTCTTGTTAATACAGATTAAGCAAATATGAGTTTTAAATACAAATTTGAGGACGAATGAAATTGTAACAACTCAATGTACTTCAAAATACAAATTAAATGAAGTTCTAGCGCCGGATTTCAAGAATGTGAATTGATTTTTCCCACCAGAATGAAAGAATATCAAAATTAAATGTTATGTTATCAAATTTCAGTCGTAAGATTGTATACTACTTCTGAATATGTCTACTTACGATGTAACAGGAAACTTTAAAAATATAAAGTGACGAATTCAAGGTGTCAGATATGGCAATGTGTATTCAAATTAGCAGTAAAGTATCAAAAGCCCAGAAGAGAACTATTTCTTTGTAACATTCAACAGAGAAAGCTTGGTCAATACGTTGGCCGGTTCCTTGGAGTTTTAATATACTGTCATCACTTCAGTTGAATCCTCGAGCATCTAAATTTTGTATGTTCAGAATTTTTTTTACCTGTCCATTATTAAACATGATGGATTTTTCAGTTCTAAATTCGAGGAGTTCAAAGATGGTGTAAAAATTCGACTTCATAAATTTAAAAAAAAAGAAAACTTATTCCAGAGAATATATTTTCATGGAAATAACATTTTATGCCACATTTTATGCCATATTTGCTAAAACATACCAAGTCGTTCTCTTTATTCTTCTTAGTTCATGATTCTCCACATGTTACATTTATTTGTAAACTGTAAACTGCGTTGTAATGGATACGGAATTGCTTTTCTCATATATTGGCTGCTATGTAAAAAGATATGAATTTACCAATTAACCTACAGCTATCGGGGTTGAGAGAGAAGAGACGGATGCCTGTCTATCCCAAGGCTATTAATACGAACACAAAATGTCTCACTCAGTGACTGAACATAACTTGTTCATTGCAGTTTTCGTTCTTTTAATCACCGCTTGTCAATTACAATTCCAAATTATTATTAACCGATTATTTTCAACAGATTTCTCATAGTGCATGGAGACTATGCCAAGAATTGCCATACAAAATTTTTCCTGCACAAAAATGCTGTAAATCATCGAGTCGCTACTGCAAATTTTCAGAAACAACTGAAAACCTTCGTCCATGCGTTTCACTGTTTACTTCTTACATGCTAATTTATTCTTACCCGTGGGATTTTTATTTCTATTAAAATATTAGTTCTTTTAGGTAAATTGAAACACATTATTTGTGGAATTCCATTGATTCGTAATGGCTAAAGAAAGTAAAATAAGAACTTACGTTTCGTTATGTAGAGGACTTCAGACGACTTCCTGTGACTTAATAGTTTAATTAACTTAAATTTCATGAAAGTATCGTAGATGAGTTATCTCGGGATAATCCGCAAATTGTCATTTTTTACAAATCTCGAAAGGGTTTAAAAAGAAAATTTATCTTATCGCTAAACCAATGTGCCTATATGAATGTTACTGAAAATGTGGGGGGAGAGGGGTTACGTATCAGTGAATATTACCTCTCATTGCAAAACACGTTAGTCCTGGGTTGCATGTAAGATGGACCAAAGAAATCCTTGAACGGAAAGCACGTTTCTTTGTTAAGCATCGTTGAATGCGAGTGATATGACATTGCCAAGATGTCTGGACGTGGAAGAGTTTCAGTTACGAAGGCATTGATATCAAAAGGACTTGTATTTGGAAAAATCACTTATTCTAAAAAGAGTTGCTAATACCTTATTCGATCGCATATATATATATATATATATATATATATATATATATATATATATATATATATATATATATTCTTAGAATGCAAAATATTTTTCGACTAGATGTAACACACAAAACCGTAAAAATTAAATCAACCAATACTGGCAATCAGACAGGTTAGTATTGTTCTATAAAAAAAAAAAAAAAAAAAAAAGATTTAAACTGATCATGTAACATGGTTCCATTTTAATTAGTGCTTCAACGTAATGGCTTCAAATTCTCTTTATTCAGTCATATTGCATTTTATATGTTTTTGTTTTGTTTTTTTGTTCTAATATAGGCATTTGCTTTATTTTCTTTCATTCTATTTACTTTCTGGTCAGTGTTTAACAATTATTTCATCCGGAATGTTTCTTTTATTCAAAATCAATTCATGATTCATTTCTTATATATTCGTGCAACATGTGGCATCATTTTATGTGCCTTACAAACCTTTATTTTCCCCCGTTGACATACCGTATCGATCGTCCACGTATAGAAGACATGATTTCTAGTGTGAAATATAAGCTAAGCCACTCACGACTGATTTTCTGGAGACCGAGTTCGACCCTTTGGCTCAATGAATAAAGCAGTAGAGCATCCCTATCAGCATACACGTTTACATATATATATATATATATATGTGTGTGTGTGTGTGTGTGTGTGTGTATTCACTTCTCCCGTCTCTACCCTAGGTTTCGTAGAATTACATCCAATACGCAGGGAAATTTTACAAACAAACCTCCTGAATAATTGATGTACTTCCTCGAATCTCAGAGTAGAAATAAGAGAATTGAAAATTGTATTCTTAATATTCTAACTCTTTACCACAACAATTATATTTACGAAGACTACTTACCATAAAAACGTTGAAGATGACGGACATGGATGTTTTTTAATTCAGTTTTCTTCGTTTCCATATAGTTTTTCTTTTATGGGGATTAAATGAGTGCAGAAACTGTTGGCAGCAATTATTATCGCAGGTGATTTCGACTAACTCTAATCATTTTTAAAGCTGGCTTAATGTTTCAGTGTTAGTATATTTCTCTTATGTCTTTTATACTCTGTCGTCTCAGTTTAGTAGTAAATTAATTTTTATTGGAATTTTTGTTTGTGTTTCCTACTTCTTACGCAGTTGTTTGCTCCTTATAAGGCCCAAAAGCTACTCAAGTTAGAGGATTACGGAAAGCGGAAATTTTTTGGACATAAGAATTGTAGATAATGAGGACAGATAACGGTTGCCCCTGGACTTGAAGAGATTAATATTGAAATTGTCGAGGAAGCATCCCCTGTGTAGTGTTTCATAAAATAGCGGACCTTTAGAAGAAGTTGTCAGAATAGAATACCTTCTTGCGAATTACAAAGAGAATTAGAATGGTTCGCCCTCCTATATGCGTGGGATGGCGAGTCTTAGCTGAAAAGTTTGAACTGGAGGAACAAGGGAATGCAGCGAGTCAGAGCATTTTTTTATGAAAATAGCGTTGGGTCTGCGACACACCTTGCTTCTCCGACACACCTTGCTTCTCCGAGAAAAGGTTGTAGGGTGAACAATAAGGAATCCTCTACAAGACCGCGTAATCGTGTTTGAAATCCGAGCTTCTGCAGTCCAGATACGGATGCAATTCTCCAGTTGTTGGTTGGTCTAGCACCTGTAAAAATAGAGAATGGTAGATGAAATCAACTACTTTATAGATTGGTATAAGGAACCGTCTATTTTACCTGCGCCTTAAATGATGGCTTGTATGTATGTTCCACTTGTGCTGTAGGTAGAAACTGAGTCTCAATAGACGTGCAAAGCAAGGAACCTATTTGAGAGTACAAGCATTAATCGTGACTGGTAAGAATTCAAAGTCATCTTGGTGACTATAGGAAGTTACTAGTTACTAGTGTTATGTCATCATTCCATTTAAAGAAGATAGCACAATAATGAATGGAGTCGATGTAGTCTTAATGAATTTTGTAGTAATAGTAAAAGGTTCTCTCCCGGCTAGTTCGGCATTTACCAGTCTCCACACAGCCATATTTTATGTGGGGCAAATCCTAGACTAGGATCGGGCAAAAATTCCCCATAGACACCGGATACATGGGGTCGGGTTTATCAACCTCCCCAGACGAGACTCTGCTCTTTGGCCTAGCCTCGTCTGGGTTCCTCTCTGTCCGAAACCAGTAAGTACGACAAGATGTACCTACTACCAAGAAGTCGAATAATTTTTCCTTACTACCAATTTTCCTTTCCGGCTTTAAAACTTTTAAAGAAAACTTTATCGCCGATGTCAAAGGATCTGTTAGTTTTAAAAATTGTCGAATTTTCTTTTTGTCAAAAATAGATCTAACTCTCTTAGTAAATATGAGCATTCCAGGTAACGTATTCGCAGTGACGTTTGCATTTGACATCATTCGATATACTCTCAAAAATTCTTGTAGTACCATTTCTTCGGCTTTCAAGCCTTTAGGTTTTCTTAATGCTCTTTTGAAGGTGTCAACAAACCACTCATTTTAACCCTTCGATATCGAATGATAAATCGGTGTTGTTAAATGTTCAACGGTGTAGTTTTGCTGAAATTTTTAAACTGACTAAAAGTAAATTGGGTTCTATTATCGGATACCACACTGTTAGGTACACTATACCTTGCAAAAATTTTGTCCAAGAATTTAATCGATATTGTGGTAATAGTTCGTTTACACTTTAATATCTCTGGCCTTTATCTGAAACTGTCGACCACAATTAAATAGTATGAACCATTTAGTGGTCCAGCAAAGTCCATATATAGTCTTATCCACGATTTATTAGTGTTAGGGCATGCCTGATGATTTATACATGGTGATTTTACTGCTTAATTACAACCATTACATTTTCTAACTGTATTTTGGATAACTTTGTCCAACTTTGAGCAATAAACGTAACTTCTCACCAGGGACTTTATCCTCACTGTTCCCGGATGTCCTACGTGGAATTCTTTCAAAATCCTTTTTTGGTGTGATAACGGTATCAAAAATACTTCATCATAAATAGAAAAAAAGCTGTATTATTGGGTTACCATGTTTCATTTTAATTTAACTCCATTTCGACTTTACGTCATTCATACTTTTTTAATAAACGTATTCTTTTTAGAATGAATTTTTATATCGTCTTTCGTGATCGGCAATTCTTTAAAATGTTACACACAAGGATTTTAATTTCGCTTTTGGATGCTATCGAAGAAATCACAGTATCTTCAAAATCTTTAGATTTCGATATCAACCTGGACAAGCCATCTGCGTGCCCAAATTTTTGGATGATAGAAATCCCATCTTGAAATCATAGTTCAATAAAATCCTAGCCCAACGCTGTAGTCATTTTGCAGTATCTGTGGGAATCCCTTTCTTAAAACTGAATATACATAATAATGATCAGTTTTCAGTATGAATTTTTCTCCTATCATCCTGTGAAATTTCTTTACAGCAAAAATTATATTAAGCGCTTCCTTTTTAATTTGGCTGTAGCATTTTTCCATATTGGCCAAACTTCATCAAGTTTGGTCTGCTGGAGAAAAGTACTGTTTTACTTAATGTGTAAAATTCGCTTCATCTGATATTTACTAATAACACTCATCGCATGAATGCCAATATTCATATAAATTTGAAAATAAAGATTAGCTAAAGACGAATGCATTGTTGAAATTAAGAGGCATCTAACTGGCCACTTAAGCGATCTTAGTTCGATGAGAAAACTCTTAAGCCTTCATACCCAACTCTCTGTATCCAGAAAAATACTTTTTGATAATACTCTCCTTATAAATAAATTTAAAGATAATAGAAGCATTTCTTATAAAACCTACTAACCTAAACTGGGTGAATATAACTTATGAGGACAGCAAACAGTATTTTGCAAGCAAGCTTATTTTGTTCTGGCACAAGGTCAAGGATGCATAGCACTGAATTACGAAATCATAATGAATGGGATAATTATATAAGTTCAAATCTAATACCCTGATTTGTGAATATATGTTTATAGAGAAGAGATAGAAATGAAAAGAAAGTCTGCAGTAAGGAAAACCATTGCTGACTGAACTGATTAGTTATTTTAGCTGAGCACGATATTAGCTTTTGCTAATAGATTCTCCCGACTGACCCGAAGTATTTATTATCTATATTTCGTATCACATTAATAAATATAGTGAAATGAATTTTAGATGTTCTTATATATTGATGAATGACAAGATGAATTCTTTGCAATCGGAAATAGTCGGGAACATTTAACTAATTTTAACTCCATTGACTACCCATTCCGACTATATTATATCTTTCACTAAAACTGAGCACCTTCCGCTAAAGGTTGATATTCTTTCCATAAAATATGATAGTAATTTCACATTCAAAAATGATTTTAATTTTTTTTATTAGGTTGGTGCAAAAATAATGACGTAATAATGTCGTTTAACGTCAAAAAATGACATTATTATGTCTATTATTTTTGCACCAACCTAATAATTTTTCATTTTCATTCATTTCTTTTTCTTCATTTTCTCTTCCTATTTAATTTGAATTATTTTCAGGTTTAGTTCTCTTTCCAATCCGTTTTTATTTATGATTGTTTCATTCTTTTTTTCTTATTTTAGTTGCGTTTTTTATTTTATATTTATTTGTTTATTGTTACCTTTTTCTTTTTCTTTTCTTTATGCATTGATTTCTATCTTTCTTTTATTTTCTTTAAACACTTTATCTTTTTTGTATACAAATTTCTGAATCCAGAATCTTTTTCTTCAATCACTTTTTCTCAATTTCTAGGAATGTAATTTATTTCCCAACTCGACTTGCACTGAAGAATAGAAAAATAAAACTGGATCCCAATTTCGATCTTATCTTTCGCGACTCGACCCTCGAAAAGTTGGCCAATCACCGCGAGGCCGAATGATCAGCAAAGACACAATATATAGTTGCAAATTCCACACTAGACACCGAGAGATGAGAATGTATATTTGGATTAATAAGCCTCAGGTGAGAAAGCGAACAGAGAAACCTCACGACACACCAAAAAGAAAAAAAAAAGGCAGGAATTTGGTAGAAAGAAACGATGGTGACGTGTGAGAAGAGACAACAAAGTTGAGGAAGTTCTGATAGATCAATATATAAAAGTAATCAATCAATCAACCAGCCGATTTTACAAGTACCGATATCAGATAACAGAATCATGGGAATAGGTAGGCGAGATATAAGAAGTTAATTAAGAAAGACAAAGAAAAGTGATAAAAGTATGAGTGAAAGAAACCTGAAAAAGAGAAAAATGAAAGTGTAGATAACGAAAGGGGAAAAGAATGAATGAAAAATGAACCGAAAAAAGGGAATATAAACAGAAGAGAACAAATGAAGAATAAAATGAAATAAAGTGAAAATTAAATAATAGTAGGAAAATAAAAAGAAAGTGTGAAAGAAAATAAAAAAAAAGGCAGGAACGAAAGAAAGATAATGTAAGAAATATAAAATTAATGAATGAAAGGAAGAAAAATAAAGAAAAGGGAAGAAGAAAACAGTTAATTAATAGAAGAGATTAAAAAAGAAATAAAAGTAGAAAATAAGCAGTATAAAGAATGAAAGATGTGGAGAACTTGGAAGAGAAAAGGAGTAAAGATTGAAAGATGGAAAAATGAAAACCGTAAAAATCGGACAAAGAGATAAAAGAAAAGTTGAAAGGAAAAAAGTTTGTGTTTTTTTTTTTTTTTTTTTTCAAATTCCCGGAATTAATCGCGAATGTGAACTTACAAGATACGGGGACTTACAAGATAAAAAATCAAACAATAATTCACAACATGCGATAATAAAAATACCTGTTAGCTTCTGCACTTTGTTTTCGTTAAAATAAAAGTCAATATCAGTCAACATTTTTCTGGAACATTCATTATCACATTTTTGTCTTTCATAAGAGTGAAAGGGCGCTGAACAAATCTATCCTCTAATATGGCAGTGAATGCAGGAGATTTTCTTTCATAGACGAAGAGAATTCTTGAAGTAACAAAGAGAATGCTGAGAATACCATAGACAATCTGGTTATTGAAAATTATTCTTCCTTTCATTCTTTTTACTTTCTGATTTTCTGGTCATTGTTCAACAATCAACTCAAGCTTAATTTTTTATTCATTCATCATCAATTCATGATTCATTTTTTACTTTCTGGTGGGGCATAGTTTTTCTTTTATCAGTTTTAAACGTATGTAGAATCTGTTTGTACTAGATGCCTTCCGACTAACACTTTAACCATTGAAAGTTACAAACCAGATTCCACCCACAAGATTGTTAGAGAAATCGGCTGACAGGCTCTGGTTGTTTAGATTTTTGGAGATGGACCCATAAAACTGTAGTATCATCTCAATAGATATTTACTGACGATCTGAGAATGTTTTTCGGCAGATCGTTAATAGAAAGCAGAAAGGACTGAGTAGGACCGACTAGTGAAGCATTTGAGACGCCTGCATCGATCTTATAGGCTTCAGAAGCTTGGCCATTAACAACGACCTCTAAGGACTTTATGATTGCGAAGACATTTACAGGGATTCCATTCCTGGAGACTTTGTAAATACTAAGAATAGCATGGACAACCGGGTTATTTATTTAATTCATTGTCCAGCAAGGTGAAAATGTTCTCAGATTAACGAGGACAACATAAATGCAATTTTGGTTATTTGACGCGATTTTATGAACTGTTTAGGACTGAAAACTTATCGTACAATTTCAACTATTACTATAATAAGATATGGACTAATAAAGTAAGAACCAAGAGAGTTAGGCGAAAGATTAGAGATTCAAAAAATATTCCACGTCGTTATCAGCTTCTGCAGCATTTTAAATGAAATTACTTTATACTAGGAAAGTTGTTCCGGACGTAGTCTCCCTATTTCATCTCATGGAAATATCGAAATTGGGATGACCACAGAAAAAAAAAAAAATGGTTGCAGCTACATAACATTTATTTTTCAACAGAATCATCACTATTAACTTACATTTTCGAGGCACTCTTCATTTTATAGGTTGACAGTTGTGCAAGGTGACATGAAACGTGGTTAGTGAGACACATCACTATCGCCTCTGCTGAAACATATATGCCGTATATGCCGTATATATAGGTTGTGTCATTGACAAGAAACTGAAAACTCAACTGCCATCACCATCCGCGCCTCTAATGTCAGAGACCAAATAAAAGGAGACATTACTTTCGAAGCATATGACTTTAAAGGGTTGAAATGTTTGTGAAGCAACAGCATCGCCACTAAAAATTGTTCATTGAAATTAAGTCAAAATCAAGATCGGACTGTCATTAACAGCAATAGCAGCAACAGAATTTGACAAAGTTATGGTCACAAATCAGATTAGCAATAGATCACCCTGATCAGACTAGACGATCAGATAATGAAATCTTTTTTCGGTGAGACCTTCACAAGAGAACTGATGAAAAAGTGGATGCACAGCTTATATTCCTGAAGTGATTGTGGTCTAGTAAAAATCCTCCAGAAAGTAAAGAGCCAAGGAGAAGCTTTTCCAAACGATGGCAATTACTAATATCATATACAATATTGAGAAGAATGCTTCTTGGCATGAACTAGTAAATGCACTATCTATCTATCTAATTATCTATCTATGTATCTCTCTCTCTCTTTCTCTCTCTCTCTCTCTCTCTCTCTCTCTCTCTCTATATATATATATATATATATATATATATATATATATATATATAATATTAGTGGTTAATATACACACACATTATACATATATATATATATAAAATATATAAATATACGCACACATACACACACGCACACACACATACATATATATATATATATATATATATATATATATATATATATATATATATATATATATAAAATTCCAAGTGGATAGAATCCAGTTAGAACTCAATGTCCAAGACAGAGTAAGAATATAATAAACAGGCTTAATCACTAATATTCCATGGTTATAATTTATTACATTGGAATAGTAATTACGATTTAATTCATCAGACCTACAGAGTGTATGTATGTTCTTCTCTCGTCTGTTACCCCTCTCTAGAGCTTTCATTTACCCCTCACATTCGTCCCCCACTCTCACTAAATTTTATCTTTTATTCTCGGAGTTATTTTTTCTGATTTCTTTTTAAATTTGTAGGTCTGATGAATTGGATCGTAATTACGATTCCAATGTAATAAATTATAACCATGGAATATTACTGTTTAAGCTTTTTTATTATATATATATATATATATATATATATATATATATATGTGTGTGTGTGTGTGTGTGTGTGTGTATAAAATGAAATGTGCAGTTACACGTATAATACACCCACATAGCACATATATGATAAATTGTGATATGAGGAAAGGCAAATATATTCAACATAATAAATATCAGTAGATATTTAAAATATACAGTACTGATATTGAACTTAGAAATCCTGGAAAGTTTTATTAAATAAAAAGTACAAGATCACGTAGACATTTTCGGAGAGAGAGAAGAATATGACTGCAAAATCCACACGTAAATAGAAATCGGTAGTTACATTGTCTACAATCCCCAGGATCTTCAAACGACACGAACATTTGTACAACACCATCGTTACCAGCGTAGGCTCTCTACAAAGGTATGTATCATTCCTGTCGTCCCCTTTCTCGTCCTGGAGAAAGAACCAAATATTTGAGCTTGCTCAGAAATTATTTCAATTGTATCAAACGCTTATGAATGAAACGGTCTTGAATGAAATGAAGTGCATTCACATCATGCAAGTGATTTCTTCGTCCACATTGCATCTTATAATGGACTCACTGCTCTCAGTGATTATCCTAATTGATTTTCGGGAGACGGTTTGATGATCTTTGCACCTGCTGAACAAATTCGATTGTCATTATGGCATGTAACCTCTGAAAATCTTGGCCACTTATGATAATTTAATCTAAATAGGTGAGTATACCTGGTTCATTTTACGAATTCTGCGAAATTATTTTTTAATGATTTCATCCACAAGAAAGGCAATAAAGCCACTAAAATACAAGATGGTTACTGAGGTTGCGATAATATCAGAAGAGAAAAGATTAATAATGAGGTTGAAAAAGAATAGGAATTTAGAAGACAGGAGATAAAGATTAACATTGCATTTAAATGTTTGAAGTCCAAAGTTGAAAACAGAATGGATGAATGGTCTCTTACATTATTTACATCATTCGACGTATTATCCTCATCTTCATTGCTATATTAACAACGTTTCGGTCGTTGTACGCGCCGGCCTTCTGCAGATGATTGGAATTTCGAGCTACTTATTACTTTATGTCATTCACCGGGGGGTAGATTGTTCTAGTTCCACGTGCCATGCCTCTTCCGGATGTCTCACTTGTTTCCCTTTAACTCAACTCTCCAAAGTTTGGTTCACCACTGCTGTAACCGAAACGTTGTAAATATGGCAGTGAAGATGGGGATAACAGTCCGAATAATCTAAATAATATAAGTAATCATAATACGCAGTACTCAGAGATATAAACTGAATGGTCTCTCTATATTTTAATATATGTTTCTCTTCTTTCGCTCCCCTTAGGTGTACTTTTCTTTAGGTTTTCATTTCGTTTTTCTTCTTTTCCAACTCGTTTTTGTTTTTCATTTTCTGCTCTTTTCTACTTCCGTTTCAAAAACTCCTTATGTATTGATCCTAAACATCGTCTTTTAGGTCTAGCCGACATCCATGCCAGCAATTATATTCAACAAATATAAAAGAATCGTCCTACCTTTATTGTAGTGCAAACAGGAAAAAAAAACGTCTCAACAGTCTATGTAGAACTCTTTTCGATAGGGTCTTGTATAAAAAAACAACAAAAAAAAACTATTAAATAGAGCTGAGATTTGTTCACAATTTTAATATACGAGACAGTCCAAAGAACACTACAGCGAAGTTGGGATAACGGAAAGTGAAGAATGAAAACCACTTACACAATGGCATGACTAATATAAACATAACTACTGAGTTGACTACTAGCACACTGAGGAGACTTGCTATCACTTGATACCCAATTAAATCTACCAGATTTTGCTGATGTGAAATCTCAGCAAATCCATTCAACCGGAGCGGCCAAATGTTATCTAAAATGTAGTTATTAACTGAATTTTTATATGAAATTTTATTACATAATGTTCATTCTATGTGATTAATATTCACGAGTGAATTAAGTGCAATGGCAGCAAGATAGTGAACAGGCCGACATAGACAGCTAGATGGCGGACTGAGATAGATAGAAATAGAGGTATGAAAAGCGAGAGATAAACGTGACAATAGAGAGATAGACATTGTTCAAAGAGAAGACAGAAAATAAACAAATGTATTTAGAAATATTTCAGAAAAAGTCTCAAAAAATATCGACTTTACTAAAATCGATGCAAATGTATTGAAAACAGAAAAAGAAAAAAAAAACTGGACGGGCATTAAGAAGACAGGGGATTTAGAATTGCCAATGGAATTTTATGGACGCGTACAAAGCAACGTAGAAATAGATTAGTTCCATGATGATTTAATAAAAATAACGAAAAAGAACATCAACAAAAAATATTAACTTGAAAAAGAATGAAAAAGCAATGGTGAGCTAAAAACAATTTGGCTTCATATTGTTGAAATTGTAGATAAAGCAGCCCCTTTCGTTGAAATGAAAATCGGTTATCGATCAACAAGCAAAGCCTCGCAATCACTGCAACTCATTGCTTTTCACTTGGGTGCTAACGTCCCTACATTTTTTGTTTTTTTTTGTTTTACGGAGATGAGGATTTTTCGTTGACTTTTAAGCAAAGGAATTGCCAAAAGAAAATCCCCATATACAAAACCCTCGATAATTCCACAAAAGACGCAGAAAAATCAATGAGAAGACATTTTCTTCCTTCTTCAGCAGCAAATATTGGCCGGACTTTGAAAAAAAAATCTTTTCGCAAGATTGAGAAAGAAAAAAAAAACTTTCGACAAACCAAGCTTTGCAAACAACGTCAAGAAAGAAAATTGATATTTTCGTCTCTTGGCCATAAAACGGAAGCTTTACATTTTGGGAATTCACATCCAAAACATTGAAATACGTTTACCGAGATATTTCTGTGGGTTTTCTATTGGAAAGTTTCATATTGACTCTTCAGAGATTTACTTAGCTAAAAACTGACAACACTAAATGTAGTTGGTGAAATACCGCCCAGTTTAAAGTTAGCGACATCGAAATTGTATCAAATTAGCAACGTGAATTGAAATTTGTTGATGAATTTGCATTGAACAGAGTTAAGTTTGATACAAGGACACTGTTACGGAGAATCTGATAAAAATTGAAACATGAATCAATCTTTAGATTGCAGCAATTATTTCACTAAAATGTATTCTCTGGCCGGGTTCGAATCTGCGCTACACTTTGTATGTGAAACCACCGTCTGATTCGGTGTGCTACAGAAATGATCCACTCTGTCACAGAAATGATCCACTCTGTCACAGAAATAAAAAAAATATATAATTAAAAATAAACCCAATCTTTCTTTTTATTCATTTCTTAGATTAATCCTTTTCACTGTAAATCAATTTACCCTTTTCTTTTTTTTCATGTTTTGATTGTTACTATTTTAACATTCAATGTTGATTCACTGAAGGGAGCGAGTCTTTCATGAATTTCGTGCAGGGAATCTTCAGTGAAAACATATGTTCTAATACAGATTTTTTTTTTCATTAACTTCTGGTTCATGATAAACAGAACAAAGAGAAATAGGATGAGAGTTCAAGTTAAGTCAAAAGTCCTGCATAATTTCTGATTCTGCGCAAATAGTGAGCAGTTTGACAATCCAGAATGTTTTACAAACAGTATCAATATAAAGACAAATTAACGTTAGTGTTAAAATCAAAACATCCGATTATATTTCGAAATTTATTAGACACTGGGAAGACTTTTTTATCATTTTTATTTTTAAATTTGATAAAAATTTGTGTGTTTTCATGAATGTAATCAATGAAACTATTCAACATCTTCCAATTCTTAACCAGAAAAGGAATAGTAATTCGATGCTGTCAATTTTATGAAAGAAATTCTCGTCCTTCTTCCGTTACGTTTTTTGGTTTAGAAAAGAAAATTATGGGCGAAGCTTCGAAGATAATAATTGTAATTCTCTGCAGTAATTTTCACTACTTCAGGAATTTCTAATAAAATATACCTTCGATTAGTAACTGTTCCCAACCTATGGTCTTCGACTCTTAAGATTATTGCAATGAGCGCGCTAAATTATCACAAATATTTTTGTATGTTTGGCGAAAATGCACGTAGTGATATTTTAGGCAATTCTTTGATTTAACAGTCTATGTATTATCAATTTCCTTTTTAGTGCTTTCACATGCTTTGCAACCATCTTTTTAAGAGATCGACACCGTGTTTTATAACAGTTCCAACTTTGATTAATTGGTGGCCTCATGTAGAAAGGCTTGCGGGTCATCACTATCAATTTCTTGTAGCTTACCTCTGTGCTTTGCGTTCAAGTAAAATATTTTTGAGGTTCGCAAACTATTCATGGCTTTTTAAGGGACGCCTTCATAGGTTTCTTAAACGCTGTTCTCAGGGGTTTCCTTTTATTGTTCAAGAAAAAACGGCGGTTTCTAATCATATAAAAAATATTATGATGCGTCACTTTCAGTTCATCAAGGTATATTCACTTAAACATTTATACATTTCAGACATATAAAGATAACAAATGAAATTTTGAAAACAATTCAAATAAAGAGCATTTTAAAGTATTTCCTATTTAAAAATTAAGTTAAAATTTGTAAATTAATTTTAAATTAATTTTTTCTTCCCGGACAAATTAATCGAGGTGTCATTCTGACTTCTTTATAAAATAACAGAAATTACGTTAAAAAAAGAAAAGAAAATGGTTAAAAACAATTTTCTAAAAGAAAATAAATAAGATTAACTTCGCAAAATGTTGCTTCTTTCGGTCCCTGGAGCCTACGAAAGATTCAGAACATTTCATTTTCGATTTCAAGGTAATGACTTGTACACGGAGAGACACACAGGTTACCTGCGTGGCACCTGGTTCTCCTTCCTTCAAGCAAATATCAAAGTTGATTTACCCCGATAAAAGAGAAATATCTTCATTCTGAAGATTAGATATCGGCTTTGAATTTCAGTGGAATCACTCAAATGCAAACTGACCCTAAAAATGCTAACCATCATGCAGTTCTCTCCGCCTGCTTTCGCTTCATTCATTTTTATTCAATTCTATTTGCAACTGTTTTATCGCTTTTTATTCGTTTTTACTTATTCTTCTCCTCATCTCGTCTCATTTTTTTTTTTTTTTTTTGGTTCTTATATTCTTTTCCTTTCATTTGTCTTCCTTTTATCCTTCTTTCGTCTATTTCACGCCTAAATATTCTCCTTTATTTATTCTTTCCCATTTTCTTCATTCTTTCTCTTGTTTTATTTATTCTTTTCCTTTTCAACTTCATATTGGTCCTTGAAGCTTATACAGGAATTGCTACGTTTATCGGCATGGGAAATTAAATTGATTAGTTCAGTTAAAATTCTTACCTCGTCTGTAGCGTTCATTTTCTCTTGATAAAGGTATGGATCCAACTAATCTACTCACTATGGGTTAAATAGACTTGGCTATTAAGCCAGCTAGAAAAAGGACAACTCTAAATTCAAAACCCTGGAGAAAGAAACAGGAAAACATTCATTGAAAATCATGGATAATAAAAAGCAAATATATGCAAAGTCCTGATCATCAAACTCGTGAAAAAAATAGAAAAGAAAAACAAAATTTCTTCCCTAATTTCATTCTTTACTATCCGTCTTTTCAGCCCTCACCCATCTGTCTTTCTTTACTCATCTCTTTCTGGTATTTCTTTCGTTTTTTTTTTCTCTTTGTTTACAGTATATTCGTCATTTCTCTTCTTTTCGTCTTTTCAGCCTCCTTCAATATGTCTTCAAATTTTCAAGTTAATCACGTCTGCTTCCAAACAGAAATGGTCACATATCTCTTTGAAATTCTTTTTTTTTTTAATATTTTGTTCATTAAAAACTTTCCTTGGTAATTTTACTTCATTTCTTTCTTTATTTAGTAAATCAAATTACTCTTAAACTATTTATGTTTCGGACGACTAATTTAATTTTCATACCTTCATCTCCACGCACAAGTGACTAATTTTATTTGTGTGTTTAATTCCTTGTTATTATTGGCTTTGCGCCAAGCTGCATGAATTAAGATGCAAACCAATAGCAAGTTGAAAAAGAAGAGAAAGCAAACAAGTTTCTTTTTACACACAGAAAGTCGAGATTGCTATCTTTGCGTATCCTCCTACTCCACCTCCTCTGGAATTCTTTCTCTTTAAGTTTCTCTTTTTTAATCTTAAACAATAATTCTCTTTTTTAACAACCATTCTTTATATATATATATATATATATATATATATATATATATATATTAAAACAATGTTGGGTAAATGAATGACAAAATGGAACAATTATACATAACGCGCTTTATTCTCTAAAAGGACGTCAGACTAAAGTAATGTTCTTGTTTATCTAATTAGCTATATAATTTATATTTCCCCTCTCCCCAACATATATTTAATTCCATCAATAGGAACATTACTTTAGTCTCTCGCAGATTGACTTGTCACCTGTCGAAACAATCCGTGTACATATCGACCAGCGCACAACAAACAACGAAAATACAACTATCAACAAGAGAAAAATCTTAGGGGATAACACCAAAATAGTCTATGGTACCCAACATAAAGAAAGAATCACAAACAAGCGAGGTAACATTATACAAAATAAACAACTTACCTTAAATATCATTTACTAGAAGAGTATGTTGAAGTCCATAACAAATATGTTAAACATCAAATATGAAATAGATATGGATAGGAATCCAACAAGATGATAAAATAAAATAAAGAACAAATATGGAACGTATCTCAATCTAACATGTTTTATTTTCATTAAAGCTTCATGCAAAAACGTTTATTTGGGTGTTGACACCACTTGAACTAGAAACCTGTATCTACGAACACAAGAGAGACTTGCGTTTAGACAAACATTCTAACTCTCTTAACTTACATCAAAATGACGTGGTACATAACTTTGATTTCACTAATGTCATCCTAATTAAAAAGAAGAGCATAACCCTTTAAAGAGAAAGTATTATGGAAACATATTTATAGCATTACTACCAATACTCGCTTAAAACATGACATTATATAACACCATCTTTCTACAAATCCATTATTCATGAAGCTGATTCATGTCCATTTAAGACATAGAATAATGAAACTATACAAATCCTTTTCAAAAATACGCATGATAAATGCTTCAATAATAAATCTAATCAAGACATGATTATTGCTGCGTTTCACGTACCCAGACAGTGGTGACAACAAAAGCCATTCCCATTCAAATACACACACACACACACACACACATACACATACATGAGTATATAAAAATCACATTTCTATTTTGATCTCTGACGAAGTTTTAATAAAAGGGAAACATGTTAGACTGAGAGACGCTTCCTACTTCCTACTAGTTCTTTATTTAATTTAATTTTATATATATCTATATCTATCAATATATATATATATATATATATATATATATATATATATATATATATATATATATAAAATAAAGACGTTAATGGTCAGAGTTGAATTTGTCAAAAAGAGAAATTAGCCATAATAACATTTCCAGACTAAAAAAAATTAAACCAGAGATCGGAAATTATGTTTCATTGTATTTATACTAAAATATTCCTTTTGGGTTTATTTAAAGTGAGATAAAAAGAACGTCTTTATATTTCATTTAATTCGCCACCGATTCATTTCTAATACACTTGATTCTCCCTCCTCCTCTTTCTGCCCATCTTCTATCACACCTCACGTTGTGCGCTTATTCATTTTTTTTTAAATATAACGTTCATAATTTTTTTTTTTTTTTTTTTTGTTTAAAAAAAAAATAAAGCGTTAGGAAATCAATTGACAGAAATCGCCTGAAGATGCCTAAAGTTTGAAACTAAGGTATTGTCGAAAGAGACGCTCAAGATTTAGATAAGAATGGTAAAGCTCGGTCTGTTGCTTTACATATCTCGAAGGCATTTGACAAATTTTGGTCTTCTTCATAAGTTGAAGAGTTATGGTGTTTTGGGCCGAATTTATTTTATTTGATATAATCTTTCTTATCAAATCATGAAATGAAGAGGTGTCTTTAACGGCCACTCTTCTAGATATTTATATATACATTCGGTTGTTACCCAGGACTCTATCCTTAGACCGACTTTGTTTCTCATTTTTATCAACAACCTTCCCGATGATATCAATTCTTGACTCGGTATTTAAGATGATGCTATTTACTCATTTTAGAGAAGCTTTATTTCCTTCCATCAAAATGGCTGAACACATTGCACATTATCGGTCTAAGGTTTTTCATTGATATAAATTGGAACATTATATTGAATCAATTACTAAGTCAGCTGTTGCTTCACTGTGTCGTTCTAGACTATATTTTCTTGCTAAAATCGGTTTATAAGCTTAACATTTGTCTATGCATTAGATATTGTTAACACATCTGGTTTGGTGCTTCCGTTGCCTATATGAAGATCCTTAATAAAAAAACAAAGAAAATGTACAATAAATTCTCCGTCTTGACACCTCCAGTTTAATCACCCCCATCATCTTAACGTAGTTTCCGTGTACATTTCTATATATACTTCCATGGTAATTGCTCCGATGATCTTTCCTCTTCAGTTCCTCGATTTTACGAATTTAAGTGCAGTACTAGATTGGCAGATAAGTCTCATCATTTGACTGTAGAAATTGCTAGATATAAGCAGAAGTTCAACACTGATAGTTACTTCTTTCGCACTTCTTGCTTGTGGAAATCTGGAGTTTTGTTTTCCTGTCAATTATGACCTTCAAAATTATAACTGTAACATCAATCGTCATCTCTCTTTGAATCCTATTCTTTTTATTTTCCTTTCTACGTAATAACTTTTTCTCAGTTTCTTTCACTATCCGTAATCCTTGCATCTTTGTTTTCTGATGGAGACATTAGGATTTGAAAGCTGGTCTTCGGTTGTTGAAAGCTGATATGATTTCTATCTATCGTCTTCATTTGATTTTAGTGTATTTTTCAGTCTTTGCTGACTTCCAAATTATGTTCTTTTAGCCAGCAATCATAAGAAAGAAAATTCATTTTATATTTCGTTTCGGTCGAGTTGTCAAATGCAGACTCGATTCTAGCTAAGAGTTCTTTTCGTCCCCCAAATGTGTCTTATCCAAATTTAATTTTGCATTCTGCCTGAAAAAATGTTTAAATTCTGACTGATATTCTTTTCTTGTGTAAACACATTTCGAATTTTAAATTTAGGCACATTTCGAATTTCTTTACCATTTGATAAACAAAATATGAAAGTGAACATGGAATCTTATTGCGAATTAACTGTTTCGAAAATCTACTTAACTTAGATAAACAAACGATCGTTATATTCGTTGTTATCCATTGGAAATAAAATGTGAATCTGCGAAGCAATTGGCTGATTTCGGTAGCGTTTAAGCAGAATACTGAAAAAAATGGCTAAGAAAAACAATGGTTGTCAGCACAGAACAACGCACACCCATGTATTTTCTGGCCATTAAACCTGGAAGGATTATCCCTAAAAATTATTTTCATGAATACTTAAGTCTTCATTTTTATTTTTATGTAAAACAAATTTGAATATTTCACATTTAAAGATATATTTAATTCTTTAACATTTTTGTGTTAAAGAATATCTGATATGGAAAGTATGATGAAAAAAATATTAGTAGCTTTCTTGGTACCTGCTGTAGAACGAATGTAAACAACTTATTCTGTTTGCTGGTTTATAAGAGAAACTACCTCCCAAAATGATATCCTTTGGGTTCTTGATGGGAAGTTGAGCTTATTTAACTGCTTTATCAGATGATATTGAATAACAGGACTTGTACTTCGCATAATTGGCACCTATATTACTATTTACTAATATAAGTTTTTTCATCACTAATAGTACTATTACTGTTTTTTTTTTAAATAAAAAAAAGAATTATGGTAACTGTCTATATTTCTGAGATGAGGTATTATGTACATTATTTACATTATTCGGACTATTGTCCTTATATTTGTCGCCATATTTATTACAACGTTTCGGCTGTTCTACGCTCCGGCCTTCTTCAGGTGGTTGGAATGTCGAACTGAACCCTTTATTTCGCTCACTGGGGTAGACTGTTCTAGTTCCATGTGCCATGTCTAATGAATGTCAGTTATCTCCTGTTAATTCCCCAAGTTCTCCACCGCCTTAACCAGGTATTGAACTCACACTCTTTGGGTCCTGTCACTGGATTTAACTAACGCCTTTATCCACTGTGCCATGTGTCCTCAAGGACACATGGCACAGTGGATAAAGGTGTTTACTGGATCTAACTAAAGGCCTTAGATAGATCCAGTGAATCAAGACTGGAGAATGAGTTCTGGGCAGTTCCCACCCAAATATCTCAGCAGTACACCATTTTTATCCTGATCTGGGTCTTGCAATGTTAGAGAATATCAGGAGGAGTCAGGTACTTACTGGAGCGGTAAAGGGAGCCGATCATTTTGCGTATGTACGAGTTCCACTTGAGGTCAGAGCGAGTTTGAGGGACGGTACCTCCCCGAGGATACATATCCGCTGATCTTGTCTGATGTTAGTTCCGGGTCCGATCGGCAATGATGGAATATGACTAGTTTGGTTTTCAAGGCATTGAATGTGATCAGTCAGTTTTTACAACATGTAGTTTCTGCTTGATCGGAAGAGTGATCAGTTACCAATCTCAAACCATCAAGAGTTTTAGTTGTGCGCCTGTATATTCGTATCATTAGTATAGATGTTTACAAATGATCTGAGTATATTTTTAAGCAGATCATTTATGTAAATCAAAAGTGGGTTAATCCAAGGAGTGACTCCTAGGAGACACCTGCGTTGACCACTAGGGTTCTGGAGGACTGGTCGTTAATAACTACCTTCAGGGACCTACCTTCTAGGAAGGATTTTAAGGCAGAATAACGACAACAAGAGTTAACTGGGTGGGGGGTCATTGTTACTAGTAAAAATGGCAAGTCCAGAAATAAAGCAATTATTTCCCGTAAATAAAAATCTTACCATTTCAATACGGTCGTCTCGCTATAGAAATGAGTTAGAAAATACGCATACATGAAAAAGCGCTTGCAACGGGCAACTTTGTACCAAATGAATTTGCAGAATCCGTTAATTTATTCCAGTTTCATCTCTCATTGAATTCGGAACTCCATAAATTATAATAAGTCGAATGCGAGTGAAACCTGATTAATCTATGAAAATCAAGCATAAAGATAGAAATACCATAATTTCTTTCTTCTTAATTCTCCATATCTCTTACTCTGATGAAGCTTTAATAAAAGTGGGATATATTAGATTGATAAAAGTTTCGTATGTGGCCTTTATATTATCATTCTGTCGGATTCCAAAATCCGTATTTGATCCAAGTTCATATAAGGAAGTACTGAACAGTTTTCGGCATTATGCGATTACATTGGCAAAGTGTTTTACATCATGTACGCTTTTCAATCAAAGGCTATTCATTATTTTATAGAATTTTGATGATTTCTCTTTAATATTTTTATCTGCTCAAAGCATAAGCATTCCTGGACCTATTCCAGTTCCTCATCTCCTAATTTTGTGTTATTTTCTGTAATGAACCTTCATTTTTATTATCTTTTTTTATTTCAAAACTCCCAAACGCAGTACTTGGAATTCATTCGATGATTTTTATATTAGGAAAATGTTGCCAACAAATTATAAATGGTTGCAATATTCTACGTTTAAGATAAACCCTAATGTATGCTTTAAATATCTGCCTTTTTTTATTTTATCAGTGTTTTCTTTGTTTAATTTATTGTAGACCCGTTACGTTATATGTACTCAATGTAATCAGCGAATCTAACAGGCTGGACTATACAAACTTTCAGGCATCTATAAACATAGAGAAGAGCGGTTTATCTAGAATTCTGTAGAATTATTTTCTCGGTTAAATTTTAAATGACAATTCAGTAAAAGAAGCTTCACGGGGGCTATAACCAATTAAAGTAACAGCGAAAATAAAACGGACGAAATGGAAAATCTCTGCAACTGTGTATGACCTAAAGATCCGTGGGGTTAATATTCCTATTTGAGCGATCAGTGACAGTGAGTGAAGGTCTTTACTTGAACATCAGTTCTAGATTTATCCCTAATTGTTCCATGTTGTATCATCGGCCAGCATTTTTTTTAGGCCTGGTTTTATTAGCATGAATCATGGAGATTTATTTGGTATTGAGATGGGCAGTAGTTCATGCGAGTCAGAATTTAAATTGGATTTGGTTTACTAGAAACAATCAATGTAAGCGGATGGAAAATGAATGGGCAGGATGAGAAAAGAAAATGGTGAAACGAACGTCCAGGTTATAATAGGCACTAAGATTAAACTGATATCTATCAATAGACTCACATAAATAATTAGATATGAACAGACGGAAATAGATGGATATGAACAACTTTAGCTACAAACGGTGAGATAGATCAACATATAGAGATATGAAAAGAAATAAGCACAGATCCATTTAAATAGAAGAAAATAGACGGTACAATCAGCTAAATGTATCCATTATGAATAGAATGTGATATATAATTAGATTGAAATGTAACAATGCCACTCATTGCTCTAAAACACAATATGTGACGTAGTTACTCGCGGCAACACGAAATCCTGTTGTTGCATTTTATAAAAAATTACACGCGGACGCAAATTTGTTGAATAAGTCAATTACTTTTTCCTTGTTTATTCTCCTGCTCGTGCTAATTGTCAAGTGAGAGAGAGAAAGACGACTAGCGACTCTGTTCTAGCGGTAGTCTATTAAACTGCCCTCTGTATCTTAATTCAGATCGCAACCGGACGACCCACGGGTCAGTCCGCACCCTTCGCTTACAATCTTCCTCCTTCCAGTTTAACGGTTTCAGCGAAGAACTCGCCAGAAGACTCCCCCCCACCTACTTATACCACACCTCCTCCTTTTACCTTTCGGCTTTGTTGTAGGGGACACAATTTCTAGAATCACCTAAGGTGTCTTCTAGAAAAGAGCAGATTTCTCTGGAACAATCTCGAAATGGAAGTCCTTCGTCATTTATTTATTTTGCGTGGCAGATTCCAGGCCTAGCACTTGTCGATCGCATTCACCCATAAATGCCTGGCGTGTCTCTTCTGGCCGTGTTGACCTTTCTCACTGAGCGGTTGACTTTAAAAGGTTATTCACAGAATAACGTCTATTGTTTAGCGACTGGATGACTAGTTAGCCCACATTGTAGTAATTTCTACTGTTGCTAAAATTCCTTATTTTCTTTTTCTCCTTTCTCTCTTTTTATGTGCCATGTCAATTCAGGACGTAGGCGATCATGGCTCTCTTCTTCCCTCTATCCCTTGCAGCTCTCAACAAGTTCCTTCCGTCTGCTCCCTCCCCCAGACCACATTCTGTCATCCACTTGCTCAAGTCCGCCAGTTATATCACACGTTTTTTCCCTTGTCTCTTTTCCCTCTATTCGAACCGTGAGTATCAGATTCTCCAGGCCCTCCTTTTCTCATTATGTGTCCCAGGAATTTCAGCAGCCTCTTCCTAATATTAAGTATAAGCCTACTCTTTGTTTGCAACCTCTCTAATTTCTCATTGTTGCTTACACGTTCGGTCCATGATATCCTTAGCATCATTTCTGTAGAACCACATCTCTGTCGCCTCGAGTCTCTTCTTCATCTTCGCTGTCGTAAAGAAGGACAGATGTCACGTACAGTTCAATATTCTTTTTTTTGTTACCAAAGATATCCTCCTGTCTTCCTGTGTTTTGGAAGGTGTCTTTGGCCATCCCAATGCGTCTACGAATCTTACCGTCCTCTGCCAAGACGCTTCACAGATATTTAAACTTCCGCGTCTGCTTCCGACCTTCAAATCGCATTTCAGGCTCATCCTCTTACTGACGGCCATGCATTCCATCTTTTTGTAGTTTATGTTTAGTCCCCTTCTTCTTCTCCCCCCTACTCTCCGTCGTTATCTCTTCTGTAGAAGATTTTGTAATTTGTTACGGTTGTGGCCGGTAGGCTTTACAATTCTCTCAGAATTACCTCGCTGCATAGCTTGAACAGATGAAGACGTATCCTTGCCTTATGCCCCTTTCTAATTTTGTATATTCACTGAACCCTATGCGCATGCATGCTGTTTGCTGCCCGTGTAGGTTCTCTTTTTCTCTTTAAAAGAACCTAATATAAATTTACTCTGAAATTTCTCACATGCCACCCATTACATAACAGAACAAATAGTTGTATCCAATTAGTTTAAAGTTTTTGGAGTACTTAGAACGATTGAATTTATATGGCTGAGTCGTTACCACGTTCGCTTGCTTATCATGAGGCCAGGATTCGAATTTCACCTTAGTCGATTTATCAGGAAGGCAACATTGGTATGGAAAGCTATCCGTGTATGCACCACCTTTGGGAAATTTCGTGAGTAAAATTGAATAGACTGAACAGTTTGAAAAATGTCAGTATTTGTGCAAGCCCGAAATAATAAAGTCATCATGACTGAGGAATTGAGCGTACTGGCATTGTTCAAATTGCCGATCATGAGAGCTCCTCTACTAAGGACACTAACTACGGTCGTCTCATTATAGTTTCATTATAAAACAAAAGTGGACTGCGTTGAACAGACAAAAGTGTACTTGAAAAAATGTCTTCGACAAGGATTAGCTAACCGTCTTAAAAGAACGAGAGTGACCGACCATTATATGAGGGAGTGACAAAGATAAAAATATTTTATTCATTTATCAGATTTTGGAATAAAATAACTTTTTAGCATCAACTCATAGAGAAGCGCGTGCTTGTGTCTGTGAGATTGCATGTAGAGAGTGAGAGAGAAACAGGAATAAACTAAATGAAAGGGAAAAGGAAAGCACTTAAAACATAAGCAGGAACTACCTAATGAAAAGCTTACAATGATCTATAGTTACAGTATAAATGAACTGAAAATGGGGAAACTAAGGGGAGATACATTGATAACTAGAAATATGGGAAGGACACGAACCGATGATCGATCGTAACACTGAGTTTAAAAAGAAATACCCCACTAAATTGCCGCTTTTTCTTATTTTCTTTTTTAAAAGTAAACAAAAATTAAATGTATTACCGACCTGCAACCGGACAAAAAAGAATCGGTAGAAAGATGGAGCTGTCCATCTCCTTCCAAATTCCAACTCTATGGAGAGTAGTGGCTATCCCAGAATTCTAACTTTGGTCAATGGCAAAAACTTGCCGCTCTTAAAATGAGTGAAATCAATCACTTTTGGATATAATGTATGTTTTTATTTTAATTTTTTCTCTTGTTTCTCTGCAGCGTCTTCCTACCTTTACTTAAACGTTTACTTATGTTTATATATATATATATATATATATATATATATATATATATATATATATATATATTCATACAAAATCGTTTTAACGTAATGTTAATTTGACTGGGGTCGCAGCTTTTAATGAAGTTTTTTCCTTTTGGCGATTACTGACTGGGGATATGCAAAGAAAATACGAATTTTTTCAAATTGCGTTTGCAAACGCAGTTTTGAAAGAGTTGGTATTTCTTTTCTTTTTTTTTTAAAGGAAACAAAAAAGATGCAAATGTAGGACCGACCTGCCCCTCCACCAAAACAAAAAAAAAGAAGGGGTAGAAAGACGGTGCTGCCTATCTCCTTCTCCCAAAAGCCGTCGATGAGAAAAAACATGCCAGTCTTAAAATGGGCAAAATCAATGACTTAATTATTAGGTTGGTGCAAAAATAATGACGTAACAATGTCGTTTTGTGACATATTTTTAACGTCAAAAAACGACATTATTACGTCATTATTTTTGCACCAACCTAATATAATGTATGTTTTTTTAATTTAATATTTTTTCTCTATTGTTTTTCTGCAATGTCTTCCTACCTTTGCTTGAATGTTTATGTTTATATAGAGAGGGCACATATACATTCGTACTAAGTCGTGTTAAAGTAATGTTAATTTGATTGTATTCGCAGGATTTAAATTTAAGTTTTTTTCGTATTGGTGGTTAAACGTAGTTTGAAAGACTTGGTATACGGACTTATACTAAGATAAAAATTAACTGTTTTATTTTTTATTCTATTTTCTACTCCTGGCGCAGGGTATGTATACATTTTTGTGCTGGGGCATGTGCGGACGCAGACCGATTCTACGAATAGGTTATCTGAAAGCTCATTCTTTGAAATAATTTATAATTTATCTAGTTTGAAATTGTTTTCTGTTTTTTTCTTTCTGGTATTTAGGAGCCCGAACTCTTGCAACAGTTCCATAATGCCAGGGTAAATGCCGTGCCATGCCACGCATGGAAGTGTGCCTCTGCAAGCAAAATCCAGTAGACAACTCCGAGGCCACACTATGTTTCAGATTGCGCCAGTTCCCTTCTGCACATGTTACATTATATGACCGAAAACTACTACTACCATAGGCTTTTCATTATCAATACAATGCATCATGAATATAAACAAGCAATTATGTAAACCTAAACCATCTCACCAAAAAAATCCTAAACATCTTAACCTTTCTTTCTCTAAAATTGGTAATATTCGTACCAACTTCTGCAGTGTGGAATTACTCTCTTCGAAAAGTCTCCGGGCCTTCTAGCTCTCTGCGAAACTAATTTTAACTATTCAATCCCTGCTCCGATTTCTCGATTCCTGGCTACCTTCCTCTCCTTAGAAAGGACTTTTATGTCCACATGTATGGCCTGGAATTCTATGTCCGCGATCATCAGCCGCTGGCTAGGGAAATCTCTCTTGAATTTCAAGACCATTCATACATGTGTCTCCGTCTCTCTCTACACAACTCTGTCAGCTATCCTTTCTCTATCATTCCCTTCCTCTCAAGACTGTTGCGTGCTAGATAATCACTAATATAGACACGGTCATCTTCCTACACCCGTAGGCAAACATATTCGTGTTCGGTGACGTTAATGCCCACAATACTAGGTGGATTAAACAGTCACTGACCTCGCTGGCATCCAAATCCTTAACTTCTCAATCACTCAATTTCTAACGCAAGTGGTTGATTTCCTCGCGTGTTTTCGCAGCAAACCTGACAGACACGCTTTTCTTCTCGATCTCTTTTTTATTTCTATCTCTGTCTCTTGACTTACTATGCAGATCTACCCTCTTGGCAACTCTGATCATGCGGTAGTGTATGTAAACATCTTCTTCCCTCCCCTACCAGCCATGAAGTTTTGAATCATCCTGTTCATAAATGCGCATCTGAGGTATCCTCCTGGCTGAAAGTTAGCGTCGGTGCACCTGACAAGGAAATACCAAGTTAAACCCCGTTTCTCTCCTTGGTTGTCACCTGCATGCTCGGTCGCTATAGCCCACAGAAACAACTTCTTTCGGCTGTCCCAAAGCGACAAGTCTAATTACAACTGACGTCTTTTTGTCTCTGTTCAAACAAGTGCAAGAGTGTCCTCAATAAAGCGAAGTTACTGTTTGCTGATAGAATGAAACAACGTATAACATCTCGCAAGTTCTGCTCTAGAGATTATTAACAGCTCTGTAAGTGTGTGCTGAACAACAACAAACCTTCAATCCGTCTTTTATTCAATCAATTTTTGACAAGTCTTGACATCTACAGTAGATATGGTTGACTGCTTTGCTCGGAAATTCTCTTCCAACTCAGCACTCGACCACATCTGGTGTACCCACATCTGATTTCCCCTTAGAACCGAGGCTATACTGAGTGATATGGGCATAATCCCGTCACTGGTGTCTGACATCATTTCTAAATTAGACTCCCATAAAGCAGGTGGAGGTCAGGTGTTACCAGCCATCATTCTAAAGAAATGTGCTCCTGAGCTGGCACCAGTTCTCTCCAAACTCTACAACTATTGCCTCGCTGTTTCCTGCTTTCCAGCTTGTTGGAAGTCCTCCTCTGTAGTCCCTATTTTTAAGAACCCTGGAGAACCTTCCCACCCTTCTATCACCCTATTAGTCTCCTACCGATTTTCAGCAAAGTATTCGAGGCTTTAATCAATGCTGAAATGTTTAAACATTTTTACCTGTCACGACGTACTCTCTGACAAACAGTATGGATTCTGTTTTGCCTGCCATACCGCTGACGTGTTTACAGCCATTACTAAATATGTATATCAAGCTCTTGATAATAACGGCAAAGATCGAACCATGTCTCTACATATCTCAAAGGCTTGTCACAGGATTTGACATACTGGTCTTCTACGTAAGCTTCAGGGCTACGGTATTACAGGATGATGGTTTAATTTAATCAAATCATTCCTATCAAGTTGTGAAATGAAGGTAATTCTGAACAGTGTCGTTTCCAGATCCTATCAAACTTCGTCTTCAGTCACTTTCTTGTGATGCGGCTTTCCGCTGTCCTTTCCACAAATATTTTCATGGCAACTGCTCTGACGAACTTTGTTCCTTGGTGCCCCGACTGCATGCTAATACGTGCAACACTTTTAATGTTGAAATAGTTGAATGTAACTGCTCCAACAGTTTCTTTTCTAGCACATCTCGATATTGGCATTCCATTGCATTTATTTGTTTCCCTGATAAATACAATCTTCAAAATTTTAAATGCAACGTCGATCGCCATATTCTGTTGTCATGAACCTAGTTCAACTTTTATCCTTTTCCATCCATATCCTGTCTTTTCTCTTACATTCACTCTCTGTAATCCCCTGCGTACTAGTGGTACTTCCGCATTGCTTGAGGTGAAATGTTCACATATATATATATATATATATATATATATATATATATATATATATATATATATATATATATATATATATTAAGATCTGCTATACTTATAGAATAAAGTGCTCAGTATCGGAGATAGAGCGTGTGTAAATATAAAAGTGAACATTGAAGTCAACACTCAGAGGCGACAGGCTGTTTCATGGTAGACGCAGTTGTCAGGCCGCCTAACGATTGTGTCTCGCCTGTCGCCTCTAAGTGTTGACTTCAATGTTCACTTTTATATTATAGAGTGTTGACTTTAATATATATATATATATATATATATATATATATATATATATATATATATATACACTTTAAAAGTCAGGAGATCAGTTCAATCCACTACCTTGATTTTAACCTTACGGTACCCTCGATTTTTATCAATTCACCTCGCAACGCTTTATTTTTTTAAAACTAATGAACGCTATATTTATCTTTAAAAAATAATAAATAAATAAAAAAAACGCACGACGTGATAGAAAGGGTGGAGGAGGATGTGGTGAAGAAGAAGAAGTGGTGTATCGATGGGGGTGGTAACTGAAATGTGCCTTTATTTTTTATCCGGCCACATATGTAGTTAAGAGGAATTATTTAGTATGTATGCAAGGACTCAAGACTTCAGTTTTCTTAAGAGTTAAAGAAAAAACGCAGGTCCAATATGGATAAAAATATGTCCGACAGAATAAGATAAACAAATATGAAACATTTATCAAGACACAACATATTTCACTTTTATTAGAACTACGTCAGAGATCGAGACATAACAATCAAAAGACAGAAACTTAGATTAATGTTTCCTATTTATTCTTTATCTTATCTGTGTGTGTGTGTGTGTGTGTGTGTGTGTGTACACGTGTTTACAGATTTTAATTTTGACATGAATGAAAGGAGGTTGACTGTTCACTTGGTCAATGATGTTTAATCATTGTTCTTGACTGTCACTCATCTGATGGTTTTTGAAATTTCCTCTTCTAATTAGATCGAAACAAATCTAATCATGTAGCAGTAAAACTCTAACATGAATGGAGAAATAACCGAAGACACTGTTGTTAGTCTTCATTAATCTAAAACGATTGGTTTCAAGGAAGGCCTTAGAGAGAGTAAATGTTTTGTTTATGTAAATAACAAGTCTGAATTATGGCCCAGATAAATTTGATTGGTCAAAACATATTATCCTGCTTGCTCTGTTATCTTTCAGGTAAATTGTACAAATAAGATGTTGAAAACCCATGAAAACCAAGCAGTGATAAGGGGGACATATTTATGTTTTCCTTCCTCTTTCCAAATGAAGATGTGGCATTATTTTTTATATCTTGCCAAATAAAATGAACCAGCTCATAATTTCAAATATTGGGGTTATACGTTCGCTTTTTGAAGTCAGTAGAATTTTTTATCGAAAAAGATTTTTTAGGCAACAATATGATAGGTGTTTGAGAGTAAGCATGATGGTCTTTTGGCTAAAAGATCAGGAAAAGGTCTTCACTTTCCGGAGTAGTTAGATTTCGAAGGCATTAGTACTGCAATATGATATGCTTCTCAAAGTCTTCTTAGGTCATATGATTACTTAAGCATGTATCTTGCAATCACTGAAGATGTAAACAAAAACAATAACAATAACTTTTTGTAACATGCTTCGGTATGACATCACCTTTTTGTGGAAAATGAATAATCCAATTTTTCATCACCCATTCTATAAGTCAGGTTGTCTTCATAACTCTCAATTCATTATTTCTGTTTCCCTAAGAAATATTCAATATCCATTTCCATTCTTCAGTTTAAGCCATAAATCACAGAAACCACAGCAGCATCCTGTGTGCTAGGCATTCTGGGATTTATAGATTAAACTGAAGAATAGAATTAGATATTGAATATTTCTTAGGGAAACAGAAATAAAAGATGGTTTCTGACAATCTTTTCCAAGTGACCCAAATGTCAAATGCTTTTCATACAGTCTTTTCTTATCTGAATTCATCAAATATCCGTGTCTCACTTCTTTCTACAGAACACCATTGCTGAATAGGGCTCAAATAATGAAAAAGTATGAACTTCTCCAAGATTTTAACAGCTTCTTATAGATAAAAAAATAAATAAACCCTGTTATATGTAAAAATGCATTTAAAGATTTTTTTTAAATTACCCCTAAAGCAAAGCGAAAAATCCACTAAAATGCTTGGAATTGCTGAGTGTGAAAGAAGAAAAGAAAGTAAAAGAAAAAACACATTATTACGAAACCAGAACAATAAAAGAACGGGAATTAAGTAAACAAAAGTTAATAATAATTGATAATGCATTTACATTTCTGATGACCAAATTTGAGTGGAAAGCAAAGAAGCTGGAAGAGCCTTCCACAAATGGGATTGTGTGAGAGACGAAACAGCATAGAACTTACAGTTCCATGTAACAATGTTACCAAAAGAAAAGCTCATTAGAAAAATTGATATGAGTGTATTTACAGAAAAGACACAAGACGGTGGTAAAGTGACTAAAGCCGAGATGCTAGGTCAGGACCAATAACATTGCAGATATTTCTTTGGATTTTAACAAGGATCTTTAACTAGATAGCAGGAGAACCAGACCATATACATTAGAAATGTTCTAAGCATGGATGAATGGTAGACATATAAATAAATTTCCTAGTATTATGGAGTCCACCCTTTTCTGATATAAATGGACTCGTCCTGCTGCCATAAAATAGCCACAGTCAGTCAGTCAGAGAGTCGAGGTAGAAGAACAGGTGGAGAGGAACAGGTAGGGAAACAGAGTGGAAAGTACATAGACACTGTGATTGAGTTGACGTTAGAAGTCAGTTACAAGGACGCCCGACTCTAAGGAAGTTTACTTCGAGACTGTATATAGCGATCTTTGATTTATACTATTCGGCGTTCCTGGATTTTACTAACAGCATTACCTTTTGTATTTTGCGTAAATACATTTAATTTCTTAGCTTAAATACTTGCGTTTGTCATTTATTGGAGACCGATTTTTCACGCGGAATCCACAACACCTAGTAGCGATTGATTTAATATAATAATATCTTTTCATGTCAGTGGAAAACAAAAGACGAAGAAGGTACAATGAGTCAATCTCCTGGATCCATAATGATAGAAGGCAGAAAGGATTCTCTCAGACAATTGATATATGCATTATATACACTTACCTGTATATTTCTAAGTGAGAATCTCTAAATAATATTTTTGACGTGGGTGTTGGATATATAATTGGTTTATTTCTGTTCAAAACAGAATATGATGTATTGAAAGGATTCCAATTTGTTAGAGAAGAAATAGCGTAAATGACACAATTGCTCTATTTGAAGAATATACAACTATTAAGCAAATACTCACATAAAGGAAAACAAAGATAAAAAAATAACTAATTATAGAGGAGATAGAGATAATAATATTAAAATGACATATTTATAAAACCGTTAATTTATAATAGAACATAATGAGAAGCAAAATAACAGCAAACATTGAGAACATAACCTAATCTGATCAGAATGAACATTAAATTTATGAGGAGAATTGTGGAACTTTTAAAAGATTGATGAAATGATGACAATTTAGAAAACATGAATAGTAAATTGGCAAAGCATAGTTAAATAAATAGCAGAGATAAAAGGGGTGATAAACTAAAATATTACTAACAAAGAATGACTAAAATAAACAAAACAATTACCAAGAGAAAAATATCTCCAAATCTGAGCAGACAAGAAAACATCAAATTTCAGAGAGGAAGTAATTTTAAAAACGTTTGTGGGAAAATGACAAACTAGAAAATAATTATTGCAAATTGGCAGACTGCAGTAAAAGAATGAGAAATTACAAATGTGAATAGAGAGAGCAGATATTCCATCAATTGAACGGATGAAAAATGTAATAATTACAAAGCAGTTAATATTGTAAGAATGAGTATGACAAACTGATTGTCAAACAAAAAAAAATGTCCAAATCAATCCAGAGAAGACATTAAATTACCGAGGGGAATAGAGAACAGTTTAAATCTCCACCAAGTTGATGATACTGGCTAAATCTGTCCTCAAGCTTATCTGTTTGAATTTTACCAGGTAATACGATATTTGGTCAGTTCTAGAATTACATGAGTAGTATGATGCAAAACTGTGAACGTTTCATTTGTTATCTTCCCATTATTTCCAACAATACTATTCCAAGATTCTAGCTATTTGCAGAAAACATTGAGAAATATATAATTGTCATCATTTACTTTAAGTGGATTAGCATATTCATTGTTAATCTGCCAAACTTTATATGGTATTTTAACAATATTGTCCTCAAAGTATAGAATGTATGTATTCTGCAACTTCTGCGAAGCTTTGTTTCCCTAATGTCAGCAATCCCTGAATAGTGAATTGGTTAAAAGTTTGCAAAACTAATGAAATATTCTGCCTTTCAAGACCAGTGAGGAATAGGACCTTTGAGGTCAATTCATAGCAATATTTCAAAACTGACTTAAATTCCTGGACATGAAGCTTCTCTAAAGTACAATAAGGGGCACTTGGGATATTATCTAAATCATGATTTCCATTATGAAAATATTTTGGGAATACCATGCATTTGCTTGGTTTTTTTACTTGATTCTAATGCATTTTAGTATACGAAGTGAATCAGATATGAGGAAAAGAGGTCTAGATTTCATAACTGAATGTGGATATAAAATTGAAAGTTTTGCTGGACTACAAAAGAAATCTACAGCTTTCTTACTTATTGCATTATCATCTGTTATCACTCTAAAGCCTTTCTCTTCTAGACGAATTATTCTATGTTTAACTATGTCAAATAAATTCTCAGCTTTAAGAAATGTAGTAAACATTCTTCTATTTTGAGAAAACACTGTTAAGCATAAAATCACATGCACTTGTCACAGACTCATTTCCATCTTTATAATCAAAATAAAGTTTAAGGAAAATTTCATCTACAAGTAAAGACAATATAATATTTTTTTCTTTTAGTAACTTATTTTTAATATGCATAAGAAAGCTGTTATCATGTTGCTCAACTATAGGAGGATTCATATAGGTTGATAAGGTTAGTCTTCTGGTGGCTGAATAACTAGGGAAAAACATTTTTGGTGTCTCTTAAGAGTTTATAACCTCTGGGGGTGCAGTTAGACAACAATGAAGAAAAAAAATCATCATTTCTGCTGAATAATCCAAATTACTCTATGTCATTAACTTTAGCTGCACATATATAAATGTAACTGCATAAAAGTATATAAACGACTCGCCTTGCACTAATAACAGAAAGGACATTACCAAATGTTCACACTTTGAGATTTGCTTTATATTCTTCTATGTCCATTTGTTCATGTTTTCAATAATAATTTCCAAAGAATTTGAATTACTTAAATGATCAGGAATCTCATATTTCCATATAGAATTACTTTCCACATTACCACAGTACATGTGTACTGCAAAATCAAATAACGGATTGAATAATTTGGGGATATGTAGATTTGATGATGCAACATATAATAAGTGTCTCTTGCTGCCCAATTATATTCCAGAAATTTCTATCAGGAAAATTTAATTTCCCCTCAATATCTTCAATACTGTGGAATTTCTTTTGCTTTTTGCATTCAAAGTCATCAGCAATACTTTGTACCAAAGTTGTTTTAAGGATAGAATTCTCTAGTTGAATTTTGCTGGACTCTGATGACTCTACAGAGGCAGTTAGTGAAGATACATATGAAAGTCAGTTTGGTAAAATTCTAGCACCTGCATGAAGACGTGGTTTCTTAAGATTAACAGTAATTGTGGTACCAGTTTTCTTATTGAATGCTGATGTTTCTAGCTTTATGTTCTCAGGTCGAAAATGCATTTCATATACCTAAAAAATGAATTAAAAATGCATTTCACATACCTAAAAATGAATTAAAAAGGCAATTACACACTATTTAAAACGCTTGTCCAAATCTAAGATAATAAAATAAAACTACAAACATGAGGGAAAGTTCCAGATGTATTAGGGAAAATTTAATTTGAAAAAATGTTATCCATATTTTCATCAAAAACTTCATTAAATTGATAAAATTTGCAGATGTTGTAAAATTCAGTAACAAAATTACAAAAACCATTTAGAAATACTAAACACACAGGCAAAATAATATGTAGACTTAAGCACATTTTATGCATACGTTGTGAACATTTTATGGAAATATTTTTTTTTTTGCAAATAAAGAATGCAAAAGTTTTATTTAAATTATGAAAATTTTCCTTAAGTATTTGTATCGAAAATTTTATTACAAAATGATTATTTTAAATCCACAGAATTCAATAAATGTTTTAATGGTGGAGACCATCTCATTATTTTGTTTCAATATCGTGACTTGTAAAGTCATGAAATTAATTTAATCAGTAAGTTTTAATATCTTTTTTTTTTACAAATAATATAAAAGAATCTAATATAAAAGAAATCATTCACTTAATTTTTGTTAGCTTCAAAATTTTCCCTTTAGGATAACGCGTATCCTTGCCTTTGAGAAAACCTTATCTTTTGGAAATGAAAATACATACTTTTGGTCCATTTTGATAATTTACTTCACATTTTAGGACAGTACAAATCTACGGCATTTTTGTTTACAAAACATAAAGATCTAGCAGTAAAGATAATTGGAAATTGCATTAAAAAAGGGAAATTATTCAATGTCATCAATAGAACGGATGAAAAATTTAATAGTCATAAAGAAGTTAATATTGTAAGAATGACTATGAGAAAAGATGATTTCCGATATCAGGGAAGAGTCAGATGCACCAAATGTCTAACTTGAGGTTAGTTCCAGTAACTGAATGATGAAATGCATGACAACATTGTATTCGTTATTGCAAGCGTGAGAATTTGGGTGTGATATCTAAAGAAACAAACCAGAAATGTTGTATGCATTCTCTCACCGACTGCAAACAGAACATAAAGACTAAAAATAACATTTTGGATGCAGAGCCTCATCACGATCTTACAGGCTGATAGTATATAATTAAATATTTTAGTGTATGAAATGTTATGCAGTGAAGATTCAAGTTTCATGTTATCATACAATCGACACTTCATTACAGACGTGTGTGTGTGTGAATGGGTGGCATAAAAGAAGAAAAGCTAACTCTTATCACGCATCGAGAATGTTAATCTCTTTAACCAATCCAACACAGATTTACGAGATAATCATTCTACTTTGACAAAACATCAAGACATATTTGACATAAACAGTGAACAATAAATAATCACTTCTCACCTGATGGAAATGTCATCATTTTGCCACAAAAGCATCTTTAGTTCGGGAATGAACATTTCTCAAGTAACCAAGTACTTAACTATTCGATATTATCTTCCAACAAATTTTCTTACTAACAGAGATCGATCTTATCTGTGTTCGGAATCTACAGTTTTCACAGCGGTCAGAGGAAGAATAATAATTCCATTCCATCGCGAATTGCTAACCAGATTTAGCAGTGAAGATTGATGCAACCAAAACGAAAGATATTTACTAAAGTCAGATTAATCTAACGAAAGATCGATTCCGCATTTTCGAAGCTACGAAGATTGAGTAGCGTTAAATTACTCATACTGGGACTATTCTGACTACCTTAAAATCTGTTTGGAAATCCTATCTATTATTAGAAAATGGACAAGACTTATGATCAGTATGAAAGTTTCACCCATCTCTGCTATCTGCTACACTGTGCTGATTTAATTCTAGCTATTATATATCTTAATAAGTCAAATAAATCGGAACTTTCAAAAGGAATTTAGAAGATCATTAACATATTTATTACTTTAACTTGAATTGGAAATTAATTAAATTAAAAATGATTCTTTAATCAAACTTAATCCCCGTCGGATTAATGAAAAAAATCTATTTCAAGTTAATAGCAGTGAAGATAGTGTTTATTTTTATGAGTTAATAAATATTTTATATTCCGTCGATTCTTTTTGTGATGCATATTTTATCGGCGTTAAACACTCTTCGCCTATTTTTGTGTTGTGATCTCAATTTTATTTCTCAAATGAATTTATGTTACAAAGATATTACTAAAAAATAAAAACTTTCCTAACAATTTTAAATATCATTTGAGAGATTCCGACCGTAGAGATTTTGTGAACCGTTTGATATCAGCGTTTATATTAGGCTGTTCGGAAAGTAGGTATTAATTTTGCTTATATTCCCCTTAAAGTTACGGTTAACCTATACATTAAATATTCAAATGGCCGGAAAGTAATAGCAGTTTATCGTTTAAGTTTAATTTTATAAAAAAAATGTAATCGTCTTCGATTTCAACGAATGCAACCGAAAGGGAAAACGAATTTTCAATTCCACTTTGAGATTTTCCTTGATAAATTTAAAAAAAAACTGTTTTCTAATTATTTAGTTTCGAATGTGTTGTCACTTACAAAAGGTTCTAGTAATCGAATCAAATAAAAATCTGTAGGTGCTCCATCGAGTGAATATGGAAACGTATTTTCAACTCTAACGATTTTATTTTTTCTTTGCCTTCTTTACAAAGTGTGACTTTGCATTGCCATTGCTAGGGAACCACATCTTTTCTGTTTATGAAAGAGCAATGCTCTTTAAACAATCAAATAGCTGGCAGGTCAACGGTGACCACCATTACATATATCAGGAGCTCGTAACCGACGACGCATTTCATATGTCGTTAGATGCAAAAAAAGGACCTTACTGGATCGGGTCTTGGCTTTGAGAGAGGCACTGAATTCTCAGTTTGCGATAACTACTAACATTTACCTTTTTAGTTGACACACAAAACCCCTTTTTCATCACATGAAACAATACACTATGAAAAATCAAAGTTTATTATTCCTGGTGCAGATAGTAGAACGTTGTGTTCAATTCATAAGGGACCATAATTCTCTCATTGCAAGTTTTTCCACTTTGAAATACACTTTATACGATACACTATCGGATAGATTTTAACCCTTTATTCTCAAGCAGGGCGATAAATCCAGTAAAACACAAAGATTGCTGAGTGTGAGAGAATATGAGAAAACATTAAGGAATAGGAATTAATTAGATAGAAGATGACAATTAACTTTGCATTTAAGTTTTTAAAGATAAAATTTAACTGGAAAGGAAAAAAAGCCGGAAGAGAATTCCACAAACGAGAAGGGCAAAAGAAGAAAATGTCAGCATGGAACTTATGGTTACGTCTGAAATTTGAACTGTAAAACAGTGAACCCTAACCCTACCAATCTAGTACTGCGCTTAAATTGATAAAGTGAAGATACCACAGAGAAATATAAACTAAATCTTAACGCAGTTTCCCACAATTCATTCTTTTTTCTGATAAGGTTGTTCGACTCATAATTCATAGTAGGGAAATACTTTCCAAAAACCATAATAGAATATTAATTTCCGAAAATCATGATATAAAGCGTAAGGAGTATAAGTCACTGTAAGTCATTTACAATACCAGAAAATGTTTCAGAAGCACCGAGAAGTGCCTGCTCTTTGATTTAAGAAGTAACCACACTTTAGACAATTCGAGTCACAGAAAAAAGTCTATGAGATATACAATCTATTATAAATGTGGAACTAGAAAGTCCCATTTGGTGTACTTCTTTTGAAAATAAACCCATTTGGCTTATATACTTATCTCGATGTATTGAACTTCACTATCAAATATATCAAAATAACATGAACTCATATTATGAATAAATAAACCTGGAAGCATGTCGCTTTCGTCATAAATACTAGAAAAAACTATAGTGAATCCAAACACGTAACCAGACAACTATGTTAGGAATATTGACGACATCAATCGGATTTTCTGAAAGAGACAGAATTAAAAACACGTGGTCCGTTCCATAATCAATTAAACATAAACTTTATTTAATCGATACGAAAATATTTGAATAAATTTATGGAAGGAAACAAAAATACTTGAGCTAATTTCGAAATCTTACTGTTGACGAGCAGATTTACGTACAGACATATTGAAAACGACCTAAACCGTAGATACAACCTCATGTAGATGGACAGACAGATATAAACAGGCCGAAATAGTTTGATATGAACAAAATGGAATAGATAATTTTATAAAGGAATTTGTTTCTCTGAGAATAAAGTCTCAGTTTTTATCAGAAATATTGGTTATCAATAATTTGTGAGCGGTCTTTTTAAGAATTAATTAACAAAGTTTAAAGCTTCATAGTTATTGATGTCGCTGAACAGAAGAAATTTTGCGTTAATTCTTGCTGCCTTTAGCAAATTTAACTTGGAAACTTAAATTAATAAAATAAGTAGTAATAGTAAAATAACTTTAATACTGTGAAAAAAATGACTCCTTTTAACAACCCTTTAATATTATTAATGAACAGAACAGAAATTATTATAAAGTGGGCAGATATTCAACTTTAGTTCCCGTCTTTAGCAGTGAATTTATCAGTTTGAGGTCAAATATTATACTTACACCTGTTTTGTTCGAATAGAAAAAGTATACGATACCTGATCATCATTCATAATCTAAACACATTTTGACATGAATCAATATACGCGCCTTCCAGTTTAGCTCTACATTAAATTACTATTGAAAAAACACTTTTCTTTTACTTCTTCGTCTTTGATATCTACATAGAAGTGGGAGGTTGGCTACTTCGATAAATTTGGTCAATATTCATAACATTTTATGATTATTCTCTTGACATTCGCTACTCTACATTCAATTATTATCTTTGTTAATTTTTTATGCTTTATACGCTTAATTTTTTCTTAAATTTATTTTTGTGAAATTCCAGTTTTTCCCTTGTTCTTAAGTTGCCAATGTTTAAAATTTCCTGCTTTGATTGTTCTGTAATTTGTAATACTATTTTTCAAAATAGCCACCGCTGTATTTTTAGTCACTCAGTAATTTAACAATATCTTGGTTTTTTTTTTAGATTATGTTTCTTATGACCATGACATTCATTATATCTTAAATAATATCAACACACACACAAACACATACACACACACACACACACACACACACACATATATATATATATATATATATATATATATATGGTTGGATTGGTGTGAGTTTGTAACCCTGGATTTCACGCTTTTGCGATCGTCAGAGTTTGTCTGACGATCGCAAAAGCGTGAAACCCAGGGTCACAAACTCACATCAATCCAACCAAATATGTTAGCTCTATCTCTGATATTGAGCGCTTTCTAATAAGTACCGCGCATAAAATATATAAATAATTATATATATATATATATATTTATTTATATTTATATACACACACTTTTCACACGCACACACACACACAGACAGACAGACACACACACACACACACACACACATATATATATATATATATATATATATATATATATATATATATATATATTTAATGAAAAACAGACCACTTTAAGGTACCATTACAATAATTTATTTCACCAAAATCCTTTTAAAGGACTCCGGATCATCAGGTAACACTTCCAACAACGAAATGAAAGGAATTGGAACTATTACCTGATGATCCGGAGTCCTTTAAAAGGATTTTGGTGAAATAAATTATTGTAATGGTACTTTAAAGTGGTCTGTTTTTCATTAAATATTAGCTCTGGATTCACATTGAGCTCTCAGGATTTCATCCTCCTTGGAATTACCCATACGGTTTACCAAGTTCTTCGTAACTTAATTTATATATATATATATATATATATATATATATATATATATATATATATATATATATATATATATATATATATAAGGTTGCAAATATTGTTGTGGTTGCTATAAGGCTTCGCCTTTTTTTAAATTTTCCAGCTTACGATCGGATCCATGTTGTTTTTTCTTTTAAATTTCACACATGGTCAGCAAGTTTGGCAGAGCACTTAAGACTTACTAGCTTAAATAACGACCTATGATTGTACCATCTACGTTTGAAAGTACCTTCAGTACATCCTATGTATGTTTTATTCTGGCCATTAATATTTGTTACTTCTGCTTTATAAATTATTGCTTAAGTAAAAATTTGTCACTTAGTTGATTGATGTTACCTTCAGAATAAGAAATCCGATGAAAAATGCTCGATTTGTATGGTAAATTGGCATAACAAATATATTGAAACAGATAAAAGCTGAAATTGAAATGTTATATTTATCATATTTAAAACATATTTGTAAAGAACGCTGAAAATTAAAAGAATGATTCAAAATGACTATGACATGGCGCTTTTAAATATCATTCACGACATTCCGGAATTGATAGAAATTGTAACATTTAAGAAGGCTTGAATCAAATTCTTATTTCTGTCATTTTTACTGCAACAAACACTTGAAGTCGATCTCGATAGAAATACTGTCAATAAAAATATGGGAAGATAACGGCTAGACTGGAGTAAAATGATAATACCTATCTACAAAAATCAAGCAGAAAGCATTCTTCAAGCGAAAACTTTAAATAAAGTATTGAGTTTAATAATGATTATTTTGTTTAGATTATATAATACATCGCATTGATAAGGAGTCAGACACACACGCACACAAATACATATATATATATATACACACGCATATATATATATAATTGGGCAAATGTCTTTTAAAAAAAGGGAATAATTTTGAAACAGAACGGTATGAAAATCACAAAACTTGTCATGGTCTTGCCTACCTTTGATCTTTGGCAAGTGTTCATCTCAATACGTCAATACTAGAGAAAGTGTTAAGGGAAAGAGTTGAATATTGCTTCGATTTCTTAACTACAAATGACATTTCTATTTTCTGTGAGAATATTTTGGATTAGTGTTTGGAGAACGGTCAGTGTATCTGTTAGAAAGTGCAGAAGTTGATTATCATTTCAGTCACCATTACAAGGAACTGAGATTTGAAATTCATTTTTGTGTCCCTTGGGGAATAACTATCATTGATTAAAGAAGACAGAAGATGGTCTTTTCAAGAATCATTTTGACTTGAAGTGATACTATAGATTGATCATGCAGGAATGGTCTTTCTAAATCAAGTCGGAATCAAGAAGGAAAATAATATATTAAAACATGTAGACAATGTTTAATAGCCTTCTATTTGACTAATTCCTCTTTCATCTTATTGCATCGTTCAGGAAGTTTTTAATTCTAATGCATCTAAATAACGAGCCTGTTTAGTAAATAAACAATAGACTTTTGATGAGATTTCAACCCTAATTTCTTATTGTTTAGGAAAGTGTAAAAAAAATGCCTTACTGATGAGGCAACGTCTCCCTACAGCAGATATAGTCCAGATATTTTGTTTAATTCTACACCATACTGGTTCTTTATACCTATAGAAATAATAATTGCATTTACTCGAATGTCTTAGATGCAGTCTAAAAAAGTCTTATATAAATAATATTAATCTTTATTAGTTTTTCTTTCGGCCTATTTTTCCAATTTTTGTTGAAAGTCGCTTGTAACAGTCGGCGAAGGGCCCGTTTTCGGTGTTACTAGACTTAGACGTAGTAGTAGTAGTAGTAGTAGTAGTAGTAGTAGTAGTAGTAGTATAATGGCAGAGCTTCTTTCTTTTACGTGCCGGGACGTAGGCGATCATGGCTCTCCGTTTCCTCCTGTAGCTCTCAATAAGCTTTGACTTTTTGTTATTTCTCCCAGACCCTCTTATGACATCCACTTGCTTAAACCCGTTAAGTATGTCACGCATTACCTTCCCTTGTCCCTCTTTCCCTTTATCCGCCCTGTGAGTATCAGATTTTCCAATGTCTCGTTTCTTGCTACGTGACCCAGAAATTTCAGCTGCCACTTCCTTATGTTAAGTATGAGTGTCCTTTTTGTTTGTATCCTCTCCAAAACCTCATCGTTGCTCACATGTTCGTTTTATGGTATCCTCAGCATCCTTCTGTAGAACCACACCTCTGTTGCTTCGAGTCTCTTCTTCATCTTTGAGGAAACTGTCCAACATTCGCTGCCCTAAAGGAGGACAGATATCACGTAGCAGTTCAGTATACTTCTTCTTTGTGACCAACGAAATCCTCCTGTCCCATAATACTCTACCTAGTTTTTGGAATGCGTCTTTGGTCATCCCAATATGTATTGAAGTCTCTGCATCATAATTATCGTCCTATATCAGAACACTTCTCAGAAATAGTGCTAAATTATGAGAATTTTAAATCTTCTTTAAAATATAAAAATAGACATTTATCACACACACACACAATATATATATATATATACATACACAATATATATATATATATATATATATATATATATATATATGTAATTGTAATGTGTATGTGTGTGTTCAGTTGTAATTTCTGTGAGTCTTATAGCACGTGACGCTTTAGGATTAAGGAAGCTGCACGTGTTCCCTTTAGCAACACTGTAGATGTCTAATGAAATTTTCCTCTAAGAGGTCACATGTCGCTATATTATTACTTGAATTTCTTCCAGGTTATTGCTTGTTTGGTTGTTTTCCTTGTTTGTACATTTCTTTGAATTATATTTTCTTTTTCCATTTCCCTTTTGAGTGATATATTTTAATTTTTTCTTTCTATTCACGGCGTATTTCCTTTAATAAATCACACGTCAGTATGAAACGTGGACCTTTTTCACTGAGACCAGCAGTCAGCAAGATGATTCCTAATTATGTTTTTAAGTAGATTTGAACTCCTACACTTTATTGTTGAAAGCCTCCAGAATTATCCAAATGAGAAAGTTTTATTAAAGAAATACGAACAGATTGTGACAAATCGACTATGTGAGAGGAAAAAAACAAGATGTGAAGCAATTCGAACAAGACTCAATGTAGATAAACTTTAAAATTGGCTAGTGCTTATGGATAAGCTTTTGTAAATTAATTTTTATATCACTGTACCAAGTAGTATTGTTCCTAGGAAAAGCAGTCGCGAGTTCGAATGTAATTGAAAGTTTATTCTTTATTTCCAATCATATTTTACACTTGAGAAAAAAAATCAAGAGATGCTTTAAAAAACAAGAAAATAAGACGAGAATCTAGTCACAAATTCATTATATGTTTTGAAAAATATCTATCTACATAAAGAAATACAATAGTACTTATTTGATACAACAAATAATTACTGTTCACCACATTCTTCTTTTCTGGTAAGATATGTAATGCAGTAGTGAATATTAATTATATCAATCGAACATTAGCTCCAGATTAACAGCTATGTGTTGAGCGAAAGGATGGGTCTAATTATCGATATATATATATATATATATATATATATATATATATATATATATATATATATATATATATATATATATATATATATATATAATCAGCGTGCTTTTTCTTTATTATTTTACCAATATATTGGTCATTCCTAGTCTTAGCTGGTTTGGAGCTTTAGCTTGCCTTATCTACGAACAATTCTCTTAATTAGAGAGTGCAAAACAATATCATTTGCAGTATTTTTGCAACTCCTCAATACAATTCGTCTTTTCAGTAGTCTTTTTTATTTGGAGTAAATAAGGACCGAAACGGCATTCTGGCCAGACTAGATGCAACATATATATATATACAAAACTGTTAACTAAATATCTTTTCTGCAAATGAATAAGAGGCTGACGAGTGTTGTGAGATCATATTACAAAACACGGCTGATATAGTGTTGATAAAAATGGATGCAAGAAAATATTTTACGATTAACTCCTTTAGGTTAGTTTTATAAGTTAACTCTAGTTGACAATGTAAGGTGATTGTATCTTGCCAATGTTACAAAAAAAATAATCTCCATACGATCACGTAGGCTGATACTGTCGGAGGTCGTGGCAAAATCTGCCTCATAGATTATTGATACCTCACATATAGAGAAAATGTACCTGATTTCTCCTATAGTAACTTTTCATTTTCTACCATATATTTTGGAATTGCTCTCTAGTCTGTTTTATTAAATTACAAATCAATCATCGACCTCTTTTTACCTATTTACACGTCGTAACGATTATGGACATTCATTTTTCGACATGGATTTTGGACTGCTCATTTTTACTTTTCTTCATCGACAATTAGCACCTCTTGGTTTTACGCTCTGATTTTTCAAATGTATACGTTATAATATTATGTTAGTTTTTTTATAACAAGAAATTAAGGTAAGAAGAGAGTAATGCGCCAATCTTCAAAAGGCTAGGGCGTTTCTGCCCTTAAAATCAACATTTGATATCAAACCCTTTATCTTAGTTTGAACACGGATAATTGGAGCTGATAGGTTACTTGTAACAAACTAATTTGTAAGCTATTCTTAACTATGTGTTTTTTTGTTTGTTTGTTTTTTGCTGGGGGGGGGTTGTAAAAAAATGAATATGTTTGAATTTTCGAAAATTCAACGCCTAAAAGCCAAGAGTGCTTTCTTTTTTTATCACCTTTTGCATTCGTCGATTCCAAGTTTCTTCCACCAAAAGGAAATGCATCAAAAACGGGTGTCGCAAATGTGAGTGTTCAGTTTTAGTTCTTCACCCAAAAGGCAAATCGCGAAATTATATCAGGATTACAACATTTAATCTTAGACAATCATCTGTATAAACGGCATATTTTTCTTTGAATTTCTGAGATGAAGAATTATTATTATGCACTAATTTATTCGAAGATTTTCCTCGTTTTGGTTGTTATAGTCACTTCACCTCAGACAATAGCAATAGATTCTGCACTCAGTGAAACCAGCTATAGAGTTACCAGAGAGACCTACTAACCATGTGGGGGGAGGGGAGATTGACGTTTCAACTCATATCGGTGCCGATCCCAACAGGCAAACATATGTCGGTGTAGCTGTACCTGATACGCATGCGAGTGAAAAAAAATCAATGTAGAAATGGAAAGTAAGGCCCACGTTTGGATGAGAGTTCCGGGGTCACATACACACACACTGGCCGATAGCAATTGATGCAATCAAGAGTCAAATAAAATGAAATATTTAATATTAAATATGAGAGATTAAGGTTAATTATTAATTCAAGTAAAGTAGGTTGTTGTTTTTTTATCGGGAATTTTAACATTTATTTTGTTCAAAAATTGAGTTTATATCTGCCTGATTAAGAAAGGTCTTTAAGCGGACAGATATAAACGCATCTTACAAATAATTCTAGACTTTGTCGTAGAAGTGACAGCCGGAATTAAATGGCGATAAAATGATAAAAAAAGTAGATACTAGTCAGAAATTTATAATAATGACTGACAACACGTAATCTGATAAAAATATCGCTTACTTTGTACTTTAATTTCTCTTTAAATGAAACTCATAAAAGGAAAAAAATGATCTGCAGAACGATGCTGATTATGCCATGATCTCATCAATTTTATGGAAAATGGAAACCAAAAAGAGCAAAAAAAAAAAAACATTTACACATAATATCAAAAAGAGAACTGAAATTTCTAGCACACATAATGAGGAGAAAAGGCTTGGAGAATCTGACATTCACAAGATATACTGAAGGCAAAATTCGTTGAGGTAAACAGCAAGTGACCTACCTAACGAGCTTGGGTAATTGAATAGCATAATAAGGACTGAAAAGTTTAGTAAAGATAAAATATTACATAAAGATATGAAAGATAGTAAGTTGTGGAGGACCATGATTACTCATACTCTGAAGTGACATACCAGATTAAAAGTATAAAACATTGAAAAAAGCATTCAACTGATTTTATCCTTAATTTAAAAAGAAAAGAATTCTGTAATTCTCGAATTAAAACATTCTAGGTGTCAGCTTCTTCTGACGAATATCTTTTACAGAATACATTTCTTATAATTGTCGCTAATCTAAAATTTATGAGAAGAAATCTCTACCGAATTCTTTTTCTCATCTCCAAATTATCGCTCTAAGAATAATTAGAAATTCCCAGAAGACAACCTCTCAACTTCAAGGTCTTTCGAAATAAAGTAATTATCATCATTAATAGCTTCAAGATTGAAATGTATTTTTTCCGTTTTCTTAAATTTAATATTAAAAATAAGGCCTTGAAATATAACGTCTACAGGATAGACCACTGAGGATTGACTGTAAGTTTGAAATTAATTTGATAAAATTCCTAAGTGGGAAGTAGCCATTAAAGATTGAACTCACAAACAAAAATCTGTAAAGCTAGCTCTCACGCTAGAGCAAACGCCATTGACAAAATAAACTAAGGATAAAGATATCATATGCTTTATATTTTTGTTATAATTTTCGAATAAATAATCATATATAACATTTTACATTAAACATGATGAATAGAACTCTTTAATAAAAGGTTGAAAACGTTAAATTTTGAACTTAGACATTTTTGTTATATTTTGAGATTGCGTCCACAACAAGAATTCGCAGATCTGAGTAATAGAATCGTACTGCGTTATAAATACCCATATGAATAAAATGAGGGAGTTGAAAATTATCTCTACTGAGAACTATGCATACGATTCCGATTTGATCATACAAACAATTGGTGCTGAAAAGATCTAGGCTGGACCAACAAGAGATTAAAAAGTATTCATAACAGCTGACCAAATGATAAATCATTTGGCCAGTTGTTAGGGATTTTGAAATGTTTAACACCCACCCATAGAGACTTGAATAGAATAAAAATTTATAAGGAATCTTGGCCAGAATACCAGATGTCGTCATCATAAACAAAATAATGGGCTGAGAGAATGGATTTCGCAATTTCACCTGTCCTTAGACTTACATTGAATGAAAATGACAAATCATCTATTAGGATGGTGCAAAAATAATGTCGTTTTCTCACATATGTTACTATGTGAGAAAGCGACATTTATTTGCGCATCAATCTAATACATCTCGTAACATGATCTTTTAGAAAAATGTGGGACATTAATATAACAAACGTTTTTACCATTGTTGGACAATTCAAGTAGCCTCACCAATCCTTTTTTCCGATCTCTCCAAGTGCTCCATGTCTAGAAACTCAAATTCCACAAGTATTTCCAACTCTTTAGTCCTCTTTAGACCCGATTTATTTAGGAGTGAGTGGAGGATAATTTACCGAGAGACTTAACTGTTCATCTAACAAAAAAAGAAACAGTGAAAGAAACTGATGGACGCTGGACAGTTTAAACAAAAATGATGGTGACTTGTACCTGTCGTTGTTGGAACACTTGGGGTAGCCTAAAAACAGTCAAGTGAAAAATTTCAAACTCGAGATCGAAAGGTGAATGAAAAAAGTACAAGAAAGAATGTCACCACCGATAAAGTCGAGATTTTTAGGAAAATATCAAATAGATTAAAAGACTACAAAAAATAGACAAAGAATGCGTTAACTGAAGCGACAAAGATCAGGATATTAGTTCTAACAGCTCAGTGAATATCAATTCTTGAACACAAGTAAAAGAAGTAATCAGAAAAAATGAATATTGCAGTATTAGACAATGTCAAGGCTGACAGTAGAAGTAAAAGCTTTGATGTTACTACCTCTATAGCTGAGATAGTTATGGGGGAGTTCTTGCTCAATTTTTTATGCATAATATATTCCACTACTACATATCATGACATTCCATTCGTGAGATATTTAAAATAACATGATGGGACTCGGAAAGAAACAGTCATGCTTTTAGTGAAAATTTTAGTTCAAAGTGAGTGTAAACAGGGTCAGATGGAGTTCAATCTCCGTTAGTAGTTACGCCACTCCATAAACCCGAGTAAACTAAGGAAATAATCACAATGCCATATGTTTGTGGAAAATTATGGTTGGAAAATGCCTCATGTGAAACGAAGTGATCAAATTTGCAAACAAAATTTGCCTCATGTGGAATAAGGAATAATGAAAACTTCCTGCCAAAACGCCAATTAACTCTGGCAAGGCTTTGCGACGTACTTACTGATTTCTGGAATCCAAACAAGATAAAAATTCTTTTCGTACTACATATGTCTGGAAATGATGAAACAATTTAATATGAACGAAAAAGTAACTTACCTGGGTCAATCATGTTTTATTTCTTTTAAAACAATTCCTTTTGCGACCACAATATTTATCCCAACTTTAATCTCACTTTTCAATTCTTTTTTCAAAATCCACTTTCTACATTGCCATTAGTTGCCACGTCGTATTCGCCTTTATTTTCACCGTTTTCAGACTATCTGAAATCTCCGTGCATTCCAAAGGTATCTTAACTTTGGATAAGGGCATAAATCAGAGAGTGAGTAAACTGGACAAGGTGTGACTGGCACACAAGGGTAATGCGATAACCCTGCACCACACACGAAGAATAGATGGAAATATTCCAAATGGTGAGATATTATTTTTGAAAGATTGTCGCAATGTCAATTGCTGATTTCATTTCAGCTCGCAGGAAGCATTCAATATTTGGCAGCAAAATCTCATAAAGATTTCGCTCAGGTGTAATTCCACAGAATAAAATTTGCCCTTTTTTTTTACTCTAGAAAATCTGTAATTTTGTACAGAATCCTCTAAGTGCATGTTTGGCAATATAATTACATTATATTTTGTACTTAACCAAAATGTAATGTTCAGTTGCTAAAATAATGACATCTTTTTTTGTCGTTATTTTTCCTCTTTATGTAATCACTGTAAATTTGACGAGAGTTGAAATAGAGAAGAATAGATTAAATTGTGAAAACGAAATTTACAAATTAATGACTTATGTTGAATATGTGACAATAAATATTAAAAGATACGTTTCGGAAACCATAAAGATTTGTTTTGAAGAAAATTCAGTTAAAAATGAATAGGCATAGAATTAGAGAGAATCAAATATAATTAAAACTTGCATAATAAATACTTTTCTGGCATAGACTTGCTTTCGCTTTTTTTCTCCTACTATTTTTGTGAAACTTTGAAAATATTCTCTTTTATAACAGAGGAATTGGGTAGATATGAGAAGACTGAGAAAGAGAGAAATATTGACAGATAAAAAAAGAAATCTCTATCTATAAAAGGCAGGCTGTGTGTGTGTGTCTGTGTGTGTGTGTAACGAATGCACGGCCGCAATTCTCGATGGATTTGCACCAAAATTTACATGCACATGCTCCAAGTTAGTGAAAAGGCCAAGACCGACTTTGCATTTCCCAACTCCCATCGATAGTGGAAATAATCGATTTTTCATGCTTCTGCGGCAGTTTTCATGTAGTTTGCGGCCATTTTCTACTGGCCAGAGTGAGAGTCTATATTTTGCTGCCACGAATAGGCAGGAAGATTCTATTGGCCAGCGTGAGAGCCAACAGCTGACTGACACGAATATTAACTAGCATGCTAGCATGCCAAAAAAATCGATAGCTGCATTCGTCACAAGTGGGAAAAATTTAAATCTGCATGGCACTTTACTCCAATTGGCTCAACGTTTATTTGGTTCCTTCAACCTCATAACTACGATTGGTTGCATGGTAGACGCTACTCCTCTGTTCATACCTACATTTCTCGAACTCGAATACGATTTTCCGTTGTGTTCTCTTTTTTTACACTACTAAAACGCCACGCGATGGCAGCCCCCATAGTGGACAGATCCCTAAACCTGACACTGCTATAACTTTTACTGTTCTTAATACGTGAGTTCGTTCCTTTTTTCTTTTTTTCATAATGCCACTAAAGAAGAGAATCCCACTGGGTCGGCTGAGCACTAGGTCACGAAAACAGAGGGCTTTGAGAGTCAGTAAGAGTGTGGATGAGCGCAGGGCGCGGAATTCCCGTAATGCAACAGATATGGGCACGTCTAGGTCCGCTGAGAGTGTGGATGAGCGCAGGGCACGAAATTCACGTAATGCAACAGCTATGGCCGCGTCTAGGGCGTCAGAAACACCACAGCAACGGATCCTTAGGCTTGAAGGTAACAATAAACGCGGAGATGCTCACCGGGGTATCACTAGCCTTTGTAAATCATTTTGGCTACGCCGAGCTTTTCAGTACGATCCTACTGTTAGTTACAACTCCCGATCAGATATACTAATTGGTTCTATGAACCAGGCCTGTCGGCAATGTAGCGACCTAAAATGGACTGGAGAAACTCCTGGGTTGTGCGACTCAATTGGCAAAATACATTTACCCCCAATTAGGGAACCGCCTATTCTCCTAAAGAAGTTACTTATGGGTACGAATGCGGTTTCAAGTGCTTTTCTAAAAAATATACGTAGGTACAATTGTGCTTTCCAAATGACTTCGTTCGGGGCTGATGTAGTTAAAGAGTCTAGGTGGATGCCCACATTTAAGGTACAAGGCCAGATTTACCACTTGTTTGGCTCGCTACTACCTTAAAACGAACAGTCGCATTCATTCCTCCAATCTACTTCATTTCTGATTACAATCAGCAGGCTGATGTTAGGTGCGGCATTTTTTCCTCCCACCGAAGCACTCCTGCGCATACCGTTGACAAAGATCTCCTGCTTGCCTTGCAGAATATGCTCCATGAATGCAATAGCTATATTCGGAGCTTTAAGTACACTGTAGAAACCTCATCTAGCCCCGATATTTCCATCATTATCGATGCAGATAAGAGGCCTTCGGGCGAACACTTACGCCGTCAACATGCTCCCTCATGCAATGAGGTTGCCGTGCTACTCCATGATGATCAACATAAACCTCGAGATATTGTTCTTTACTGTCGGAACAGCCAATTACAACGCATAAGTGAAACCCACCGCTGATATGACGCACTCCAGTACCCGCTTCTTTTCCCATATGGAGACAATGGGTATCATGTTGGGATTCCTCAGTACGGGCCTGGCACTATCTCATCGGTAACCACGAAAACTGTGCCCTGTATGTCATTCTACTCATACCACTTTATGAGAAGAGTTGGCTTCATTAATCCATTGCACAGGGCTCAGGATCTTTTTCGCCAATTTTCAGTTGACATGGCTGTGAAAATGGAGTCGGAGAGATTGGGCTTCATTAAACTGACCCAGAAAAAGCTTAGGTGTGACAGCTATATCCACCGACAAGATGGGATTAGGAATGAGGTAAATCCCCGCAACCTGGGGAAGGCTTGCATTTTGTCATCATCATTTACAGGGGGTCCACGATATATGCATGCGCGTACGCAAGATGCTATGACTTACGTACGCCATTACGGTCGTCCATACCTCTTTAACACGTTTACCTGCAACTCTAAGTGGGTCGAAATTACGTCTGAATTATTAGGTTGGTGCAAAAATAATGACGTAATAATGTCGTTTTCTGACGTTAAAAATACGTATTTGATTACAAAAGACCAAATATTTGGCCCTGTTAGGTGCGATATGTACACCATCGAGTGGCAGAAAAGGGGTCTTTCTCATGCCCATATCCTTATGTGGCTCACAAACAGAATTTATCCGACTACAGTGGACGATGTAATTTCAGCCGAAATCCCGGATCCCGTTCTCGATCCACAATTTTACGAAATCGTAAAGTGCAACATGCTTTATGGACCCTGTGGACCTGGGTTCGAAACCTTCTCTGCCTGCCATAGAAATAATACATGTACTAAGAATTTTCCTAAAAAATTTTACTGACGATACCTCAACCGCAGGAGACGGTTAGCCCCTTTACTGAAAATGTGGGCTTCACCGTTAACATTAAGGGGCATAGCGTAGACAATCGGTGGATTATGCCGTACTGCCCACTTCTTTTGAAAACTTTTAACGCGCATATAAATGTTGAATTTTGTAATTCTGTTAAGTCTATAAGGTACATTTGTAAGTACGTGAATAAGGGTTCAGACGCAGCCATGTTCACACTCCAAAACGCCAACTGTCGCGATGTGGTATCGGAGTACTTGGTGGGTCGTTAAGTTTGTAGCAATGAAGCTTTTTGGCGAATTTTCGGTTTTCCACTTCATCAAAGACATCCTGCTATTGTGCAATTGGCTGTTCATCTAGAAAATGGTCAGCGAACCTATTTCACGGGGGAAAATGCAGCCGAGATTGCAATGAATCCAAAGGACACTACGCTTATTGGATTTTTAAACTGTGCTGTCACGACACGTTCGCTCAGACACTCCTCTACCTCCAGGTTCCTTCCTACAATGTTTGGTCGGAAAATACTTGGGTTCGAAGAAAAACGGGCCAGGACGTTGAAGGACAGCCAGGAGTAAAATGGGACAGCTGCTTAGGTAGAGTTTACACCGTACCACCAAGCCAGCAGGAGTGTTTTTACCTCCGACTGCCCCTGCATGAGGTACCTGGGCCGCAGAGCTTCCAAGATCTCTTAATTGTCGAAGGTTATGTTTACCCTTCATTCCGTGAGGCCTACTTTAGGCGCGGTTTCTTCAAGATGACACGCAATGGGATTCTTCCTTAGCAGAGGGCATCCTTTTGAGATCTTCTGGCTGTCTCCGGTATCTGTTCGCAATTCTTCTTCAAAGGTGCGAAGTAACCAAATTCTTTATGGGAGCGCTACAAAGATCACATGTCAGAAGATTTCCTACGTCAAGCTCAGTCCCATAATCCTGACATCGAGGTTACATTTCGCTAGGTCTCAGTTAGGCTTAGGTAGGCAGTTTAATTTGAGTCCAATCCTAACCACGGTTAGGGGGGTGTAGTGTCAAAAAGGCTGGCACGTGCAACTCGATCACCTACGCCAGCCAAACTCCCAGCCCATGCGTTCCCGCTGCAACACTGATTCCGCAGAACTGGGTTGGGTGTGAAAAATTATATGTTGTTAACATTCTTTTTTCATTCGGTTTTCCAGTTACGAGTCCTTTTTAAAGCTGATCGTTTTGTGTTCATTTTGTTTAGTTCTTTTTTCGTAACACATTTAATGTTTAGCATAGAGCTTAGAAAAAATTCGCAGTGTTAGATAGGCAAGAAGTAAGGCATGTAGCAACATCAGCGCGGCAAAGGGCACCCCTTTAAAGGCACGGAAGGGCAAAAATATAGTGATAGCGATTGCTGTATGTGCCGTACGATTTTTAATCAAGCATGGGCAACGCCGGTCCATGCTGCTAGTATATAGATAAAATGAGAAACATATTCATTAACGAGTTATTATTCAACAAAGCCAAAACATTGTAAATACTACGATAAACTCGTGAAGGTCTTTCAAAGAAACTAGGGCATTTTTGTATCTGCTTTTAAAATCATTACGTATTTATAAAATTATAACTTTTTTGTAAATATTCTCATATTTATATTTACTCTTTGTGTGTCACTGGAGAATGACTGTAATTTTCTTGTTAATTTTCGAATCAGAGGCTCAATTAGTGCTGATAAGAAACCATTTCTCTCGTTTCTTCTGAAAACAATATTCCTTGTTGTGGAAGCGAGAAGCGCCGTCTCGGATGACTCTGACGTGTTGTCTCCGATCAGGCGAGACGAATGTGTTGTGACAAGGACAATTTTTATTGGCAAGAGCATTGGTCACTGGCATGAACTGACGACTTAAAATAATTTAAAGAACAGAATTACTTAAAATGTATGAGGATCTAATTTCGCCCCTTTGGCAATGAAGGGAGATTACGCTCATTTAAGATTATACAAACTGTAGTGTCTCGGATGCCGCTGATGCAGCACCAAATTGCAATAAACGTACCTCTACGTCTCCAGGTTGTTTAATGATTGACTATTCTCTCAGGCTTTCTGTTGATTGAAAGGATCTCTTATATCGAAGATAAAATCAAATAAATAAATCTAATAAATATTTAACACTTCCACTTCCACTTTTTCGGAAATTCCGATTCAGTTATTTACTATTTATACAAGAAGCTGGATGGTATTTGCTTTCGATCCATTATTTTTCAGCTTAACTACAAAATGTTGTATATCTAATTCGATTGTAAAATTTAATCAATCTCTCTTTCCTTCCAGCAAAGTAGAGAGTGATAGCAAACGGCTGGTTTATATCCAGCTTTCCGAATGTTCAAAGATAAGATTCCTAGTCTCTTTCGTTATCTTTGAAGAACCTTTTGCCTCTCTTCAATTGATATTTGGGTTACTCACCTTCAACAAAACAACAACGCTACAACAAATCTCCAGATTTTTAACCGGTACGTGTAGAAGGCGAAAAATGACCCCTAACTTATGTACACAATCTTTTAACCGGGAAATCAGCAGATGGATAAGTTTTAGACATTAATCATACTTAGGGGTTTAGTTCTAGGTTCGAACATATCTTTCTCGCCCTGTGTCAATATATTAAAATATATACCCTCTGGAACACTTTTGTTTAGACGTTCGTTAAGTTGTATAAATTATTTACGAAAAACACTTGCTTTCGACACTTGTTATCAAACTGATAATGCTAATGATCCGATTAACTCTTCAGGAGATTAATGCCAAATAAATACATTTCTATTTGAAAATTGAATTATCCAATCTTTTCACTAATTGAAAATATAGTCGTTGTTTGATGTGATTTTATAACACTTGAAATGGGCATCAGAAATTAAGACTTCCTCTGTCTGGTTTCGTAAAATTCGACGCAACATTTGGGAGAATAGTAGCATTTTAAGAGGAGTAAATAAGTTTATCTATCGTCCGGCTCATACCCCTTCCTGGTCTTTCCATTAGGAGCAGAGGTTTTCCCCTTTTATCTCTGTTTAAAATTGGGTTTCTGTTTCCTTCTAAAGTCTACTCCGACTCTATACTTTTAACGAATTATTCCCTAATTAAATCTTGACCTCTTCAAGTTTAGAATTAGATGGTATCTTTCCTGTATAACTCTAAGAATTTCACTTCTTGCTCTTTTTACACTAAGACAAATCCATGCAGTAAACCTCTATCTGAGTGGATCTCTTGCCTTGTATTGGGTGAATACTAGTAAATAAATAACTCTAGCAGTACGAATAAATAAATAAAAAATTAGTAAAAACATGAATGAGGATGAGATAGATATTGAACTGAAATAAATGTGTGTGCATCATTCATCTATAAATAGACGAATGAGAAGAAATTGTGATATGAAAAGATTGATATTATTATGAGCGGACTCAATTACACAATGGGTATCGATCTACACAGATGAATGTGAACAGACTAAGATAAGCAAAAAGAGTCTAAAATAGATAAACATTTCCTTAACTAAAGTTAATCGCAAATACATGTATCAAAATATTAACCTCACTATGGGTTACACGACCTTCAGTTTATATACAATATTTTTGGAGCTGATAAACATTCAGGTAAAATCTAAAATGTAATATTCTTCGATCCAACGTGAATTTCAGAGAATTTACAAATATTTGTCGGGAAATTCTTGAGATTGCAGAACGTATATTTTAATTTAATCGAATTCACATGGAACAAAATTAAGACTTAACATTCTCTCTCAAACCAATGTATTTACGTTCTTTAACAAGACCTAAAATTCATCCTATCCCTTCCTGTATTATCCATATTTGTCTGCTTTACTATTTGATCTAGCCCTTGGTAGCCACTAATGGCCAGTTACGCGATCATTTCGACCATACTTTCCGCTTGGTGCATAGTCGATAGCGGACACCGCAGTTTTCACTTTCCTTTCCTGATTGAATTACTGACACCATAGACAATTTAGTATCAATGGCGCCATATGCATTTAATTCCGTTTTGCATTGTTTGAGTTTATGATACAATTGTTGCCGTTTTCCTATTTCATTCGCCTCCGGAATTTAATTTTCGTTTTACTATTTCATTATAATTTGATGCTAATTTGATAAAAGTATCTCATTCTTCTGTAGAAGACGAGTTAATTCCCAATATTCCTTGAACTTGGAGTAGGGTATGAGAAATGGTAGCATTAATGGTCATATATGATGTCTTGTCTTTTCCTTAATATAAAAAAACAAGTATTCCTTAATTGAAAGATTGACTCACAGAATGTTTCCACCGCCTATATTTCAATGCGTCCTCTAGCCAAGGTAGGCTTAATTTAATATATTTTCAAGTACAGGTATAGGGGAGAATTTAGAATTCAAGTAAACATGTATCCAACAAGAAAAATGACTGTAATATACTATTCCTACAAATTCTCCTTACTAGAAAATATTAACACTATGGTGGCTAAGACACTTGCATAATCCCTACTAACTCCAACCAAGATTATAATCAGAGATTATAATCCTAAAACAAAAACACTTTCTCTACTTGGAGAAGGCACGCAATAGGCTTCCATAATCTTTGAATGCATTCCACAAAGATTACTTACATATTTCGCAAAGTTTTCCAAAAGTATCGAAATATTTGTTAACTCACAATGACATATATATATATATATATATATATATATATATATATATATATATATATATATATATATATATATATTCACATATGTATGTGTATATATAATATAATAGATTATATATATATGTGTGTGTGTGTGTGTGTGTGTGTGTGTGTGTGTGTGTGTGTGTGTGTGTAAATAGAAAGAAAGAACAGTAAAATATATAATCCGGTGTTATAGATATTTTTATTTTTACAAAATAGTGCTCAATGTAAATTTACAGAGCATTAATATTATAAATTAACTGATTTAAAATATGGTTATTTCGCTACACAGTTCTAACCATGTTTCAAAAATGGAAGCTAAAAGCTTTGAATTTAATTTTGTATTTAAATTAAAGACATTAGTTCCATTTCATCCTCAAGCGAATTTTGGAGTAACTTATTTAAAAATTTACTGGGTTTTAAAGGCACGGCAAAAAATCATAATTCAAGTTTCCAAAGATACAGAGAAATCCATTCATCCAGACAAGGGTTGGTTGCGCTGTGAAAATACTTCCCTACCCGGACCTAAACGTAAACCCTATTTCAAACGTAACTAATAACTGATACAACAAAAGTTAATGAAAATGAACTCGTAAATTACTGGTGAGTGAACGCTTTATTTGGATTTATAAGTAAAATACAAACTCTTTTTTCGAAACAAAAAAGAAAGGGTATATTGCTTGAGGACTTTACCCTGATTAACCAATCAAATATGACCTACGTTAAATTTAAACTCAGCGAAGAAGCAAAAATTAATAATTATTTTTTATAAAAAATATAGAAACCAGACAATCTATTTTCTTAAGAAATAAAAGTGGGGTAGAAGTAATTTAAGTAAATGCTAAACAAGTTATATGCTTTGTGAATTTTCTACATATTTTTTGTAGTTGATAAATAAATGGCTTCTTTAAGATACTAATAAATAATTTAAATATATACAATTATTTGGTAAATTAGCAAACAACTGTTGTATAAAGATTCTTCATATAAGATGTTAACACTAACCAATCGATGTAAAATGTAAAAAATAGTCTACTCTGTAATGATCCCTCTTTTAAATTAAGTGTTACAAACGTTGGAATTGTACTGTATTCGTTTTCATCATACTTGGATGTATAAAATAGATATAATAAACTTTTCTACACACTAAGCCTTCCACTATTTTCGGAATAATGCAATTTTTAGTCATCATCAGATGGTAAAAAGGAAATCATATACTAAGGAACCATATACGAAATATATATATATATATATATATATATATATATATATATATATATATATATATATATATATATAACGGACTCTCCATCGGTTTCGACGTATGAGGATCTGATAGCTTAGTTGAATCCGTTATGAAATTTTGTGTGATAATCTTAAGTGGCATTTAAGACCCGCTAGTGATTTACAAAGGAAGCCACATATGAAGCAAGAGTGAAGATTTTGAGATGAGATCACTGTTACATTGGCTGACCTTATAGATCTTGCTCTCGCTTCTTGAAGATGGTTCAGACAATCAGATTGAAAACTGCTGAGTCCACTCCATTCTACCCGCTGTAAGGCTAAGCGCTCAAGGGTGTCATGTGGTATACTGACAACTGACGCACACACACACACATATACATATATATATATATATATATATATATATATATATATATATATATATATATATATTGTGTGTATTTAGGCAGCATCTTTTCATTCATACACGTTTCATTAAATAATATAGACAAGTGTTGTCTATTTATTTTATGTAAATTCACAATAGTGATCCATATTTTTTTAAAATATGGATCACTATTGTGAATTTCTTTCTTCTTTCAACGATAATGTTATTAAACTTATCAGAAGTTACGAAAAAAATTTACATAAAATAAATAGACAACACTTGTCTATATTATTTAATGAAACGTGTATATATATATATATATATATATATATATATATATATATATATATATATATACACACACTTTCATTTTTCATGTCCCTTCAGGACGTAGGCGATCATGCCCTCCACCCCCTCCTGTCACTTGTAACTCTTAATAAGTTTTGTTTTTTTGTTATTTCTCTCAGACACTGTTCTACCACCCACTTGGTCAGGCTCATTATGTCACGCGGTGCTTTCTCCTGCCCCTCTTTTCTTCTATCCGTCCTGTGAGTATAAGATTTTCCGACCTCTCCCTCCTCATTACGTCCCAGATATTTTAGCTTCCTCTTCCTGATGTTAAGTATAAATTTCCTCTTTCTTTCTTTTCTCTCTAAAACCTTGTCGACTCACATGTTCGGCTCATGGTATCTTTAGCATCCTTCTGTAGAATCACATTTCTCTTGCTTCAAGTCTTTTCTTCATCTCTGAGGAGATTGTCCATCATCCGCTGCCATACAGTAGGACAGATATAAGGTAGATATTCAGTAATCTTTTCTTTGCTTTCAACGAAACTTGTCTATTAATGCCCTACTTAGCTTTTGCAACGCGTATTTAGCCATCCTAATAAGTTTTCAGATCTCAGTGTCGCACTTTCCTTCCTCTGCTAGAACACTTCCGAGATATTCAAATTTCTTTAACGTCTTGATTTCATTGTCACCAACCTGTAAATTGCATATTGGGCTCATCTTTTTCCTGATAAACATGCATTTTGTCTTCTAGTACTTTACGCTAAGTCCATTCATTTTGTTCTCGTTCACTACCTTCTGTTTTCTTTCCGTGTCTGCTGAGTCATCTGCATATCTTATGTTGCTAAGACCGTGATCGCCAATGATGATTTCCAGTATGATTTCCAATTCTCTACCGTAGCAAAATGATGCTATTCACAATAGTTTTCTGCTATTTTGCAGAAAATGAATTAATTACAAATCAAATATAACACACATTTTGCCTTAAAAGCTGAAAATTTTGATTTCATAAAATATATCATGAAATTAATATATAAATTTGTTTCTTTTCTTTCATATATTTTTTATATTTCACTGGAACAACACCAGACAAACCTTTTAGCATTGTGACGTTAAAATACGATTCATCCAATCCTCCACATTCCATGATGGCTTATCTGTTGATCATTGAAATCTAGTTTCTTCTGTCTTACTGTATTTTTCTTTACCGAATTTCGTGGAACTCTTCTCTAATCAAATTCCATTTTATTCAGATTTCTCAGAGTTTTGTCAGAAAGATCGACTCCTATTTCCACCCACTTCTTCACCCCCTATACACATTTTATATTTTCAATGCAATACTTCCAGTATTCTGCTGTGACGTTTTCACGTCTTTCGTTGCATAAGTTTCTGTATTTTAACCGTCCATGATTTTGTTTTTGTCTTTGTTAGATTTCCTTCTCTGGGAGAAAGTTCTATAATCGTTTGATTTTTTTCTCAATTGTATAAACCAATTTTGGTTTATACAATTGAGAAAAAAATCAAATTCATTTAGTCAGGTTCAGCTACGCGTTAATGTCTGAAAGCAATCAATTCCAATATTTTAAATTGTATTGCTTTTTTATTTAAAAATGCAAAACACAAGGCGATTCCATATTTTACCTCTACTGCCCATTTGTAATATGTCATTAATTTAAATAATTTAACCAAATTTGCTTGCAGTATATTTTATGAAGGAAGAATATTCATTTCTTAAATATTTCTTCTGCTATATCTGTGATTTTTGTTTGCGGCAAGGCGACAAATATAGTGGGGAATATTTACTAAGAAGTTCATTTATTCTATCTATAATTAATGGAAATGGCGTTCTTTTATTTACTACTGGACTTTTTTGCATAAATGTGCAAAACATGTGGCCGGAAGAAGTGGCGCGCTTATCAGAGGTCCTCGTTGTTCACAAACCAGAGCAACATGACAGTCGACATTAACACTATCATGGAGTCCAGACAGAGCGAAATGTCATTACGTTTGTTTGTTTCTAGTTTTGATTGAAATATTTCTCATCGAAGAAGAACACGGCATTCTGGTCCAAATCTTATCTTCAGAGTATGGGATCACATACAATTCTCACTAACTAAATAAATTTTTACTACTACTTAAAAAACTAAAACTAAAATGTATACCCTTCAACTATGAAAAATGTAAATATATGTACTATCTATCTATCTATCTATCTATCTATCTATATATATATATATATATATATATATATATATATATATATATACACACACACATACAACGAAATTAATGTAATATACTTTATAGAAACCCAATACTTTAAACTAAATAAATAAGTTAGCCAACCGCGAAAAACAAAATAAAATAAAACAAGCAAAATATGTAAATAAATAAAACAACTTAAGTAAATAATAAACAAATTAACAAACTACTAATGATCTCAAACAAGTCGAAATATCGTTTTGAAAAGGTGACCCCCCCACTTCATTTTTCAAATATAATTCGACTTAGTGAAATGTCTCCAGCTATGAAAATATCAGTATATTTGTGATTGTGCTGTCATCGAGGGACCAAATTTGAAATATATGTACAACATTTTTATTGCAGAATAGTGACATCGAGAAGAATTAAACGTATGTATGTAGATATCATTTACAAAACTAGTTTTTGCATAATTTGCTTTGCTCCAACAGAATAAAGAGAAGTTTTCATATCTTTCAGGTGTAAACATATTTGAAAACCTCATCAAATTCAATCACGCCCACCAGACTCCTCAGTTTTACTTGATAAAAATGTCTTTAAAATTGAATACTTTAGATGAATACATAATTACCAATTCAGAAATCAGGACTAATGACCAATGTTTTGAAGTATTTTATATGGTAATAAAATTATTTTTGTTTCCAATTCAAAAATCAGAAAGAACAGCACAGAGCTTTTCAGGTACGAATAAATCTGAGATTCAGTGAGGAAAACGATGGTTCTTTCAGGATGCAGTAAAACAAATACTCTTATTACAATCAGCTCAATATTTCACTTGGCCATATAGGAAAAGGGAATAGAAAGATTGTGCTACAGCAATATTGATATACAAGATATTTAACTGAGCAAGAACACCAATTGTTACAAGCTGGAAATACGCATCTCCCACAGCCACCAAACTTACCATATTTTGATATAACTAATGCCAACAACGAGTGTGTTTTAAATATTATTTCCAGATTGCAATATATGAGCAAACCAAGATAATCCGTTTGAAATAGAGGAGGAAGGTAATATAAGCAAATCACGAAAGAAAGAGGAAGATAAATTTTAGGGGAGGAAGAGAGAGACATAAAAATAGTAAAAGGAGGAAAAATACACAGATATGTTATAATCTCCAGAGAAATATTTTTGAAAACACGACAGAGAAGGGAGATGAACATCAGACCTGAGAGAGAGAGAGAGAGGGGGGAGAGAGAGAGAGAGAGAGAAATGGAAGTTGTGCTATCCACAATCACACTGAAACATCTCAACAGATTATAGAATTTTTGCATAAAAACAATATATCCAGTTTTATTAACTAACAATTGATGTAATCCTTCGTTTATATTTGTTTTTACTAAAAGCTTTTGGTTAATTTCTATTTTGTTTTTGTCCAGCCTTTATATTTGATTTAATTCCCCCTTTTTAAATACGATATTAGGAAAAAGTAAAAATAATTGATTGACAAATATCAGTTCAAAAATACAATGACATTCATTAATTTTGATATTTTAAGCTTAGATTCTCACCGGAAAATAAAATCAGCGTAATTTCACATTGCTGCAATATTTTTTGACAGCTTATAAATATATTTATTGAAACTTTTTCAGTAAAATAATTGACTACATTTATCCCTGTTTCATTAGAAATAAAACGGAGTTTGTTTCGTTTATTAGTTTTTACCTATTGTATAGTTGATTTTAAACGGAGCATTCTCATTTCTTTTCGCAAATAATATATATATATATATATATATATATATATATATATATATATATATATATATATATATGAAAATCCTTTCGCAAGAATATTTTTTATTAGTGTGATCATATTGATAATATGCTGATATTATTTGAAGTGTTTCATGACAATACCTGGTTATTTAATATGTACAATCCAGTCGGCTTGTATAGCGAAGTAATACTGGCATTTTTAGCAATGGTAGAGTTTTTTTACTAATACTTTTTATATTATTAAAAAAAAAACAACCTTCCACATCCTTACTATAGAGAGCTAGATATTAGGTAAACTTTTCATCAATGCATGCATAGAAATGGCACCAGTGCGTTAAAGATGTGCCGATTAAAATTTAATTGATAAATAAGACTTTGATCTTGAATAGAACCTTCTTTTTATCCTGATTTTTAAGACAGAGCTCCGTAACCACTAAGAGGTCAATTTTTTTTTATCGATATTAGAGTGTTCTGCTTGCAATGGGGAGCGGCCATGTTGCTTTTTTTTCAAATTGTTTTTCAGGTTATGTCGGTTTTGAATGCTTCTCCTTATTTATTTTTGTTTTCATATATCAGTTGCATTCTTTGTTGGCTATTTCGCATTCTATTTCATCATGATCATTTAATTGCTTATCTTCTTTGAACGTTTGGTTGTCTTTAATAATTGAATGTTCGTTTATCAGTTCATACCTTCTAGCAAACAGCTAAGTCCAGTCATTTAACTCTAGTTATCTGTCAATCCTATGACTGTTATTAAATGTGAGAACGAGTTTCATCAGTGTTTTACTTCCTGCTGTCCTGGATAAATATAGACGATCTACAACTCTGCATCTTTCCGAGATTCTAGTTTATTAAATACAAATTCTATGTAAGTATAAGTATTCTAATATGAATTGTTAATGTTGGTAGTACCTTCAGATTATTTGGCGTCTTTATCCCAGTTTTCTTTATAACTTTCTCGCTCCTAGAACATTCCATTCTGATTTTATTTTCATTTTCTACGTTGAATCCATTGTCCTTCATATATCTTGTTTCCAAGATATATGTGTATATCCCTTTCGCTGCTACTATAGTGTAAGGTCGACCTGAGTTTTTTTACCCCACCCCGTTTCACGTGTTTAGAAAATATGAGACATATATCCATGTTAGACTTCACCTGACATTATGGCCATGTGAGGGGAGATGTACGGCATACTGAGATAGACCTCACGCTATAGAAGCACCGATATATAGATATGTGTGAGTGTATATACATACATACATACATACATATATATATATATATATATATATATATATATATATATATATATATATATGTATGTATGTATATGTATGTGTGTATATATGTATATATATATATATATATGTATATATATATGTATACATATGCATATATATATGTGTATATATATATCTATATATATATCTATTTATATATATATATCTATCTATCTATCTATATCTATCTATCTATCTATATATGTATCTCTCTCTCTCTCTCTCTCTCTATATATATATATATATATATATATATATATATATATATATATATATATATATATATCCATGTTAGACCTCACCTGACCTGCTGTCCTGATGTCCACGTGAGGGCAAGGGCATGACCTCACGCTATAGTAGCACCCTCTTTTCTGCTCCAGTTTAGCAATCAGGGTTTCATAATCATGTAATACGGCCGTTTGTAACACTTTCCCTTTTACTTATATTGCCTTAGTACATGTCCTGGCCAAACCCTGTGATGATGTCATCATTCATTCACTTTCTTATTCTTACCATAGATTCTAGTTTATTACAAATTTTAACAGTTTCAAACCATTTGTGCAGAACAAATGATTTATAAGTTTATTAAATATGTAATATTCATTATCTGTGTTATTAATGTTTGAAAGAAATGCAATGCAGGATAAAAACTAAAAGAGGACTTCCATGAAATATTATACTCTACTTTCTTATTATTTATTAATGAAGTAAATTATTTTTCAAATTCTTTAATTTGTATAATCACAGAAAATCTTACTGTACAATTTATCGAAATGTCAGTGTTTTTGACGTTATTCTGGCTAATATATTTACATTTGTCTTCATTACAGCCTTTTGAATCAGCATATCCCTTTCTTAGTCTTAAGAAAGAAAACTGACATTATTCCATTAATTATTCCTACTAATATTCTTAATTGCGTTATGATTGGTTCACCCTACAGCCACTAATATTGTCAGACATCATAAAAAAAAACTTATTACTATATTAAGAACTATGCAGACTAGTATTCTCATTTTCATTACTTTTTGGCTGATATGTTTTCGGCCTTCTTTAGGAAAAATATTTTTAAGATAAGCATAATTTCATACCAAGTTAAATAGCATCAAATGGTCTCCAATTTCTAAATAGACTAGAAAACATAAACATATATATATATATATATATATATATATATATATATATATATATATATATATATATATATATATATATATATAATACACAGATATATAACATTGGAGCGCCTGAGTAATGCCACCTCTAAGCTATGTTTGGAAAATCAACATATCACAGGAACCTTCGTTCTTTCCTTATTCTGGATCGTTTAGCAATACAGACAATCCCTTGGGTATCTCTTGATTTCTACATTCTATCCTTGAAAATGACTAATGATAGTACAAAAATAACCAAGACATTATACAACATTTTGTCAACTTTCTGTACAAGTTTCCAGGATTCAAACTAGGAGAAAAAATTAACGGTTATTCCTTCTTTGGTTTATGGAAAAAAAATAAAACAAAAGATAGTATAACTGAATATACTATATATATATATATATATATATATATATATATATATATATATATATATATATATATATATATATATATATATTGTGTGTATTTAGACAGCATCTTTTCATTCATGCACGTTTTATTAAATAATATAGACCAGTGTTGTCTATTTATTTTATGAAAATTTTTTTCGTAACGTCTGATAAGTTTAATAACATTATCGTTGAACGAAGAAAGAAATTCACAATATTGATCCATATTTTATTTTTTTAAATACAATCTAAGCTTTCGGCTTACATAAGCCATTATCAAAGATGTCAATTACAACATTTAAGCAATATACGGACACGAAAGTGATAATAGTCTGTCATTGTTTACATAGATGATTTCTAAGCAACGATAAACACATGCATATAAGACGCTAGAAGCGGAAATCGCACATCATCTCATGACGTCACACATGACCACACGAGAGTGAATTGTAGAACTATGAAGTATGGGAAGCCGTTGGTATAAACCAATGACTTCTGTTACCAATTATAGACATTTAAGAATATTTGTAGAGATGCCATACTTCACTACTATATATATATATATATATATATATATATATATATATATATATATATATATATATATGTATGTATATATAACAATATAAGCATTATATAACATTAATCTACAACTAACAATATAAGGATTACCCTGACGATCCGCTTAGGGTAGGTTTTTCTGGATCACTAGGTTTATCTAGGTCTACTCTACGGTTGTATTGATCTCTTTTTAGTTAGTTGTTTACTCGTGTCGGTTTTTTTTCTTTGGGCTTTCAACCTGTATCTGTGTGATTTTTTCGACAGACTTTCATGTTCCTTTCTTTTTTTAAAACCTTTTTTCCTACGAGATTGATTTGATTATCGACAAATCAAAAATTCGAAGGTTTTTCGAGACGAGTATAGTTACCTATATATATATATATATATATATATATATATATATATATATATATATATATATATATATATATATATACTGGGCGTAATATAATGCTTATATTGCTAGTTGTAGATTAATGCTAAAAATTAAATATATAGATGAAAATTGAAAATTATTAATAGCTCATTCGTAGGTCTCGAGACGCAGTCCTTCATTGGAAAAACATGGAGTTAAAATTAACCCATAATTTTAATCTAAATTTTTATTTCGATCTGCTGAAAAATTCCTGTACATAAAATATTCTGTTTCCAAGACGGAAAAAATTCACCGAAGAGCAAATACGACATTCATATTTATTTATTTTTCATACTTCTGTTTGTGGACTTAATGTGAAAATTAACTTATAGTTTGTGACGGAATTTTTACGATTTAGTTTTGTGTTCTCCTTTTATTGATATTTTATCTTTTTGTCCTGCATTCGTTTTGCAAAGGGAGAAAAGTAAGATCTAAAATTATATAAATCTAAATCTATACTTGTACTTATTCACTTTAATGGCTCTGTTGCCATTTCAATATCAATAATCGATATATTTCTGGTGCACACACATCTACCTAAAATATACGCATTTACTCGTCTGAGTAAAATAAATACTTGGCTTTAGATATATTTCAAAGTCATTTAATCATGCGCATGCGTAGAATATCAAACATTTCCGTTTTATCCTTCACAACCACAAATGTATATTGTTCGTTCTGTAAAACTTTTACTCTCTGTATGTAGAGCATTTTGGAGTTTATGGCATCAACAGAGACACTCAATTTTAATCAAGTCAAACGCATTAAAAACGATGCAGCCCGCACATAAAAATAGTGGGATTTAAAATAAAAGAAATTAATAAAAAAATATTGCATTTCAAACAAACGCACACTAATAATCCGAAGAAAGGACCCGGATTTTGTTCTGCTCAAAACAAAGCAAATGCAACTGCTTGCTTTGTGTAGTAATAAAACATGTCCATTGCAAATAAATGCAATTAAGTTGATACAAAACATTGCCAACTTCCGCGGGAGATAATTTTCCATCGGCGCGTTCTGCAACATCCTCAGCAGCACCACCGATTCACAAATATCCTGGTTAAATCATATTTGCCCGCCACTTTTAGTCGTGTGTTCGCAGATCAACCGTCTTTCTTTACGAAAAGCAGCCAAATCATCTTTTTCCTCTGCAGGTTCCTCAATAATCGCCATTTGGTATTAAAGCGAGAAAATATAAAAGGCACGAACAGAAAAAAAAAGTAAGGAGTGCAGAAAAAAAATGAGTAGGAAAGAGAAAAAAAGATAGAAAAAGAAGAGTGAGAGAGGCTAGAAAGATATAAAATAACAAAAACAAAACATGAAAATCAAAGTTAACGAAGGAAAAAGGAAAGCTATAGTGTAGTAAAAGATAAAAAGGAACATAATTCTAGTGAAGAGAAAGAGAATAATGGAAAAATAAAGACAAAACGAAGAAGTTTGAAATTAAAGGAAATAACAAGTAGAATGAAGAGTAGATAAAGAAAAGAAATCAAGTGAAGAAATATGGAAAAGAAATGAATAGTTACACCCCTTCTTGCCGGGGCGCCAAAAAAGAATTCAGCAAAATAAACATTTATTCAATTAGGATAGAGTATTATTGCAAAACAGGCTGTTTTTTCTTTTCTTTTTTTAATATCTGGTTCATTTCTATCATGTTTGATGTTACAAACAGGGAAGCAAATAATCCAAAATCATGACAAGAGTTTTCCTTTATGGCTATCTTATTTGACCCGTTTCATTTATCGCAACCAAAGGCTTTGATAATAATGAATATTCTCGAATAAATGCTAACATGCATTCAATATTTGCTCTATAAAACGGCATATATATTTTTAAATCGTCAACATAAATAGTATATTTCTATGTACATCACTGAGTGTGAATAAATAGGTTAAGATAGTAATATTTGTCGGTGTAGGATTCATTTTTAAACCAACGTCGTGAGAATGATTAATATAAAAACAAAGCAAAAACTAACCTTTGAATATTAGTTGATATAGCCAAATATACATTATTGTCTTTGAAAAAAGGGTTTGGTTGGAATGGAATATTATTTTCTTGGAAAGACTTTCACTACTATTTTTTTTTTTTAAATTGTTCTTCATATTATTGCAGTCCTTCAAACTCCTATGTTCAGCTTTATTCAATTGGTTTTCATTCTCAAAAATGTCATGGATTCTCTCAGCTAAAATTGAATTAACTTCTATTCTTCACTTTACTCTCCACAAATATCCATTGTCTTTCCACTCTCTTATATAAGATATCGTATCGTCTCTCCTCTCTCTCTCATATACTCTACCATATTGTCACTCTCTCTCTCTCGTATTGTTATATTCTCTTACACGTATGTTGTTATATTGTCACTTTGTGTATTCTTTGTTATATTGTTTGTCTCTATATCTCACTTTCGTATGCTTTGTTATATTGTCTCTTTCATGTCCTGTTACATTATTTCCTCTTTCTCTCTCTCTCTCTTTCTCTCTGGCTCGTAGGCTGTAAATAACAAAAAGGGTTAAATTTAAGAAGGTTAAATTACCTCCACAGTTATCCATTGAAGCTAAAATCTACCGAAAAAGGAAGAAAAGAAGCCATCCCCCACCGTGGACCATTTAAAAGACAGTTCGCGCAGTGGATTGGTTGTTACAAATATCCAATCGGGTTCGCGGAAAACGTGGTTAATTCTCGTCTAATTCATTAAAAATGCCAGAGTATATGCTAGCGTTTGATTGCGAGGGAGAATCAGAGATAGATCTCCTCTGATTGGGTCGATGATGGGGTGTATGATGTTGAAAATCCCGAAACTCCCTGATGATCAATTTATATCATTGACGACTCCCTCCGGCACCTATTTAAGAGCGTATGTTTGAATTAATCTCCCCATCTCTCATATGCCCTGCTATAGTCTTTCCCTTATCGAAGAAATAATAATAATAATAATAATAATAATAATGCCCTGAATCCGCATCAGTCGTTACTCTCATGGCTTTTGAACTGAATAGTTTATGTTCTTATCAAAACACTATATTTTGGTTTTTTTATAATAATGATAGGATGATGAAGCTGTTCATGAGACATCAACATGAAATAATAATTGGAGTAAAGATCAGTAAAACACCAAATTAGTCATAACCATAGTCAACACTTACAATGTTCGAATAAGCGTATTGAATATCCAAGTGTATAAATGCTGAGAAAAAAAGTATTTTATAAAATTAATATTAATTTGAAATTTAATTTTTTCATTTGAAATGTGACTATATTTGGCGTAAGCGAAATATTTCCAAATTCCAAAATATTTTTTATCTATTGCTTTCGGGGTTAAAATAATTTTTAATCTTACTAATATAAAAACCCCTTCACGACCACCTAGGAAAAAAGGTATTCTATTGATAATTATAAATTTGGATATAAATGAGATTCAGGAAAAAACTCTGTGCAAAAAAAGTGACTCAGATATCGCATTCTAATGATTAAACTGGTAAATTTAAAGAACTAGAACAGCTTAAATTAAATCTAGAGTATTTCAGAATATTCCAGAAAGTCTCATACAGTATAAAAACAGGTTGAAATAGCCACTCAGAACCACTTACGGCAACTATTATTGCCCTCTCAAAAGCAGGCAAGTCTACGAGAGAAATTGCAGAAATTGCTATAACCTCGCAATCAACTGTCTCTCGAGTGCTTAGGGCACATAATGATGCCACTCCTGCTCCAAGGAAGGAAACAAGGGGTCGAAAGAAAAAGATTGATGATAGAAGTGGAAGGGTTATCAAGAGAGAAGTTGCGAAGAATAGGACTATAACTAGCCAAGAAATTGCAGCCAGTCTAAGCGAAGAGCAAGGTGTTAGTCTTGCCTCTTCAACAGTACGTCGGTGGCTGTTAGAACAAGGCTACACGAAGGTTTAAGACGCTAATAAGCAAAGCTAACAAAGCCAAGAGACTTGAATGGGCTCACTATTACAAAAATTTCACCGTAGAAGACTAGAAGAATGTTCTCTTCCTCGATGAAACGAAAGCTAAATTCAAAGGATAAGCGATCTAAAATCCGAAGAAGATTTGAAAGCTCTTTGAATTTAGCAGTAAGTACTGTCAAGCATCCGTTCAGTATAATTTTCTGGGGATACTTTTCTTTTCATGGAACTGGTTTCTTAAAACCTATTGAAAAGACCCTCAGGAGCGAGCAGTACAAGAGAATTTTAGAGTTTTCGATGCTCTCTTCTGCTGAAAGGGTGCAAATCGACCCCACCAAGCTCATTTTTATGCAAGATAATGTTCCCTATCACAAATAAAAATTGATGAAGGAATACTTTGATGAGAAGCAGGTGAGTGTTATGACATGGCCGCCCCAATCTCCTGACCTCAACCTCATAGAAAACTTATGGAGCATTATAAAGTACAGGCTCTTGAGAAAGCAGTTGAGCAACAAAGAGGATTTGATTATGAATTTCATGTCCGAATGGAATTTAATGCTTGGAGATGATATTTGCCTGAACCTAATCAAGACAATGCCAAAAAGGGTTGAAAAGGTTATTCAAAATAGAGGAGGACCAATAAATTATTAAATATTTCAAACTTTATTACCTATTATAAATAAATTGTAACTCTATTATTTTTTATTTAAAGCTGTTAGGTTATGTTTGTATTGATTGCTAGTTGCAGGTTTATATTAGTAAGATTTAAAATTAGTTTGACCCCAAAAACAATAGGCGAAAAAACTTTTAAGTAAAAAGATCAGTTAAGTCACTTCTATCGAACAGAACTGTATACTTCAAAAATAGATTTTCAATTTTAACATTCTTCAACTTGAAGAGTCATGTATGTTCCGGCTTCGGATTTGAAAACATGCTCGGAAAGAAAGAGATACTTTTGTGTTTTATGAATTTCATTTCAGTGAAAAATCAACGACGAAAACAGTGTCTGCTTTATATATATGTATATATATATATATATATAGATAGATAGATAGATAGATAGATAGATAGATAGATAGATAGATAGATAGATAGATAGATAGATAGATGTAAAGATATAATTTTAGGTATAATATATTTATGGGTTAAAGTGTTCAATATCAAGGATACAATGCTTGTAAATAAATGTGGATAGTGATGTCAATACCAAGCGGCGACAGTCTGTTTCAGGGTTGATCACCCTCTTCTATATATATATATATATATGTGTGTGTGTGTGTGTGTGCGTGTGTGCGCGCGCGCACGTGCGTGTGTGTGTGTGTGTGTGTGTGTGTGTGTGTGTGTGTGTGTGTGTGTGTGTGTGAGTGCGTGCGTGGTGTGTGTTGATTCAAAATCTTACACAAGATAAATTAAGAATTTTCATATTCAGAAAATATGCGTTAAATGTTTGGCATACCTTTCAATATATATTCGTACATGCCTCTCCCAATTGTCGTGATCTTACGTTAGAACGCATGTTATTTTTCCGGCATTTGGAATAAGTTCCTCTAGGTAATGCATATTTCATAAGCTTTACCTCTACACCATGTTTTTATAGTCATTCTGCAATTATAGATCAAGTTAATTCAGATTTGGAGACTGCGAGACCCACTCTTTGGGACATCGACAATCATTTTCAGGAAGACGCAAGCCGCTGATCCAACTAACGGCAAATGAATTTACCATTAATGACTTGGGACTTTGAAGCATTGAAAATACACGTAAAATGATCCGTGCTTCTTCAGCGGATCATTTTATGCAACATATTAAGATATCAGCCTTAACAGTTGTGCCAAAGTAAACAAGTGCCCAAAATTGAGTTGCCTACCTCTATTATACCTTAATATAACATGCCATAATTTCGCATGATATTAATGTAGAGCTTTTAGCTTTAACTTAAATTAATATAAACATTAATGCAATCATTAAACAAGATCCCAGAAGAGAAGTTGACGCCATTGTCTAAATTCTTTATTAGTCATTTATTTAAAAAAAAAAAATCTATCCTGGATGCTTTCTAAAGGTGCTAAAATATTTGAATTTTTTATGGAGTGGAATCTTTTTGAAAATATCTCCAAGCTACCATTTATTAACAACGATTTCGCGACTTCATTTTTATTTGTTAAATTACGATAGTCGTTTTTTTTTTTTTGTGTGTGTCGGAGGACATTAGAATATTCCAGAACCAATACTGAGAGCAAAACGCCTGCATAAGGATGAAAAATGAATTCATTAAATATACAAATATAAAAAGGTATAAGACAAAGATGTGTCTTCTCACCAGACTTATTCAACCTATAAAACCAGGCGATTCTGACAAAATTAAATATTGATGGCCATGAGCTTATCAACATTAGCAACATATGCAGATGATAAAGTGTTGATAGCAGGCATAGATAGGAATCTACAAGAACCTCTACAGATGATACTGAAGGAAAGCTAGAAGAAAGGACTAAACATCAGTTGCAGGAAGACAAAGTATTGTTATCAACAAAAGGAGCAGCTCAACATACAAATTACAAATTAAAGATATCAAAATCAAGCAATTGCAACAATTTAAATATATAGAAAGAATTTTAACAGAGGATGGAAAGGACAACATCTAAATCGGAAAGTACTATAGTATAGCGAAAGGTGCCTAACAAAACCTTATCAAAATATTAAAAACTGGCAATTTCGTTAGAAACGAAAAGTGCACTGAACTGTTATGTAATATTGGTCTTCCTATATTTCAAATCAATGCTGGTAAATTTCACAGATGAAGCAATAAATGGGGGTTCTACAGAAGGATGCTGAGAATACCATGGACTGACTATGTGAGCAAATTAGAGAAAATCTAAACCAAAAGGACAATTTCACTTCATATCAGAATGTTGAAATTTTTAAGGCTCATAACAAGGAAGGAGGACATAGTAATAGCAAAAGGAACAGGAAAATAGCGTATAGTTATCTTCCGAGTTTGCGTAAATAAGTGGAAGAATGGTTTAGGAGAGATAGTAAAAATATAAAATTTATGAAGAGCTACCAAGGAGAGGAAATTGTGGAGAGCCATGATCAACAACGTAATGAAGAAACATGGCACATAGAAGAATCAGTCAGAACGAACAAAATATGAAGAAAAAGGCGTTTTATTATGTTATTTGAATAGTAGATTCTAGTTTTGATCTGAATTTCTGGGATATTATTTACACTTTATTCGGAATATTGTTTTTATCTTTGTTGTTTTTATCACAACGTCTTGAGCAATGTGCCATCCAGACTTTTTTTTAGGTATATACACCACGGCTTGGTAAATGCAGTTGTTAATGTCATCAATCGGCAGTTTAGTGCTTCTGAGAAATCAATGTTAAACAAGAATCTCAATTTTTTCACAACAATCAAGCAAGTATCATACTTAAAAATGATTGTTCCAGTAGAAGAGATTGAAGATACCAAAGACACAGTCAGCTGGAAAGTGAGAGAAGCACTAGAAAAGGTCAAGTCGCTTAATCAAATATTTCAAGGGAAGAAATGTTGGAAATGAAAACATTGCAGAGGGACACCAGTATAATCATACTACCAAATAACAAAGGCAATAATTCTGTGGAAAAGTTGGAATACTCCAAAATATTACGGATGGCAGCTATAGCAAAGTGAAAAAGAATCAAACCCTAAAAACTAAATGGAAGCTGCCACACACCCCATATATATATATATATATATATATATATATATATATATATATATATATATATAGATAGATAGATAGATAGATACACCTAGTGAGCCAGACAAACCTACCTAGTTTTCACCTAAACGGATCGTCAGGGTAAGTTCAGCTAACGAGGCAAAGAGAAACGCATATTTATAGGCGATAGCTAAAATTATACCACGTGACCAAAGAACCATAAACACCTAAGTGGGTGGGGGGTAAATATTTATTTAACAAAAATCGGGAGGGAGAGGGAAAAAAAACATTAAGGTGGAATGACAAATAAGCGGGAAAACGTCTAATTTAGTAGTCAAGATTTTTTATGTCTACATACGTTAAGGATTTCAGTTTTGGAGTTTAATAGTTGGTTTGATTGATCATATAAAGTTATGGCTAATTTCTCCTCTGCACATAATTTACAAAATTTATGGCCTGCTTTACATTTGGGGCATTTTTTTAATATTTCCCATTTAAGGATGGGGTCTATATTATCTTCTTGTTTGGTTTTCCATACATAGGTAGATAGCGTGGTACTATGCTTAATTTTTTCGTTTTTAAAACTACTCGTGTGGTTATAATATCTTTTTTTAAATTCATCCTGAGTAGCACCTATGTATGTTTTACGGTTAGTATCCTCGCTTTTTTTGTAAATTTTCACTTGATAAACCACGCATTCTTGCTGACATTTTCCCTGTAATGGGCAGATGTTTTTGTTTCTACAATTACAAGTAGGAGGATTACTGCGTGGATTATTCCTAGTTTTTTCTTATTCAATCCATTTATTATAGTCCCTACGAACTATAATAAATGGATTGTATGTATAAAGCACTAGGTTATTCTATCGAGCACTGTTTTAAATCGTCTAATATGGAACGTGTAGACATAGGTTATTCACTTAAAAACATACCTATACATGACCGTCACTCATACGAGTTATGTTCACTAAGAAAAATAGAAAAAATTATAATAAATATGAGGTGGCATGCATATTTTTGTCTAAATAATAAACCTAATAGCAAAACCAACGAGAGATATGGATTTAAGACCAATGCCCTTCCCCCGTATGTTAAGGAACTCAATAACTTCGAATCGGTGTTAATTGGCATTATTAAAAAATTAAAATATAGGAAAATAAGGAATAATAACGTGCAACAACAATTTACTAAGAATATAAAAGAAATAAAGGAAGACAAGACTATCTACGTAAAAGCTGATAAATCTAAATTCTTATATAAAATGAGCCCCAATAATTACAAAAAATATTACATAAAGAGGTAATAAAACATTATATAAAAGCTCCAAATGACATAGAAACTAAAATTAACAATGAGGCTAGTATCTTAATTAATAAATTTGGATTAGGTAATCGGGTTGAGAAAATAAACCTAAACACTTGCTTTATCACCATAAAAGATCATAAAAGTAATTTTATTAATAACCCTGAATATAGACTTATAATCCCTACCAAGACAGAATTAGGTAAAATAAGTAAAATAATTCTGCAGGATATATGTAAATCCTTTAGGACTTTCCTTAATATTAACCAATGGCAATCTACTAAGGATTGCATTAAATGGTTTGAAAATTACAACAAAAATAAAAAGTGCTCATTCATTAGGTATGATATTAAGGAATATTATCCGTCTATTTCAGAGAAAACCCTAAATGAAGCCCTCAGCTTAGCCAAAGAATACATCCAAATTTCTGATGACAAAATTAGACATTGTAGAAAAACATTGCAATTCCACAATAACACTTTATGGATAAAAAAAGATAATATTAACGGTTTTGACAACCCTATGAGAGCGTATGATGGAGCAGAGGTGTGCGAGATAGTTGGGTGCCTGCTCCTCCATAGGCTTAATGAATATATAGACTTTAATAACCATGGGTTGTACCGCGACGACGGTTTAATCATAGTGGACAATAGTAACCCTCAAAAATGTGACACTATCCGTAAAAAAACTGCACTGGTTTTTTAAAAAATTCGGATTCAATCTCAATATAGAAACTAATTTGAAAATCACCAACTATCTAGATATTACGTTGAATTTACAAAATGGCACAATATCCCCGTATAAAAAAGAAAACCAAGAACCCCAATATTTAAACATAAAATCTAACCACCCAGCCCATATCATAAGGCATATTCCAAAAAATATTGGGTATAGACTTTCTACTAATTCCTCCAATAGGGACAGTTTTGAGGCCAATAAAACAAGTTATGAGGAAGCCCTATTTAAGAGTGGACATAAAAATAAATTAGAATATATTAATATAAATAACCACAACAGTACTCAGAATAAACGTAATAATAGGCAAAGAAAGATTTTGTGGTTCAATCCTCCTTTTAATTTAACGGCAAAAACAAAAATTGCCAAGCTATTTTTTGATTTATTAGAGCAACATTTCCAAAAAAAAAACTGAGTTACATAAAATATTTAACAAAAACAATGTAAAACTTAGTTATTGTTGTATGCCGACCGTAGGGACTATAATAAATGGATTGAATAAGAAAAAAACTAGGAATAATCCACGCAGTAATCCTCCTACTTGTAATTGTAGAAACAAAAACATCTGTCCATTACAGGGAAAATGTCAGCAAGAATGCGTGGTTTATCAAGTGAAAATTTACAAAAATAGCAAGGCTACTAACCCTAAAACATACATACGTGCTACTCAGGATAAATTTAAAAAAAGATATTATAACCACACGAGTAGTTTTAAAAACGAAAAAATTAAGCATAGTACCACTCTATCTACCAATGTATGGAAAACCAAACAAGAAGATAATATAGACCCCATCCTTAAATGGGAAATATTAAAAAAATGCCCCAAATATAAAGCAGGTCATAAATTTTGTAAATTATGTGCAGAGGAGAAATTAGCCATAACTTTATATGATCAATCTAACCAACTATTAAACTCCAAAACTGAAATCCTTAACGTATGTAGACATAAAAAAATCTTGGCTACTAAATTAGACGTTTTCCCGCTTATTTGTCATTCCACCTTAATGTTTTTTTTTTCCTCTCCCTCCCGATTTTTGTTAAATAAATATTTACCCCCACCCACTTAGGTGTTTGTTTGTGGTTCTTTGGTCACGTGGTATAATTTTAGCTATCGTCTATAAATATGCGTTTCTCTTTGCCTCGTTAGCCGAACTTTTCCTGACTGTTACGTCGTTAATTTGTGCTGTGCTGTGCTTTTCTTTTGACCGGTGTTTGCCGAACGGCTGATTGGACTTTTTTTCAGTGTTTGTCGTCCGGCTGCTTGGACTTTTTTTCAGTTATTGTTAAGTTTTTATATTTTATTACCGTTTTTCTTAATTTTTCTTGCTAAGACTGTTTAAAAAAAAAAAAAAGAACAAAAAAAAAAGATTTTTGATTTTTTTTTTCCTTTTTTGCCCCCCTCTTTTTTTCTTTTTTTTTAAATATTTATCACCGTAAAATTTTCTTTTTCTATTTTTTCCCCTTTTTATTTCCATTTTCTTTAATTTCTCTTTTAATTTAATCTTCGTGTTCTTTTTTTATAACCCTTTCCTGTTTTTTCGCCTTCTTTTTTACCGTTAATTCTTTAATTCTTGCACTTTTAATATCTTTTAAGTTTTCGTGTTTTTTTTTGTTTCCATATTTGTATTGTATATTTGTCTAGGTAAATCTCTAAACATTTTTTTTCTGTCTATTTGTCCATTTATTTGTCTTTTAATTTAGTTCTAACGTTTGTTTTATTTATTTTCTATTGTTTATTTGTTTTGGCGTCAGCCATCTTGTATTTGTGACTAGCTTTGTCTTTTTTTCATATTTTCGTATTTTCTTTGTTTTTCTTTTTTGTCTAGCGTTTTCGTTTTTTCCTTTAAAACTCTCCTTTTTTAAATTTATAGTTTTTCGCCTTTAGGCGAACGTTTAAATCTTTTTATTGTACGTTTTATTTTTTTGGTTCTTCCTGTGCTTTTATTTGCTTGTTTGTCTCGCTTTGTATTGTTTGTGATTTTTTCTAGCGTTTTTGTTTTTTCTTTTCAAGCTTTCCTTTTTTAAATTTATAGTTTTTCGCGTTTTTTTTTTTGTTTTTGTTTTTTTTTCTTTGCTTTTATTTGTTTGTCTCGCTTTGTATTTTTTGTGATATTTTTTGATCTTTAATTTTTCCTTTAGGGTTTTTTTTTTTTTTCTACAAGGCGGTTCCCCACCCGTATTTACCCCTCCCCTTCCTTCTTAATATTTAAAAAATGGAAAGGAAGGAAAAAAAAAAACACCTTCTTTTTTAGCCATGAAAAAAAGCCAAATCTTTCAGACTATCGAAAAGCAATACGAAAGCATTTATTTAACCCCACCAAAAAAGACCCCCCCCCCCCGATAAAGACAATATAAACGATTATCCGGCACATGAGCCTACTTCCCCTAGCGAGGATGACATCGCTGGGAAAAAAGATAATTCAGGAAATACTGGTATGGAGGCCAATAATGGCCAAAATTCTCAAAATGACAAGGAAGCCAGAAATGACCCTCAAGATAAGCCTGAGGCCGGGGAATCGCTCTCTTGTTGGTCGTCCCCACCAAAATGCATAATCAGTTCTTGGAGCGTGCTAAGAGTTACGCTCACCTTGTTGTAGAAGGTGGACTCTTAGAAAACCCCCAAGAATTGAAGAAAATTGAGAAAAGAATAGTGTCAGTTTTCGTCGTCGACAAGAGTACGCGCAAAATTTGTCGGTCGACGAAAAACACAGTGTTGAAAACACTAGAGTCCTTGGGGTTTAAGCACATCAGAATAGTTAAGGGAGCTAAATTTTTCATGTGGGACGTACTGTTGCCCACGCCGGAAGACTGCGTCGCCGCGGCTAGCCGCGTGCTAATAACTAAAGAATTAATACTACGGACGGAGTACGAAGGCCGAAGAAGGACCACCGTAGCAGTATACGAGTTTCCCCCTCAAGTTATCGGGGAACAGCTGCGTTTTTATCCAAGTATGGCGAAATTCTGGGCGCCTCCTGTGACAGCTTGAGCGGGGGGTGGAGCTTTGATATTATGCTGGATGAAAAAGCCTTCCGCTCCATCCCCAACTGTCTGGATGTTGGAAGCTTGAAGTTACCGGTCATTGTAACGGGCCGAAGACCGGTATGCTGGATGTGTGCAGTGACTGGTCATCTCTCCTCCTCCTGCCCAGAGAAGAAGGCCTCTGGTAGTCAAGCTCCAGTAGACTAAGATACCCCTCTGACCGCGTCTGAACCTTCCGCCTCGCCTGTAATGGGCGTACCAGCTTCCGGGACCAGGTCGGTTAATCCTCCGGTTGGTGTGACATAAAAGGCCACATTCCCCAAAGAAGGGAGGGGGAATGTCTGGTTGCTGGTAAGGCCAGAGGGAAGCGCCGGACAGCGGGTCCTCAGTCCCCTGAAGACCCAAGGAATAAAGGCACTTACAGCCCCATTACCCCTGGTAACGTTAAGGGCGATGCTCCGCCCTCTCAACTGACTTTTCAGGAAAAACAAAGGAAATTCGATCCTGGCTTTGAAAAGACTGAAAAAATTAAAGAGCTGAAAAAGCAATTGGATGCAAAAACAAAAAATCCAGATCCTATCCCTTCAACGTCCTCTGCTCGACCCACCCCTTCACCGACAAAACGACCTTCCCCCTTGATATCACCATCCAAATCCTTTCCCCTCAGTAGAGATCCCAACCCCTATAGACATAGGTCTTTTTATACCCCTCTCCATACACCGAATCTTTCCCTCGTTAAACAAAAATCTGCTCCTCTGCATATCCCCCGTCAGTCACCCGTTAAAAAATCAGATATGCCACCTCCCGCTTCCAAGCGTCAAAGAAGTCCCACGCAGGAGCAAAAGAGAAAAAGAAAAGGCTGATTTTTAACACGGGAGAGGAGGTTTGTCATATTTCCCCAGCCCAGGCCGAGAGAGTCCGGGATTATGGGAACAGGATAAAAGACCTGAAATACTTGCTATCGATTAAGCAGTTTGCGGATTTGGACATAGAGGTACCGCAAAACTTTCCGAATGCACAGAGGGTCTTGACAGTGATAAGGTCAGGATCCGGTGCAAAGCAGATTTGGGCTATGATAGACGAGGCCATCAATGCATATAAAATGGCTTTACCCATCGCGATCATTGAAAATGATCATCTAAAAAATTTAAAACAATTTTGTGCAGGGAGGATCCCTGTTTTAGTTTACCCATCCCTGTATAGGGACCTAAAACTGACATTTCCCTGGATATCGGTGGTATCTCCCAAGACGGGACCATCAACACTGAGATGGGCCATCGGTCTATGGGAGAGGCTGTTGGTATCATAACACTGACTGTGTTTAAACCAGTAGTACAACCCTAATCTGTTTTTAATGATGGCGCTCTGGTTAGCTAATGTAAATGGCGGGGGCCTGAAGTCCGAGTCTCGCAGGGCGAGGCTATTTCGTGACCTTCAGGGCCTCGGGGTGAATGTGTGCAAGATACCCGGTTTTCTTCTAATGACCGCGAGGACATTCTGTCTAAGGGGTTCGCCGTTTATTCAGCATGTTTTGATGGTCGTTCGATGGGTGTCTCTTGGCTAGTGAGCAGGCCTTTGAAGGCTGCATGTACCCTTGTCTTCGCGGATCCGGCGGGCACACTTTGCGTGCTGGATGTTACCATAAAGGATAAGGTTCTACGTCTCATTGAGGTTTATGCGCCCAATATCCATGCCGAGCGGCCTGCTTTGTTTCGGCAGATCGTGCCGTACTTGACGACATCTCATCGGGTAGTTTTAGCGGGGGATTGGAATGCCGTCCTTGACCCCGATATAGATCGTATAGGGCAAAAACAGGGTACTAACAACCCGGACGTGAAACCATTTCGAGTCTTTATCGATGAGTTTGATCTTGTCGATAAGTTCCGGAATGAACACCCTCGGGAGGTAGCATGGACTTGGACTAATAGTGGCAACTCGGCTCCTGGGACGCTTGCGAGCTACCTCGACCGAGTCCTAGTTAGGAGAGTCGACGTAGGGCTCTTAGGGTGTCCAAGCTTCCACTATATAGTTTATACGGGTCGTAGGCTTGTCCGGGTCCGTGTAAACTTAGATAAGCCTAAGGTTAGAATGGCTGGTCACTGGAATTTTAACTGTTCATTATTTGGTGAGCAGGGTTTCCGGGACCAGCTGCTACTAATGATTCAGAGGGAATTGACGGGGGCGGTCGTGGGAAACGCCTGGTGGGATAAATTAAAATCCAAAATTAGAATGTTTGCTGCCGATTTTTGTCGTCGGCTCAATCTAGATAGATTAGCGGCGCAAACGGCTTTAGAGGAAAAAGTTGATCGGGCCGTGAAATCCCGTATTAGTGGGGATATAGATTTAGCTAAGGCAGAGTTGGCCTCCTTGCTTATCAAGAAGGATCAAGCTCTGGTAGTTAGGGCTAGGTCAAAAAGAATGTCTTCTGAGGCGACGAATATGGCCCCTGAATTGCGTGAAGAGGAGAATCGGAACGCGGCTAGGCGACATATAGCGTGCGTCACATTGCCGGATAAACGGACCGTGACTACAAACGCGGGCATATACGAAGCATTTCGAGATTACTTCCAGGATCTTTTCACCAGGGAGCCCGGTCTGAGCTCTGCTCAGTTCTACGCCTATTTAGCTGGCTTTCCCTGCCTCGAGGCAGCTGAAGAGGCTAGGTGCGAGGGTCCCATTACAGAGTCGGAAATCTGGGAAGCGCTGAAGCAGGTTAGCCTGGACAAGTCTCGGGGACTAGATGGTCTGCCCTACGAAGTTTACTTGAGGTTGTCGCCCGTTTTTGTTCCTTTGCTGGAACTGATTTTCAACCACTGGATGAAGCAGGGGTCTTTACCTCAGCGCTTCACCAGGGGTGTGATCAAGTTGCTGCGTAAGGACAAGAACGGTGGGGATGGGTTAGGGAATTTTCGCCCTTTAACCATGTTAAACAATGAGTTAAAGATTTTGGCGAAGATCTTAGCCAACCGTTTGCAGCTTGTCCTGTCTAGTCTGATTGGCCCTGAACAGGCTTGTGCTGTGAAGGGCAGGACTATTCAGGATAACCTTCATATGGTACGCTTGATCTTAGAACAAGTCGACAGTGAAGCCGCGCTGATTAATTTAGATCAGTCCAAGGCCTTCGATAGGGTTGGCCATCGGTTTCTGGAGGCTGCCCTTTCGGCGGCCGGTTTCGGAGCCGTCTTTTGCTCCTGGATCCGACTTTTGTATGCGACCCCCGGTGTGCTGGTGGAAGTGAATGGGGTAAGATCGAAGCCTTTCGTATTGTCTCGCTCCATTCGTCAAGGTTGTCCGCTCTCGCCTTTGCTGTACGTTCTAGCGTTGGAACCATTCCTTCGCAAGTTAAAGGCGAATTCGGTCCTGCGCGGAATTTCCCTGCCTGGGGCTTCCACCTCAGCCAGGTATTCTGCCTATGCTGACGACGTTTCGGTTCTTGTGTCGAGCAGAGCCGAGATTGACGAAGTCAGCAAGATCAGTGGGTATGAGATGGTGACAGGGGACAAGATCAACTGCGATGTCTGTTGGCTTGCGGTTGGGTGCGTGTAAGGGAGTTTCTCTTCCCGGACCTTTCCTCTGGACAGATGTGCCGATCAAGATACTCGGCGTCTGGTTCGGTCCTGATCTTCAGTTGGAAATGAATTGGTCGGAGGTGCAAGAGAAGGCTGACATCGCGGTTAATCTGTGGTCTCGGAGCAGACTTTCCCTGAAGGGAAGGGCGGAAGTATGTGTTTCACACATCTATCCGATTCTCCTGTACCGACTCTCTTTACTTCCACTCTCGTATGCCAGACTAATTTTATTAGTACGGGTCTTGTTCTCTTTCTTGTAAAGAGACAAGGCCCCTATGGTATCTCGCGAGATCTGTTGCCTTCATCCCTCTGAGGGCGGTCTGGGTATACCTAGCATTGAGATTCGTCAACATATGCTGTGTATTGCATCACTTTTCTAGACCGAATGTGTCGCGGATCGGATGAGGTGGGCGCCTTCTGGAAAGAAGACGTCCGTAAACATGTCCCATCCCTGAGAAGTGTACGCTCGTGCGAGGAGGAGGCCGGCTGTAGACCCCGAACCGAGCCGAGTGCTCCTTCTACAGTGAATGTCGTCGTGCTCTGAAGCTCCTCTTTCGGACTTCGGATGACCTCTCCAACGCCCAGGCGTTGTCTCGCAAGGCATTGTATCAAGTGCTAGTTAGCAGGGCCGTTCAAGATGATCTAATTGGCGAGCTCGGTCTTACGAAGCAGTAGGCACGCTCGATATGGCCTTGGGCGCCTGGGTTGAAATGCCTCAATAACGATGAGGCATCACTCACCTGGATGGTGATTCTGGAAGCCCTCTGGGTCGGCAAGAGACTTTGTTCAACAGGCATGGAGAAATATCCAAACTGTCGTCGCTGTACGGGGGAAGTCGAGACCATTGGTCACGCCTTCTTTCAGTGCAAGGTGGTAGTGCCGTTGTGCAGGTTCGTTGAAGGCCTCATGGTTCGCATGCTGCAGGGAAAGTTTTTTGTCCTTGAAGCCAGTTCTGTTTGTAGCAATGTGGTGCCGCAGATGACGAAGGCCGAACTATGTGTTCTGTTGCTTACTAGGGGTTATGAGAGTCGTGATTTGGACGACGCGCCAGAAGGAATTCTATGAGGGCGAGAGGTTCACTTCTTCCCAACTGATCTTGTTCTTTAAGCATCAGCTTAAAGTCGATTAGGACGGAAAGGCGGCGGCACACCTCATCAGAATTTGGCAAAAGGTGGGTGAATCTTGCGCGTATGTGTCGAGTAAAAGGGGCTGACCTTGAGTTGCATTTTGATGCCGGTTAGGCATTAGGATATTGTATTCCTGGGTTGAACATAGGCAACCCATCCCGAAATTTGGTTAGTGTTGGACTTGTTTTTTGATTTTTACTTTTTCCTCTTTTCAGTAAACTTAGCTAGGGTGTGCTTGCTCATTGGTCCCTTTTTATTTCTGTCCGCATTTTTTTTTTCTGTTAGTTTAACTTACCATCCCCTCCCTCGTTTAGGTGGTCAGTGATGTCAATTCTCCGGTAGATGCGGGGCGCCTTTCGTTTCGTTAGTGTGTTTTTCGTATTTGTTGTTGTGTATGAATGACTGTGTGCCTGTGTGAATGCTTGGGAGGAATGAATGTGTTCTTTATTTTCATAGTCCCGTATCGATTTCGTCCTGTTAACTGATATTTCTGCCACATTTAAAGTTTGTGGGGTTTTTATTACTAACATTAATTTTGTTTGGTTTCTTGTAAATATTTTTGTCATTTTGTATATACTCATTGGGGATCTTTTTAAACATTGTTGTTTTTATGCCCCTCCCCACACAGACAATATTTGTACATAAGGGGAGTATTTAGGATTTGCATTGAGTCAAAGAGGTATTTTGGTGGATGTGGTAAGAAAGGTATGGATAAATGTGTTGTTTTGGTGAAAGGAATATTGTTTTGTATGTTAGGGTCAGTGGTTGTGGCTAGCTAAGTTTTATATTAAGACAAGTGATGACAGTCCTTTACTCCAACCCCCTTTTTTGGCCTTGTGCCACATTTGTTGTAATTTTTACAATAATAAATATTCCCGAACTTTTCCTGACGATCCGTTTAGCTGAAACCTAGGTAGGTTTGTCTGGATCACTAGATGTATCTAGGTCAGCTCTACGGTTGTATTGAGCTCTTTTGTTAGTTAGTTGTTTACTCGTATCGGGGTTTTTTCTTTGGGCTTCAGACCTGCATCTGTGCGATTTTTTTCGGCAGTAGTTAATGTTTGTAGCTCTTTCTTTTTTTAAATCCTTTTTTTTCCCTCGAGATTGATTTGGTTATTGGCAAATCAAAAATTCGAGGGTTTTTCGAAACGAGTCTAGTTATATATATATATATATATATATATATATATATATATATATATATATATATATATTTCATTCGAGATTTCTTTGAAGATCCCGAAGGCTCAGGCAGATGATTAGAAAAGGTCAACTCGCCTAAATAAATCCATCACAAGTGAAGAAACGTTGGCAATGAAGAACTTACTGTGTGCCACTGTTATCATCATAGTACCAACTGATAAATGCAATACTTAAGTGGAAAATTTGGAATACTCTGAAATATTTTCAAGCCTATTTGGGATGGATCACCCCCCCCACACACACACACACCAACAGAAAATAAGAGGAAGCTGTCACAGTTCCTAAGTAATAACACCGACTACTCCACACTATAAACAGCTGACTGTATATTGAATGTGGCACATATGTACGGTCTCCCAAACATTGAGAAAGTTGATATTCCATTAAGACCCAAATTCAACTGCAGTAACAACCAAATCTTCATCCTAGGTTAGAAACTCCGAACACTTTATGAAACTGATTCATAGGGGCTCCCATTCATAACAATCGGATGGTAAGCTTGAATGTGATACGCCTATTCACTAGAATTTCAACAGGTGAAGACCTTGATTGTAGTTCGAAACTGATTGGAATCAAACACCTCCTTAGGGGAATATACTAACATTTCAATAGATAATCTGAGGGAAATGTTTCTTTCTGAGTACAGACAACATTCTTCCAACTAGACCCTGACATATACCAACAGGGGGGGGGGTAAGACTTGTCTATGGTTCTAACATTGTTACCAGTGATAGTAGACATATACATGGAATAATTCGATGGAATGACTTTAGAAACAGCGCCACTAAAGTCAATAGTATGACTGAGATACGTGGATGGCACCTTCCTACTCTGGCTACACCATGAAGCTGTACAATTACTGCCGAACCATGTGAACTCAATAAGACCTTCGATCATTTTCGCAATGGAAGTTGAAAATAGTAATCAGCTAGCCTTCTTGGTTCAAAAGATCCGTATATTACAAGCCAAAATTCACCGGATAACATTCAACTTTACACCCACCATGCATACAATGTGAAGAAAGGGATCGTTTAATATCTACGCATCTTTATAAGCATGTTCATTCACAAAATTAATTACTATGGAAACGGCTGAAGCGACCATTTTGATAAGGGGCCTAAGAGTTAATTTTTATCCACATATCAGTCACCTTCGGAAAGAGGTCAAGCCGAGGTAGGGTTGGGGTATCTATTTCAAAGCGAATGATAGCATTCAAGATGTGTAAATTTCAAGATTGGTCATTCCTAAATTTTCGCTCGATACTTTCACTCAATTTAATTTTAATAATTATACTGAGGTTTTCGGCTATCGTTTTTGAAACAGGAGAACTCTTAGGTAGCGAAGGAATCATATTTTTAAAAAAAATAATTATTATTAGAATATTTTTAAATTAAGCGTTTCCATATCTCCATCGCTTTTAACCGACTTTTATGTTTACATCTCCCCTTCCCGATACGTGCATAATTCCACCAACAAGAATATTACTTTAGACCGATGAAGATTTTTTTAGAGGACGAATTACAATTTTTCCAGTTTGTCATCTAATTGCATTGCACACATATACGCGCGCACGCATGCACGCCCACACACACACACACACACATACATACATACACACATACATACACACGTGTGTATGGCGTTTTTGTCCGAATAGAAGACCATAATGTAAGGCGACAGAGTAAATTGAAATTAATTTTAATAATTCCTCTTTTGTGCTTTTCAAAGAAAAAGATAAACAAACAGATTTTTCATGTATCAATATGAATTCATTTTCATGTTTATCTCTAGAGACATTTTCCCATATTTAGCGCCAACATTACGCAGATTTGTATTATTAACTTGGGAATTACTCTCAACACGTTTCCTTTTGTCATAGGCAATTCACATCTGTGAAGATATATCAGCGTTGATTATGAAATTAAACTGTTGCACTTTTATATTTGGAATGATAAATTCTAATTCAACGGAATTAGCTTAAGTTTCCTCGCAGACGGAATGGCGTGTGAAAACCCAAAATAATAGACAGCTAATTACGAAAATCTAAATCAACGACTAAAGGATTTGAAATCAACGACTAAAGGATTTGAAATCACGTCAATCAAGCCAAACTCACGCGAAATTCAGGACAAAAGGCTCACTCAGTACGTGGATTTGAGCACTAAACTAAGTTCAGGATATATATATATATATATATATATATATATATATATATATATAAAGTGTAAGGCATGTGTAAAATAAAACCGACCGCAACAACTAGTTTCATACTCATAAATGAAGGATCGTCAGGACAGGTTGGATATTTATCTTGTGTCCTCTTTGTTTACGCTTTGAATATATAAAACTCGTAGGTTTTTTGGGGGGGTGGGGGTGAGAGCGGATGTAAGAGTCAGCCAGGTTCCATATTAACTATTTTTGCATCCAAACTATCTTCTGAGTGTATTTTCGAAACTATAAAACAATGGCTAGACAAAATTTCAGACAGATGGCCATAAAAAGATATCAAGATATAGAAATATCAGCCCGATTTCGACAAATACAGGAGTAAAAAGAAAAAGTTATAGAAAATGTTACTTTGATTAAAAGAGAAAATAATCTACAAAGATGAAATTGTCTGGAAAGTGCCTTGATCGCTGGTTCAGCCACAACAAATTTTCGTCCAGGCTCTTACAATATATCATCATTCTTGGTAGTTTTTATATTGTTACAATGTAGGATAGTCGGGTACAAAGGTGATAGAGGGAAAAAGAAAAAAGAATACACATGAATTAGGCTACATTGAAAAAATATTCTTTAAAAAATATTCTTTCAAACATTTTGAAATTACCAGCGTCTCTCGTTTTGCGTGAATGATTAGACGTGGAAACATCAACAAAGTCCGGTAAAGATTAAATCCTAACGTCATATTATTTTTCTAAAAATATATATGAAAGTAATCAATAGTACTGTAGCACATGGAAAAACTACGCATGTGCAGCTATTTCCAGTGGAAATTTGGTTTTCAACTGAGTATTTGGTCTCCAATTTTTAAAATCATCTCGAAAATTTTTCACACACCTAATATTTTACAACAAAATATTTATCAACATAATCTCTTCATAAAACTTCACTTGATTGTCTCAGACGAAGATTTAACTAATTGTCTTAGGCTACGAATTTAGTGATTCACCCTAACAAACAACCATTTCCACATCAAAATTCACACAGACAAACTAACACCAGGCACCAATCAATGAAAAGCTGAAGGGTAAATTATCATTCTCTAGTAAGATAAAGAAAGACTTTAATCAGTACAATAGACCCAAAAGAAAATGAGACCATTTTTCGGCAAAGTTTAGTTAATCTTTCACACACCATAAGACCATGAATTCAGATTAACATTTTGTTCGGTAACTAGAAAACATTTTTCATACATAAAACATCCATTTAGTCGTTTCATCACTATGGAGGGCGTTTATATTATTGATAAAAAATTTCAACTTTTTGTCCCCTTAAAACAATATGATTTAAAAAATCTCATATATATGCCTACCCTTACAGGTCTATATTTCTTTTGCCGTTGCTGCTTTTTGAGGTGATTGCTGGGCAATGATCGTTATAAATAATTCTAAGTTTCATCTTCACATGAAATATTTGCCAACTTGAATATTATCAAAATTTGCTCTATTAGCGCAAAAGAAACATTTTTGGTATATTGATGTGAAATTAGCTATTCATTTTTTTTTCAATCGTTTTTCAAACCAAAGGAATTTTGGGAAATAATTTTTCTAATGTAATAAGCATCTGAAGAAACTCTCCATTTCTGAAACTGGTATACGTAATGACTGACAAGAATGAAATCACCTTTTCGTGATACCTAACAAAATATTTGACATTTCGTCGATTTTCATTATAATAATTAAGAATACACTTCAACATTTCGAAATTATGACGCCAAAATATAATCTCACTTATAAATGAATATCGATTCCAACATGTAGTAATGATGTCTGGTAATAGTGATCACTTTTTTGAGTGAAAATGTGCACTGTTCTGGCTCTGAGGACACAGAATCTTTGTTATAATTAGAATACGTATACTTGTTAGCTGCACGAATTGTTCTCCTAAGAGGATAGCTCGAGGCAAGATTTGTCGACTGTTATATGACTGGAGAGTTGATAGGGCCAATGACTCCACGTAACATGTGAAATGATCCAATTAGACTTTGCTTTTGTTCGGATCATCTCTACAACTTTGGATTCAAGTTCCGACAGGTGCTTCCGGCATTTCTGGAGAGATTCCTGCAATTTCTGCTATTATGAGACAAAAACCCTGAACTGTGTCTGGTTTGTTTGAATTAGAGTAATGCTCGTGCTGACGACGAAGAAATAGTAATGGGAAGTTTCTTCTCTGCTAAAAACGCTTTGGGGTATATTCCTACTTGTGAAGTAAGCTTTGAATTCTTATCGAATAACAACAAATTTCTTCTGGAATCTTATGCAAAATAATTTGTTACTATTTTCTTATTAGACGTTTTAATCTCTCTCTTTATATATATATATATATATATATATATATATATATATATATATATATAATGTTTATTTTCTGTCGGAAAAAGTGCGTTCCTTGTATAAAAACCAAAGAAATTAATTGAAAAGTAGTCTTTTGTAAATATTTACTTATTTTTAAAGAAGGTATTTTTTCTCGAAATTAACTGTTTGAAAATCATTTTAAGGGGTAAACATTTTTTGTATATCAATATGGTAAACATCAGACCACAATAAATTCTGACAAACTATTGTCATTCTATAGTTAATTAATAAGAGTTATAGCAAGTTATTTACTAAGCTTCATTTATTCTGACGCATGGCTACTTTATATCAATCATTGAGAATCGAAACCACTACCATGAACAATTGTCTTCATGTGATACTGGCTGCCGTTTTTCTACAACTCTCAACGAAAATATATATCAAACTTTATGAAATTTTATATGAGGTCAAGCTAGTGAGATATCTTTTAGTTTAACTAAGTGAACTATATATATTAGCTATTTTATAAGAAAGACATTAATTTTCGATGTTTTCTTCTAATTAATAAAATGTTTCGATGTTATCTTATCAATAAAATTAACAACAACACAAGCATAATAGCACTCAGAATTAGATACAAATATAAAATACAATGAAATATAGAATATAAAATATACCTTATTATTTTGCTTTTTGCTGTATCCACGAGACTCTCACGATTTTAAACGATCACACAATCCTCAGGTGCTGGAAACTGTTATAATATTTTCCAGAAATAAGGAGTTATTCATTAGCTTATTCCATGTATAGAAAGAGATAGTAGCATGTCGCAAATATTGGAAAATACGTTGCTTACTTCAGGGGCAAGCTATTCAAGTAGCAACAAATGTATGTCAGAATGAGGAGGTCAGAGGGATAAAGTTTGCAAATCATTCCACAGCAATGTTCTTAACCAGGAATTTATTTTGTGACTGTATGCCAACATTAGCTTTGAACATTTTTCGTCACCTGTGCCTTGCAGGATGATTACCAATTTGTCTGAGATGAACAAATTACATCTAATGCCCTTGCCACCAAACGCATGCTCTTGAAATCTCGCACTCAATAGTTGGATCCGCCTTACTCGATTTTTAATTTTTGAAAGTAAGTAGACAATGTTGTGGCATTTTTATAACTTTCTTTACCCCATACTCAATTTATGATTGTAGAATCTCTTTTTCAATTCTCCATCCCCAGCCTCAATAAAATATTTCGTTGTTACAGATTCTGGCCGTATACAACACATTTTTGGTTAAACATTTATTCCATCGTGGACTATGTTCTTTAATTTGGTAGTTACATATCTTAACATTATTGGCCGTATTGTCATTACTTCAAGTATTTTATTATTGTGACAGCAAACAATTTTATCCATTTTACCAGAGCAGTTGTAACTGACTTTTGCATTTTTTTGTGGAATAATTTATTCAGTAGTTCGTCACCAGGAAAGTGATTATTAGTTTCAGAAACATTTACGACATTGGTTTTTATGGTACTGTTAAAACAGGGATGGAACCATATACAATTTACTCTTAAAGTTTTTTGTCATTTTTATTATTTTTAATACTGTCATAGGTTAAACTCCTATTTTGGCTATTTTCCGTTAAAGCCTGTTGAAGCCATCGCTTCAGCGAAAACTTTAATTGGCGACGTTAGTTTGTTTATCGCACTTACACCGATCTGTGTATATGCCGTACTATGGAGGTTGGGATTTAGATTCTTTATGTAGGTATAATAGGAGTAGATAGGTTTGCCTATCGCGTCTGGTTCACAGTTTTTACCAATGTTTTGAACAGGCATACAGGTTTATCCCTTGTTTCCTGCAGGTATAGAGGTTTATCACTTGTTTCCTCCTTGTTTCCGGTTACTTCTTTCATCGACAGTAGCCCTTTGTGACTTAGTGGCATTATCATCTTACTTGGAGTGAAGTGATTAAAAAATGCCAAATATTTTATTGTATGACCAACATAATTTGTTGATGAGATTCAACGACACCTCGAGGAAGTTGAATTTTTTGGTATACATTACTACTTTTACTTTCAGTTCGTGATCTTTGAAAGACTTTCTCTTTTCTCTTCTAACCCTTTCAAATTCTTTATGCAATATCGTTGCAGTACAACCCTACGCTGTGCAGTTCAATCAGATGCCTAAACCTCCATAACAAATAGATGGCCACTAGATCATATATACTTCTATTCAATCAAATGCTGTCATTACCACATCAAAGTTCTTACTTCTTCTTAACCACAGTACACCATCGTGGTAAAAGATATGTTTTTCTACCTGTTTTATTATGCTGATTTCATCAATACAAATATAGTCCCTGGCCAGTTCTATAGCTCCTACGAACAGTTTTTTTTTTTTTTTTTCCGATACTGGGGCGAGAAAATTCCTCATTGTTGAATTGAATGAATACGCATCCCACTTTTGTTTTATGCCTTTAAATGATATCAGTCCTGTATATACATGTTTAAATTATTTAGCAAGTCAATAATTTGGCAATAACATTTGTATTAAGCACTCAATGTTGATAAATCTTCAAGATATAATTACATAATAACTGTACCATCTGAATTCTGTTTATAATATCTAACTTCATTATAGACATTTACAATGTATTATTTGGTGCTGTGATATTTTTACATCCAACTCGAGATATATAATATATAGAGATACTCCGAGGTTGGGGTATACATATTGGAAATACATATACATCATATATTTAATGTTAACATTTTGTTTCTGAGATAAAAATATTACCAAGGATCGTAAAAAAGATATAATTTGTTAAAAAAAGATCACAAAATAAAAGTAAAAAATTGAAATCTTGACAAAGTCGGAATAAAAATATTGACTTCAAGAATAAGAAAGCGGGTTGAGCAACAAGAAAATATTTGAAGCTGCTGATGTTACACAGAGACATTAAGAAGAGAAAAGACAATATTAAGGCGATGGAAGCAACGAAATTAACAATTTTAATGAAAATTTCACAATAAAATAATTGATATTAACAAAAACCAATTTTGCGAAAACCTTGACTCAGATAAAAGAAAATTGAGATATGTTTATGATATTGCTATGAAGGATGCATAATTTATCAAAATCACAAAAAAATTACGAGAATAATCGATAGTCCACATGTTTGGCGTCCATTTCCAAGACAATTCACAAATCGTAAGGTTAGCTACTCAAGTTAAATATTATATACGAAGCAATTTTAATCGGGTTATATTGAAGTTAGTCCGGTGAATGCAAGTAGCCAGCGGCCGTTATCAAATGACCTTTCCGAAAATATGTTTCTAGCAAAGAACAATATTAACGTTTATGTCATAGAATCTTAGCGAAATTTGTAAATGTAAATATAGGGTTAAAATGCCCCCTAACTGATGGGCTGAATATTGACATGGTTTTGATGAGTAAGACTTAATCATATTCCATTTTGTGATGCAATGAGCGGGCAAAGAAAAGATGAACTAGGAAGAAGTTGTATAGTCAAAATGGTGTGCAATAAAAGGAAGAATGTGGGTTCAGACCAGTCGAAGATTAAACCAAACCTCATAGCGTATTGCTGGTGCTAGATCTACATATTTAATTTGATTTTCTATGTCTTGATCTGAGATTGGATTACAGAAATGGAATCGGGAAGTGAGGATTTGTTTGTTCGTAAATAGGCTGAGCATATGCCCATACACACACGCACACACTCTCTCTCTCTCTCACGCACACACACACACATGTATATATATATATAGAGAGAGAGAGAGAAACTTAGTAAGATGCGTGACTTAAGCAAAAAACGTGGTTGCTTCTAGAAACGTGTGCACACACACGAGTGTGTATGTAGGTTTAGTAATATCAGCAAGGTAATGAGTGTTGCGACAATTTTTCATTTTGTAAAATACATAAAAGTGTTTTTTTCCCATAACCGGAACATCGATTAATAGCGCATGAAAGAATTTCGCAACTGTTTAAAAAACTAAAGGATCCGTTCCGTGTATACATTGATGAAAGGGCTGTTTCATCCACTATATACCATTAAAACATGTTACGCGAACAGGCATGTATTTCCAAGATCAGAAAAAGTGTTCTGGAATCTCCTGATGGGATTTAATTACATATCTTTTAAGTGGGAGAGAGTTTTCTGAAAGAAGTTTCTGGTACAATAAGCTTTCAATGGGAATGAGAACTGGGAAAGTTGGTGGCCTAGGTAACCTAGAGAATTTTTTTTTTTTTTTTTTTTTTTTGTAGTTCTGAAAGTATTCCTGCCCAACTCATGCGATAGAGGTCGCATTGAGTTGCGGAAAGATACTACTGTCGCTGTGCGTGACAGTTGAAGATCTTTTGGCTAACAAGAATACTCTGACAGACCTCTGGCGACGCAAACTAAAACTCAACAAAGATCGATATGTTATATTACTTCCCACAGAGGAAAGCTATCTGTAAATTGTGCTATTGTCACCCTAAGTCTTCTTGACTATTGGTGATTGCCACTCATAATAAATGAACGAGAACACTCCATAGAGTTTTTTCGGAAGTGATCCTAGTTTATGGTTATAACAATGAGACTTTGATCAAAGTTGGTTATATATTTCTTCATTTATAGTGTTGCAATTAGTGCTGCAATTATTGAACTGTGGCATTCCACGCAACAATATAAGGCTGGTTTACTACTTTATAGAAAGTCAAACTCCAGAGCTTATCATAGTGACGACTGCAACACCTACAACTCCCATATCTCATAAAGTTAAATTTAAAACCTAAGAGTCTCTCCCATTCAAAGAAGAAATACCAATTGAGAATTAACTCTAATAAGTCCGCTTTTCCAGATCAAAAACCAAAAGTTCTTAGAGAGACTTGTGGAAACAATTCCCAGTGACTCATCACAATACATGTAAGATAGATGGAAACACCAGCTATAATGCTGCAGTCTTGATCGATGGAAAGAAGGTACATAAGAACAAAGACTGGATTGAAGATAACATCTCTACATTAGAGGTCATGAACGCTACGCGTCGCGCGCTGATTAAATTCAAGCGTTCCTATAGCCAGCAAAATCTACGGGATCTGAAAGCTGTCCGTATCAAATAACTACTGGCTCCAGCTGTCATATATTACCCGACATGCTTCAGACAATGGCAACGTGCAAGATCATGTACTAGGGATTTACACAAGCAAATGGCAAACCTAAAAATAAGTCTGCACTCTTGAAGTCAAAGACAAATAATGGGTAGAGCACTTACCTAGAACTTTACTCAAGAAAGTTCCGTCAAAAAGACATGTTTGGTGTTATTGAGAATTTGACAGTCCTGAAATATCTTGACTCTGAACCTAGAAAGAAAAGTCTTACTAAAGCTCTAGTTTGTGAAAACACACGGAGTAAAGCCGACATACCGCTAGAGATCATCAAATGCGGTAAGCTAGCTTTACTAAAATTACTCCATAGTTTGAGCATCTGCTGGAAAGTAGGCAACGTTCCTTAGGACATGTGAAATGTCAAGATAATTACCCTGTACAAAAAACTAGGGCGACCTAAGTGACTACAACAACTACCGGGGTATCTCTCTGCTAAGCAATGTTGGAAAATTATCGCGACTCCATGTCCTTGCTGATCGCATCTACTCAGGCTTTCAATGTGGATTTAAGGCTAACACATCCACAGCTGACATGATCTTCCCTTCTATATCAGTTCAAGGAGACTAATAGAATAAAAACGAACATCATAGGTCAAGATGTTTTTGCATCTCCATCAATCAGCATCGATGAGGTGGTGCTTGAACGAAGCTTTTATTCTGTATAAGGTGTTAAATGTTGTACGAAAAATTTAAAATAGGAACAAAAAATGTTGTACGCAAGATTTAAAATAGGAACAAAAAATGTTGTAAAGATTTAAAATAGGATCAAAAAATGTTGTACGAAAGATTTAAAATAGGATCAAAAAATGTTGTACGAAAGATTTAATATAGGAACAAAAAATGTAAAGATTTAAAGTAGGAACAAAAAATGTTGTACGAAAGATTTAAAATAGGAACAAAAAATGTTGTAAAGATTTAAAATAGGAACAAAAAATGTTGTAAAGTTATTGACTGATAGAAACCTAATTTTGGAAATTGAGAAAAGGTTGTTCAGAGATGAAAGAATAATGAATCAAGAAAAGAAAAACATAAACTGGCTTTCATAACACAAAAAGAAAAAATAATAGGGGGGGTTAAAGGACTAGATTTAGTGTTTTGAATGTCTACAGAGACAAAAGATGCAAAATATTAAAAGTATTGGCTAACCAAACTTCGAACGAAGTAATATATGAAAACTTGTTTCGTACACGCAAGACATCAATCTGCTACTGGGTGGCATGCCACTAACCTTTACAGCTGGTAGCCACCGGTGAGGAGGTCGTCTCGACAATGTTACCACTGGCGGACCGCTAGATGTCCACCGGTAGCTGCCACCAGAGGACCGCTGGCGGGCCACTAACGGATTGCATGTAGGGATTTTTTAAACCTGAAATACATAGCTACATTCAATGGACTTAATGGCCGGGCTCGAGGTGGATTCATTAAGAAAATACTCAAACAATACGATTTAGCATACATCAGGTCGTATTCTATATCGTTATTCTCTATAATTTTGAGCTAATATTGTAAGCTGTCAAATTATGAGTAACTTGAAAGTTACTGCTCCCGTCAAGATAAATGCAGAGAATTGTAAGTTCTTGAACAAGATGATTTTTGAGTGTGACATGTTACAATCAAAAAGCGTTAAAAATATCTACTAGTAAACTAATTTCACTAACCATTGCTATATTCAGTCCGTCCCCTGTTGAATGCTCCTTGCTTGTGGATTTTACTATATGGACTATATGTCCACTAATTGCCTTCCTCCCACAACCAAACTTAGTAAATATCAAATGAACTTTGTGTCAAGCTAAACTAAATATGATAAATGTAATATATTTATCTCTGAATGTAACATATCTATCTAAAAGCTAAATGTTTATCGGGTGGGGGACGGATCTGAATATGTTATGAATTCTTGTTTCATTCAAAGACGATCTCATTTCGCTTCCATGGATATGTTTAATTATTCAACCTAGCTCGAAATAACGTTTTACCAATATTTCCCTTTAAGCAACTCTCATTTTAGCGTGTTTTGTACTTGCATCGCAAAAATAAATCATTTAGTATGAAATAGTGAAGCACCCCGATAAGCTTTCGGGTAAATAAAAAAAAATCACAATCGTTAGCCGGATCGATAATTGGAACAGATCCAAAAATCATCTCAACTTACTTCACAGGGGCCCGACAGAAATGTTAATAGAGCTATGTGTACCCTGTATAAATGGATTGTATCGATCATACGTGACCGAATGACCACTGATCAGTCATGCGACTGTGAAAATACAATAGACGACGCCTGGGTTTAATATGCTTTAAGTCCAAAGTGTTTTATGAACACAGTGAAAATCAGAATGGTGCATAGTCTGAACCAACCCACCCTTGGTCTATCTCACATGATACAAATTATATAAAGATTTCAATAAAGGTGAATATAACTTAATGCACAAAGAGACACGTACTTATTAATTTCACATTCCTTTTTGTATGCATTTATGTTCAGTATATATCCATATATTATGTTCAGTATATATCCATACATAAATGTAACTGGTGGGAGGTGGGAACACACTCGGGATTAAGTGGCAGCAAGTTTCTCAGTATCATATGTGAATGATTCCAGTGCTATCCTTAATATTCTGTTGTATATTTTTGGCAAAGATTTTACAGGAACGTTCCCAACACTCCAATAAGTACTGGAACGACTGCCAACTTACATTACTTGCACGGCTCAAGATATTTTTCTCTAGTTTCAGTTTCAGACCTACGCTTTGTTCTGCCAAATACATCATTTGGCACGTCTTCCTCTTGGTTACTTATTGCAGATCCGATATTCTGATTTATATTGGGGATTATGTTTGAATGACAAAGTCCCAAAATATTTTATGTACTTTATTCCCGAGGACATATTATTCTTTGTGCATACAGCACTGGCTTGTGTGTGTGTTTGTGAATGTGTGTGTGTTTGTGCGTGTGTTTGTGTGTGTTCAATGGGCACACCAGTGTGCACAGTTTCCAGACATGATTTTCGTGTATTCTTCTTTCTGCGATCATTTTCTACATTCGCTGATTTGATTTGGGTTGATTTTCTTCTTTTTATTTCTTTACAGTCTGCATTGGCTACTGTTTGAACTATTTTGCTTCTGAAGATACTCTTTTCAGTTTCAATTAATAGTAAATGAGTTTCCCTCTTAAGGTTTTCTCTCAATAGCCATGTCTATGTCAACTTTTCACTGACTTGATTTATCTTCTGAAGTAGTGCATATAAGTAGTTTCGTGTCATTTCAAGTTTTGTCATTGTGTTTCAATTCATTGTTCACATTTCGGCATTTGTAAATAATATTTTCTTACTGTCTTCTGTTCTGTTTGAATCTCTTGATTATGGATTATGGCGATTATTTCGCCTACTTTTAACACAAAACTCCGATCTATTTTCTTATTCTTTATAATTTCTTTGCTTTATGCTCTACGTTTTTGTGTCTCTCTCTTTTCAGTCTATGTATTATGCAAATTACCTCACAATAGCAAAAAAAAAGGTATTTATTACGATATTTGTGAAGAGATTAAGTAGAAAAAGTCAACAAAATACCTCATAATAACAAGAAATTATGAGATACCAATGCTCTATAGCAAAAAAATTCATATACAGAATATGCTTCATTAAATACGCCATTTTAATATTTTATGTTCTGATACAGAGAATAATGTATTTAGTAGTATTAAGGGAAGATCACACATTTCGAGAACATATAAATATTTTATATCTCAATAGTTCCTCTTCCTGAGTGAATATGGATGTAACACACACACACACATATATATATATATATATATATATATATATATATATATATATATATATATATATATATATATATATATATATATATACGCAATTTTACAGTGAACTGGTTATATTATCAGCATAAGTAATCTGGGACTTTTATCCATATAACTATCTGATATAAGAGAGTTTTCTTTTTAAATCATTGACCATAGAAATATCCAGAAAATACGAAAAAATACATAAAGGAGATGAAAAACAACGCATTTGTACAAATACAATGCATTCCACGTTTTAAAATACGGTATTCCATAATTATGATAACGAGAAGTTTCTTTTTTATTGACGTCAAGTACGACCATATGTTTTCATCACAACTGAATATCTCATTCATAAAAGAGGGTGATATTGTAGAATATATATATATATATATATATATATATATGTGTGTGTGTGTGTGTGTGTGTGTATGTGCGTTTTTGTGTGTGTGAGAGTGATATGTATGTTATGGTATTTTATGGTTAGCGACCCAGAAATAAAATTACGGTTATACTAATTTTTCACTTCATCCGGCTTTTGATTAGCAAACTCAGAGCTCTGGCCTTGGTTGGTAACCAGTATAGGAGAAGGAAAACTCTGAATTCAGGCCTGAGGAAAACTGTTTTAAGACACAGCGGACAGTTTCGTTCTTCTCAATCCTTTCGAAAAGTGGTTGGCACCAAAGAACCTTTCGAAGAATTCGGTAATAAATTTTAATAAAGTTTTTAATATCTGCCACATCAGACCGAAATTACAAAATGGTTTAAATTTATCCAGACAATATATTGCATCACAAGATAACAGGAAGTAAATGTCTAAATTACTTGACCTATAAAAATGTCCCTGGGGATTTACATTGCTGAAGAGAGGAGTGGAGGGAAATTAAGAAAGAGAAACAAGATGTCAACACAATGTGCAGGGGTAGGAAGGGGTAGTACAAGTGACAGTTAATAAAATACATTGAAATAAAATCAAAATTTATATCATCATTATCTTATCTAAACGTCAGTATAATAACAATTATCATCATGTAGATAAAAATGAGTGAAAAATTAATAATATAATATATATAAAATGCTTAAATTCATTATATCTAATTCATTTTTATAATAACAAAATGCATGTTTGTGCCTGTGTGTGTGGCATATACATAAAAAAAAACATATGCAAATATGCACACCCATACACACACACGTAACTACATGCATACACACATTTATACATACACGCACACACACGCGCACATATATATGCAAGTACGTATAAAAACCTATATACACATACCCGCTCATAAATACCCATACAATATATATATATGTGTGCGTGTATACATACATACACACCCTAATATATACATATATAGATACATACACAATGATGCACATACATGTATCCATATATAATACACTCACTCATACATATACATAGATACACATAGATACACACATACAGACACGGGCATACACACACATATATATAGGTACACACACGCACACAGACACACACACACACACACACACATATATATATATATATATATATATATATATATATATACAAAACATATACATATACTTAAATATATATATATACAAAAGTGAACATTGAATTCAACACTTAGAGACAACATGCTGTTTCATGCCTCTGAGTATTGACTTCAATGTTCACTTTTTCTGAGTGTCGACTTCAATGTTCACTTATATATATATATATATATATATATATATATATATATATATTTGTTTGAATAAAAACAGGCCCCACTTTAAGGTTCCATGTAATGTTATTTCACCACAACCCTTTTAACAGGGCTCTGGATCATCAGACTTTACTTCCAAAGCATACTTTCATTGTGTCTATTTAGTAATATGTCTGGATCTTTATGTTTGATTATGAAGATTTTCTCCTTTATGCATAAGTTGCATCTGTCTCTGAAGTTTTTTTGAGTTCTGGCTCTTGATATTATTTTCCACTTTATTTGTGGGGTTAGGCCACTCTCCAACAAATCCCAATAATGTTTTGATAGTGCCGTTTGGTTCTTCTTACACTTATTTTTGAAGGACTGGCGATGGTTGTATAGTCGGTGTTTCCAATTTCCCACCGATATTCCTAAGTATATCTTTTTCTCCTCAACCTTTTCTTTGGGGAAAATTGTTGCTTCATATATTGTGTTCTCTGCCATGCATATTCCCTTTTTTGTTCCCTTTGTTTTTAGAAAGATTACTATGCACGCATGAGCGCCAACACATGACTATATGTATACAACTATGGTAATGTACTTGAACACTGATGCACCTGTTGATATGTACATGTATATGTTTTTATATGGAAAAAGAGGCACACCAGGTTTGTTTTTTTTGTTTTTTTTTATGTGAGTGTGGAGGTGTACAATTAAATGGGTACCTATATGTTTTGCCATAGATATGAAAGAGAGGGTACTAATATATGTGTAAAGATATGGATAATTATACGATTTCTCCTAGTGACATTTTATACAAATCTCTCCTCTAATATTCTCCAATTGGAGGTGAGTTTTAAATAGCACGGAGGTAAAGTTTAAATTGGTAATTTAATTCAAATTGAAATATACTACCCTATTATTGATGATAAAATTATTTAAATTGGAATAACCGTTGATAATTGGGTACCTAAAAACAACCACGATTTTATTTAATGAACAAAAATCAAGCGAATAGATGTCAACTTAACAATCAATAAGACAAAAGTTTGGAAAAAAAAGATTACTAAATATAAAATGGATTACTCTTTCAATGTACTGTCTATGATTTTTTCCAATCGACTGTTTCATAGAAAATACCCAAAACTCCAACGAACTTCAAATTAAATTCTTCCTAGATTGTTTAGACATTTAGATTTACATCAAACCTTAACCTCCCAAATATGCCCTTTAAAGTAACGCGAATTAACAGCGTCTAAGAATTTGAATGAAACCTGTCCTCGTGGAATGTAATTTATTAGGGTTGCTGTAGCTTCTTCCTTTAATGTCGGTCTTCACCCCTTACCCATCGATATCTAGAGACAAGACGCGTTAGGCTCAAGCAACGTCTAGCCGACAGACAGTGGGGTTAAGAATAAGGAATTGAATGGTACACCTAACCCACTCATATATTATTTTCTCTCCCACCTTACTTCCTCACTTCGTTAATTTTACATATGCTTGATGAGGTCCATCAAAAACGTGTGAATTTCTTTTCATTTTTCATTTCAAGCTTTGGAAGTAAAGTCTGATGATCCAGAGCCCTGTTAAAGGGGTTGTGGTGAAATAACTTATTACATGGAACCTTAAAGTGGTCTGTTTTTATTCAAACATATCTGCTATGGATTTTACATTGAGCTCTCTGGATATCACCCTCCTTGGGTCTACCCATGCGGATTACCTAGTTTTGCATAAACTATATATATATATATATATATATATATATATATATATATATATATATAGTGACTACACCCGTGATTTTCCGAAGTATGCGTGTCTAACATTTCAGTTTTAGAATCCATAACATGGAGGGAAATATCTTTAAAAATACAATTAATGCCAGTTACACTTTACACCGAAAAATGAATATCCCTCTTATTTTATTATAAAATTTTAAATTCATCGGTGAAAGCAACAACTTGATTGATCATCGATAATACAAGTGGTCATAAAAACCTCTGGAAAAATGTTGGGCCATCTTATCTCGATAGCTGTTCACAGAAAACTTATTTCTGTTGATCCATCACGTCCCCTAAATACTTGATAAGTTTCATGTCGAGTGAACGTGCTGCTCCCATCGTTCGACGGAAAAGTTTATTATACTTCCACAAACCCAATTCAATATAGACATTTGCTGTACTATTTTGGCAGAATAGAATTTGCACTCAGTTGCATACCAGGCAAAGTGAATCGTGTGCAGTATTCACCAGAGCTTATTATTGTTCGCCAAATGTAGAACCACGTGGCCCCACGGCTGCATCCAGCTTTGCAAATGTGGGAAAGAACAACGGCCTCAGAAAGCAGTCATCTGGATGGGGACTCCATGTACCTGACAGACTGGCTGAGAGTAGCCTACGAAGTATTAGAGGGAAATAATATGCAGTGTTAATAATGAAATATTTAAGTCTCGTGTTTATCATTAATCAGCATTTGTTATCATTGATTGAGATGATTTCATTGCATTACTAACTTAGATATCAATTTTGGATAAGAACTTCATGCTACGACAGTTTTCAAAGTCATAAGGCTGGCATTTCCGACTTTAAATTATGCATTCGAAACATTGGCTTTTAATTGGGTAAAAATAGATCGGCGACCGTATATAATGATTTTCTAAGCGTAGCTTAGATGTGGCACAAGGCTAAAAGTATTGGGCAACCAAAGAGGGTCGAATTCACTACTCAGTGGTAACTGATCCAGGAAAACAATTTTATTAGCCATTTCACCACATCGGAGGGCCCCGTATTTGTTTATGTAAACCGACAAAAGCCCTGTACAAACTATGTGTAAAGCATTGAACCATTTACGTAAAAGCCTTCAAATTCTCCTCTTGATATTTCAAACGTTTCATGGTCATCCCTTCCTCTTCACAAAACTTCCCATTAATCTCGTCCTCAATCTTTCAATGGTGATTTTGCGAAAAGACAGAATATACGAAGAGACATATCTGCATTGTAGACAGGCGGGTCTGACAAACCTTAAATGATACAATAATTTGCCAAAATTTGTGCACTAGACAGAAAGAGCTCAAAGGAGTCTTATTGCCGACTGACCAACCTCTCATATAAGCCTAATACTTTTGAAATTCCACTCACTTGTATGCCTCTATATAATTTTGCATATATATGAATAGGCATCTACGAATGTTTCTGTCTCTCTTTGCCGGTTTTTGCTATTGGTTAAATGTTTGTATCGAGCATTTGACACGCCCAATTTTAAAATTTCAATCAAAATCTGCAAAATAATTCTTATGTAAACAATCCATTTATTTCCTTCAACATTTCAATAATTTTTCTCGGTCGCATTTATTACCAGTGAGGAGGTCGTGAAACTTTGAAATCACCTGTCAAATGTTTCCCAAAATAACCAGCCACTTGTTTTGAGAAAAGGCAATCATCTCTCGAAATTGTCAATATTCTTGTCTTGTTCGCTTCTTCGAGAACAGAAAACAAAAAATAATCAAATAAACAGGAGAATCAGTCAAGAAGGGAATGAGACCGAAAACAATTTGGTCTTCGCAGTTATTTGAGAAAACAAAATCGGCAGCAACTCCGAGAATGAAAAGAAAACACACTATTTAATTGTGTTTTATTTTTGTACAAAGCAAAACACACAAAAGAAAGCGACAAAAAGAACGACCCCCTAAATAAGAATGCCCATGCCAAGTAAATCAATCACATGACTTTGAAAATCATGAAGATATTTTGGTCGCAAGATAATTATTTCGAGTTTTCAACGTCATTTGAAAAGCCGACACAAAACAAAGAAAAGGAAAAACGAAAAAAGTCAAGAAAAACAAAAATTTTTAATAAATATCTGACAAATATGTATAATAGTTAATTAAAATAATTTTCAATAATTAAAAGAAGCCAAAAATGATTTCCTCAGTATCAAATAAATGGGCATTGCAAAGACAGATACTCTCGTCAATTCGACTAGGCCTACGTCAATCTAATAAACGACATCGAACTTATTTTGACAGTATAATCCCTGAAGAAAGCTCGTTCTTTCTAACAAAACGTTTTCTCCTGGGCAGATCTTGAAGTAGATAATATTAAATAAACTGAACCTTCTCTTTCATAACAGTGAGTGCCTCTAATCGCCTGAGGACATTTTACATTGTGCTAGTGTAATTAGTTTAAGTATTTGTTTTCGAAACAGGCATGTTCTTGGCACATTTATACTTAATGGAAAAATATATTTCCACTCACTCACAAATTGCCTCGTTGCTCATCTTATGCAATTTTATGTGCGTACAAGATATTTTATCACTTTTAAAGACGTCATCCAGTGAAAAAGAGACAGTCCGGCATCCTTGACTTGATCTATTTGGCAATGAATACAACCGAAAAAAATATAAGCTTGCTGTCTGTATTGAATTTTATTTTAATTTATACATATGTACCTACATATAATATTTCATTATTATAATTCCTGTTTATAATATTATTCCTTCTCGACTCGCTGCATTTAACGGAATTTTCTGTCTTTGTGCTGATTGAAGAATCTTTAAGGTTAGAAGTCTTGTAAAAACAAAGGGTTGGTAAGTTAAATAATAATTCTCTTGTTCATATAGGATAATCGAACTTAGTAACAGTTAAAACTTTATATAAATATCATAATGCCCATTCTCTAATGAAGCCACCACTCTTACTTGGATACCTGGGTAAAGAGGCAGGAATGAAATGTAAATGTAAAGAGGAGGGGATGATGTAGACAAAATCATGGAAAGAACTGGACAAACTCTTCATCGTACACCTTTCCGACATTACTCTTAATTGACAAAAAATACCCAGAAGCAAGATTCGTGTGCATATAAGCGTTCTTGTCTCCATCATGTGGCAACTCAGCTAATTAAATTCAAATTTAATTAGCACGTGTGTACCTTTGACGGACGGCAGCTATTATTCTCAGCTTTTTCTGTTTCAAAATTAACCAATCATATCACCAGCATTCGAATATTAAACAGTGAAATGATCTTTGATTATTATATATCAATATAAGAAATAACGCAAATAATAATGTAATATTATTTAGAATTGTATTTTGTTGGGAAGGACATGTTTTCGACGTTTGTTTATTAAAAAATTACATCCGTAGATATGCCTTCTTCCTTACCGGTACCTAAAACTTTACACACACACACACACATATATATATATATATATATATATATATATATATATATATATATATATTAAAGACATTTTTTTATGTTTAACGTTCTTTTTATAGATACAAGTATTTAAGTAAATGCTCTGTTTATAATAAACAGTATTAAATAACATTTACCGGCCTGAATGTCCGAGAAATTTTCATAGAAAATATTCGTCCTTGGAAAATTTCTCAGATATTCAGGCCGGTAAATGTTATTTAATACTGTTTATTATAAACAGAGCATTTACTTAAATACTTGTATCTATAAAAAGAACGTTAAACATAAAAAAATGTCTTTAATAAATAAATTGTCGGACTTTGTCCATTTCGTAATATATATATATATATATATATATATATATATATATATATATATATATATATATATATATGTATGTATGTATATGCAAATATAATGTAATATGTAAAAGTATGTGTATGTATGCCCTTGTCGAATAGTCGGTGACTAAACCGCCTAACGGACAAAATTTTTGTTCGAGTGAGGGTCGGGGGTTCTTTTCAATCCTGTAGGATGAAAAATAAAACCTATAAAAGAACGGAAGAACTCTTGACAAATCAACAACCATTACAGGTGGTGTATCAATAAATCACCGTCTAGAAGGCAACAGGAAAACACCCCGCTATCAATTTCACTAAATCTCATGTCATTTAACAAACAATATATAAAAGCTAACGATATGAGAGCAGTTAAGTCTATTGAAATTAGCTCCTCACCCAGTAAATAGCGACATGTAGGTGTCACCTGATCGTTATCCAGCTACTGTTAGCATAGACGACACCTTGGAATTGATCCCTCACCCGGTAAGTGAAGACGTAGGCGACAGGTGTCACCTGACAGTCATCCAGTGATTGTCTGTATCATACAAAAAATATGGAATATTAGAATATTAAACCAATATGGCCAGTTAGAAAATTACAAAAATGCAGGAAATGAGCAGATTAAATATTAGTAATTTATGCGTACAAGAAACGAGGTTGACAAACAATGCCTATTTCGTCAGTGACAAACACAATCATATTTGCAGACGGAGAGAAAAATGAAAGAGGAGTAGGATTGATATTAGATCAAAACAGGAAGGAATGTTTTCTGAGATACTTTTAAACAGTGGCTTCAGAAAATTTTGAAGCATTGTGTAAAATGAAACAATTAGATTAAAAGAAAGTTTACACATGAACTTGATAAAATCTTAAACAAAAAATATTTTATTTTTTTTCTTATTGGTATTTTTATTTTTACAAAATAGTACTCAGTGTAAATTTACAGAGCATTAATATTATAAATTAACTGATTTAAAATGTTTTTTCGCTACACAGTAATAACCATGTTTCAAAAATGGAAGCTGAAAGCTTCAAATTTAATTTTGTAATTAAATTAAAAACATTAGTTCCATTTCATCCTCAAGCGAATTTTGGAGTAACTTATTTTTTTTAAATTTACTGAGTTTTAAAGGCACAGAAAAATTCATAATTCAGTGTTCCCGGGGATACAGGGAAATCGAATCATTCAGACAAGATGTGGTAGCGTGTTCATTTTTATTAACTTTTGTTGTATCAGTTATTAGATACGTTCGAAAAATGGGTTATATTTAGGTAGGGATGGGGATGTATTTTTCAACGAATTCTGACATCCGTTAAATGTATGTCGTCTGTTTTTTTGTTTTTTGGGGTTTTTTTTTTAATTATTTTTAACGACAAAAAATTCTTACGGCATTTTTTCTATTTGTATACTTTTTTGGCGGTTGTTTAGAGTAGAATACGTTTTATTCAACTACAATTTAAAAATATTTTCACTTTTAATTTTCTATAGACTATTTTTCTTTTTAAGACAAGTAAATGTACTAGAATTACTTACAGTATATAAAATTATTTTTTTCATATCAAGTATAAGTATGTATATTACCAGGTCACATTATTTATTTTCATATTTTTTAAATTTTATTTTTAAATATTATTTAAGGAAAATTTATGATAATGATGGCAAAAGCTAATTCATTTCTCTGATTCAGTAAACTTTTATTTTTTATATTTTTCATAAACTTAGTAATATACAGTTTCTCATGTATGCACAAAGGACATGAGTCATTTAATGACCTACATATTCTAGCTTTTCTTTTTAATTTCACTTTACTGTAGGTGTTTTATTGGATTCTTATAAGTGCTTGATGTACTTTGAGAGAGGTGTTTAGGTTAGAATACGTTTTATTTAACTACAATTTTTAACTTTAACCGAACAATATCTTCACTTCAAGAGCCATCACCCAAAAAGCTGCCTGAAATCCATTTCCTATTCTCTAGTATGTAGGGTTTGTACTATAGTGACTGACAAACACCTACGAAAATCCCGCCTAGAAGAACTACATAAAACACTAAAAAAATTACGAGGCTACCCCACAATACTAATAAACAAAGCTTTTGAACTTGCAAAAATCCTTTAAACTAACTACGAAATCCAAAGAAACGTAACGTCGAACAAACCCTAGCATATGTTTCAACATACAACAAGAACAATCCTGTACTATTTACAGAAATTACAAAATATTTAGACCTACTTAGCAAGAATGCCATACTGAAAATATACTAAAAACAACCAAAATAATTGAAAGCAAACGCCAATCTAAAAACCTGAAATACATTAACTTCATCCAAATTTAACCAACACACAATTCAGGGAGACACAAAATGCAACAAAAAAAGATGTGGGGTTTGTGACATCATTATAGAAGGAAACTCCTACATTTTTTAAAGCCACAAAACGACATTCATAAAAATTTAAACTGTAACTCCACAAAAGCAATACAAACTTACCAAACAAGAGAAAACTCGTTGTATCACAAGACATCTATCAAATGTAACCAAGGTGAATTTAAATTATGCCGATATATCAAACAGACAATTATTCTTACCTAAAAATAAAAAAACTTCATAAAAAAAATTTAAACCAGCACTAAGTAGATCATAACACAACACGCAAAAAAAGATATATATATATATTGGCTCCTGAAATAAAAATTAATTCCAGTTGAGCTCTCTAGGGAGTAGATATGGGTTTGTAAAACAGTGACTATTATAGCTAATACAGCGAGACTCTTCGCATAGCGAATTAAGTCACTGTCAGTCACTGGGCGTGTTTCTAAAAATAAATACGCTAAAAATCCACCTACATCCTTGCCGTGAACCGTGGTAGAATCTCCGACTGACACCAATTCAGTCGGGTTTCGATCCTAGCTAGCCACACTGATGAGCTGTGAAACAGCGAAACAGTCTGTGGATGACGTTATATATATATAAAGAGAGAGAGAGAGAATGTATATGGAAAAAGATATATATATATATATATATAGATGTAGATATATGTAGAAAGAGAGAAATAAATAAATAGTAATGTATATATATATATATATATATATATATATATATATATATATGTATATATTTCGAGACAGAGGGAAAGATATATATATATATATATATATATATATATATATATATATATATATATATATATATATATATACTTGTAGCTAAAGAAGTGTATATATAGACAGATCGAGAGAGAGAGAGAGAGAGTAAGAGAGGTAGATATATGCAAGCAGAGATACTGAAGTACACATTGATACAAAATAAAAGGTAGTAAGAGATACAAAAAGGTAAATACAAAGAAGTAGATAACGAAATACAAGAGGTAGAGAGGTAGGTAAAGATAGGTAAATATTGATAGAGAGATCTATAGACAGTGATAGATGTAGATAGGGAGAATTAATCTAAAGAAGTTATGAGTCAGAATCTAATTCCTCTTGTTTCTTCTTTAATTTTATATGACGTCATTTCGGAAGTAATTGATTAAACATATATTGCGATGTCTCGACTTGAAAGGACGGAAGCCATCTTTGTTCATATTCACAATTTACTCTTTATGCCACAAAAACAATTTGACGTAAAGACGTTTAAAAAAAAAAATTAGCACTTATGTTTGCAAATAGGAGGAAAAAATCAGTTTTAAACTTGACTATATTTTTATAGGTGAAGTGGACGATATCACTTATCATTTTTCCATGGAGATGATTTATCAGAATCGTAAAGAATGATAATCAATAAGTTAATTTTTAGTTAAAATTGAAAACACATAACAAGACCGTAAATATCGTTCAATATATCCAAAACAAAGCCAATATTCCGTGGAAAATGGATATTGTTATGAAATTAAGATAACTTCTTTTTTTTCACCGTATCGTTAAAGGATTTGTAAAATAAATCCTTTCTAAATGACTGCTGTTTCGCATGACAATATTTTTAGATACATTTCTGGGAATTTTTTCATGCTGATATTGCGTTCAGATTAACATTATCAATACAGCGGAATGAGTCCGATCCTTGGACTGGGTGACCTTTTTTTTTTCTTTTTTTTTTTTAATGACGTATAACGTAAAATTAAGCAAGAAAAATGTAAGAACAATAATGAAACAGACAAACGAAGAGAAAAAACTTTTGTTCGACAGTTCCGGGTTGGAAAGAAATACAGTGTACATGCGAAATGTTAAATAAGAATTTGGAAATAAGAAAGCATGCGTGAAGAAAGCATTTTTTTTTTTTTTTTTTTTTTTAATCATTTCACCCCCAACAGGGGCAGAATGTCACTACTGGGGTGAAAGTGAGAGAAAAACTGTGTACAGGGAGCACTAAGGTAAGGAACAAAACATGTACGGGATTCAAGACGACAGAAGATTAACGTTGCATTTTAATCTTTGAAGATTGTAGTTATCAGGGAAGCAAGTAAATGGAAGTGTGTTTCACGAGCGGGAAATACGAGAAAAAACTATTGCAGTAGAAGTGGCAGTTGCATTCAGCTATTTTAACAGTAAACGTTGGACCTAGATGCCAGTCTAATAGCACGTTTAAATTCATGTATTCGGAGCACAAGGGAAAAAAGCTCTTTGCCATGAAAATATTTATAGAAAAGACAGAGGGAAGCCATTTCACGTTGTTGAGAAAGTGACTAAAGTCGAGATGCCAAGTCAGGATCGATTCCATTACAGATTCCATAATTTCGAGTCTAATAAATAGATATAATAGGAGGAAATTAGAGCCGAAATAGTACGGCTTTTCTTCAACACAGGAATGTAATTTTCGTGATCTGAATCATAGAGCGCAATTAAAATGTACTTCATAGATTTCACAATAATATTTGACAAATTACGACAAATACTCTTTCAAATTTTAGGAAAGTTTGATTTTATACAGAAAAGAATAATCCGTAAATTCTTTTGAGAGCAAAAACCTTGCCTGTTGACAGAGAATCAGTTAAGTGAATACAAAATATCGAAATTCTATTATACTATCAATCGTTTTATACTAACCAGATCTAAAAAGATCTGACATGGATTTTTTTTCTCACTGGGTTTATTTAACCTGTACAACGAGAGGATTTTATGTCTAGAAGGCCTTACAAGATTTATTACGGGATTTATGAGACTGTGTTGATGTAAGATTCGAAAAGAAAGTTAAAAGAATTATTGGACAAGTCGAGGAAGAGAAGAAAAGTCTAAACATTAACTGCATGAAGACCAATACATGTTTGCCAACAAAAGATACAATAAAAAACTAAGAATTACATATCATGGTACATGAAAATAAATCATACGTGTAAACAAAATTATCTGGGTAATATAGAAATAAACGAAGGAGAGAGATACAAATTCGAACGCTTAGGAATAACAAAAAATAACTTTCAGAAATTAAATATAATAAAGGATCGTGAAATAACCCAAGAAACAAAGAAAAGTAGATGAAAAAAAAAAGTACTTGACTGGGTAGATATGTAATTCTATCAACGAATATGGAGAAGTCAATATAGAGATTATGCGAGAAACAAGGAAACATTAAGGACGATAAGAACTCTCAAGATATGCCAATGTGATGAGATTGAATAGGTTACCCCGCAATGTGAACGTGTGCAGAAAGATATAATCTATGCCTTTTTTTTTTCTAAAAGGCGTTACTGTAAATAAAAGTGATATCTACAATTCGAACTCCGTACGCCGACTTCTTTTATTGCAGTCATAGTCAACGTGCAAGCAAGCAATCTCCCTCTCCCTCCCCCCCCTCTCTCTCTCTCTCTCTCTCTCAAATTATATAGACAGGTGATGTTCCGAAAGTATGAACCCCTTTTTATTTCGCTGGTAACTGCAACTGTTATAAGGAGCGAAGTAACCCCATTGGATAGAACAAGTTTTTAGTGAGAAAAATGTTGCCCCACCAGCGAGGGATAAGGTCCTTCATACCATACTTACAAGCGGGACTTTGTCACACCCATGATGATCACAACTGATAAAAAAAATTAAGAAACGCCTAATTGTGCTTATATCACATATTTGGTTTTCATAAACATTTGAAAAGTATCAACGAATTAACATAGGTGCAATCATTCAGCATGAAGAAATTTATTTATATATGTCCGCTTCGTATGAACTTTTATGACGGGCGCCATTATGACAGGTTGTCGTTCAAGTTTTTTAACAAAGAAAAATAAACTATGGGTTACTGCCACCAACATTCACCTTTGACGTCGGTAGTCGGCGAAATATTATAGAATACCTTACTTTCTGAGGGAGTCCATGCGTGCTTTTGTGTATGTGTGTGCCTGGAGGAGGAGGTACAGAAAATTTTAACCTGTACCACTTTTCCAATATATATATATATATATATATATATATATATATATATATATATATATATATATATATATATATATATATTAGTGAATGGGTTAGAAAATGACCTTCGTGTTGGATAGGGTGTCAGTGATAAGCCGCCTTCTAATGAATGCCTGATTAGCTTGGCATTTATCGCTGAGTATACGGGCGACCTTTCACTGACATTCCTGCTCCTGAGTCTCCTTCCTGTCCAGAAGGCGAGTATGGCGGAAAATAGGATGAAATACAAATAGACCGGAAGCTGACAGTGAATGTACGTAATCAAAAGCTCTTACCTCCCTGCCAACATCTGGCAAAGTATAATTTCACCACAAGACAGGTGAATTTGAAGGAAAACAGTGAGGATATGAGGAGAGGGCGAAAAAATAAAAAAAAGAGAAGGAATAAGAAAACATTTTTATGCTTCTTTATTGAATTTTATGCCGCCTGAAACATTCGATTCCATTTTTTTCTTTATCGAGGAATTCCCGTTACTTAGACAATCATTAAGCATTTCTCTTTTTACAGCAAACATTTCAGATGGTTGCCGAGATCAAGTGATGACAAGACTTTTGAAATATTAGCGCCTTCCTAAATACTCTTTCCGACTATGATATCGCCTTTTAATTCTTCAAATCACTTTTTTCCAAGTTAGATTTTTCACCTTGTATTTGATTTGCTTTTATTTAGCTTACAGATCGTCATTTTAGGGTCTTTATGTTCGGAGCGGAAAACTTAAGAAATAAATCAAGTAACTCTAATGAGAGAAAGACGGATAAGTTGAATGAGATATTAAAAAAAAAAATTAATGATTGAGTACTTTATTTTGTACGACTTGTTAACCCTTTGCAGGTTCTATATTTAATGGATTTAAATAATGAAGTCAGAAAATATTTTTAGAGTGTAAGAATTATTTTTTGTGTGATAATAATAGTTTAGTGATAAAAGTTTTACTAATTAACCTATAGTTTGTGAAGATGAGGGGGTATTCATATCTTTCCCAGTGCTATTTGCGCATAACTGAATACAACAAACCCAATGGGAATTGAAACTCGGCTCTCGGATTAACAATCCCGAGCCACCTTTGCACCATTACATCACCCGAACATCCAAGCTTACAGCAACTGGTATTCCTAAACCGTCACCCATCTAGGTACTGTTCAGACTCGACGTTACTTATCTTCTGTGGTGGTACAGGAACTGGTGTTTCAAAGTGATATGACCGTAAACCGTTAAAATGAAAATGATTAATCTAATAATTTTAAATATTATTCCTTCTATTATCAATAGTGTAATTTATCAAGAAAAAGGTGACAGCGTAGCAGACTTGCGAGGGAAAATAAATAATTTTATTGGTTGATCTTTGTAGCTTAATCGGTAAGGCAGCCCTCTCGAAAAAGCAGGCTCCCGGTTGATAAGTTTGTGAAAAATAAGTTGACAAAGCTTGACATTAGGGTATCGCCCAAGGAGCTCCCAAGTAATTAAATTCTCAACAGGATTTTCGCATTATTTTTATTTTTGTTCACTTATAAACTGTTGTCCGTGACGAGTCACATATCTTTGATTTCCTACACACGTTTTAATCTCGAAAAACAAACCAGATTTCTTTAACGGGAAGGTTAAGTCTGAACATCAAAGTTTATGAAGATTTTACTTTTTGTAAATTCTTGGAATAGGCTTTGGAATGCTCATATGAAACTTCAAATACATATACATTTCTTGATTAACTGCCTATTTGAATATATTCAACAGATTGGTTTTATGGTCATGATTGCGCATGTGGCAGGTAATCAAGTGATAATATTCATGTACAATTTAAGAGTCATTTTAAAAGATCAGCGAGCTACCACCCAGAAACATGCAATATTAAGTGTCAGCGCAGCAGAAGACAAAAAGGGCGCGATAAAAACTAAATCCGTCCATTCGGAGATGGTTTAACGAAAAATATTCGTTTGACTGAAGTAATTTGATCATTTGTTCAAAAGTTTATTTAAATACACTTAATTAAACATCAAAACTTATTCTGGCAGAGAATGATAACCGGCTTACAATGAACAAAGAATCGTAAGTAACATTTGAAATCTTTAAATACGGACTATTGGTCTCATCAGTATTAGGACCAATTGTTCGCATGTAGACGTAAATAATGATAAATCCTCATTTCAGAAATTCAGCCAGAAATTAAAATAATTGTTGTGTTGTACAATATTGTTACGATTTTACAGATGTTTGAGCGCTTCTTAAATTAGAAATTAAGCGTGTACTGCACATTTATAATGACGTAAAAAACATAACTACACAATTCTCTAACTATTAACACGAATTTCAGAGCAAATTAAAGCTAAAAATAAGGAAAAATCACTTCACCTTCTCTCCACGCTGGTATAAATAGCAACATATACAAGTTAAACTCCCAAGAACACAAATAACTTAACCTCTGAATACCTACCCGGTATTAACCATAAAATAAAGAAACCGGGTATTACTTTTAGGCTTTTAATAAAAAATCTGCTAGTGATTATAGACTTCATTAAATTCCGATCTTCATTATAAGTTTATCTTTGACCCATTAAAATCTACCGTACCAGTTTTGGGATACAGGGATTAATGGATTAAGGAAAACATGACAAGGCTTAAGAAAAGCGCTCCAAACAAAACACATTATCCTGAAAGTCAACTTTTGTCTCGAGGAGAAAATTGCGATAATCACATTTCCAGAGCAACTATAAACTCGTAAATGAATGAAAATGGAATTCATTTCCAAATGCACATACACAAAATCCATTTACGCTTCCTACAAACGTGTCACGGCTCTAAATATTAAATGATTATTTACACATAACCCACATGTTGTGTAAATGCGTATAGTAAACTTTAAAACAGAAAAAAATTAAATTAGGATAAATTAAATTATGTAAAATACCGCATAATAAAATAACTAAATAATGATTAAAAAAAAAAAAAAAAAAAAAAAAAAAAAAAAAAGAAACTGCTATAAAAGAAATGCAAGAAACGGTTTCCGCTCCATATTTTCCAGAGTAGCAGCATTTATATATAAAGAGATTGTACTAAGAACAATACTGCATAGTCTAATAATTGCTTAAGGTGAGATAATGCCAGTAACCAATGCTGTATAGACTTCTATGTTCTATGAAAGACTTTAATTAAAAAAGCAAAACATAGTGAGTTATTAAAATATTCTAGCATTAGTAGTTGAATAGAATCACACGAGTGGATCATAAAATTATTGCGTTAATCGTACTAATGAGTGAATGCTTTTTTTTCACATTTCCTCGTGTTATCTACTCAATTCTACTTTCGTTTTTGAGGTTAGTAGTGGTGTCACTGAAATCACCAGGAAGTATAACCGAAGCATTTTAATTTTCCACTCCACATTATAGCTTCAGTCTCGGGTGTGCGTAGGCCCTCAAAGTTGAGCTGTTGATCACGTAAGAAGTCGTGTAGTGAGTGACATGCATCCAGTACAATCGTGTTGATGACAAATGTATTCTTGCAGGCGGTGGTGACCCTCTAAACTTTACCAGTCGAGTTCAGTGCGTTGTACGTTAGACAAGAATAGCAAATAACGCTGTATGGTGGATGGAAAAAATTATTGGGTCAAAGATTAAGGTTTTTATTTATAATACGGAAAAGTTCATTGGATAGAGGTGGGTGGTTGTAGAATCGAGATTACAGCAGGTGAGTTAGTACGTTTGGTCGCTGATTGGTCAAAAGCCGATGGTGATCATCTGCACGAAATCACCTACAAACACCTTTTGGCTTTTAACCTTTTGAGTTCAATATGATGTTTTGGGTGTTTGATAAGAAAAATAAAAATAAAAATTGAAGAGATAAAAGGGAAAATGTGGTTTTCTTCTAGAAGAAAATAAAGGAATTATTCTTATGGTAATAGGGGAAAGAATGATAAAATAAAATCAAAGAAATATAATCCATATGAATAGAAGAATAAAACAGGACGGGAATAGAGTCATGAAAAGAGATGACTGTTCCAGAAAATTAAAAATAAATAGAAAACTAAAATAAAATGTATTAATAGTAAGAAAGGTAGAAAAGAATGAGGAAAATGATTTGTAGAATATATATTGGAAGCAAAATCAAACAGCGCAGAAAATGAAGTAATAGACAATGGTGAATATTGTCAAAATAAATAAATGCTGTAATAGTAAGGAGAAAGAAACCAACAAACGCTCGGCAAAATCCAAGTGTCTTATGCATATACCCAATAAATCCGTTAATATTCTCAATACATTTGTCTGTCCTTCTCTTGAAGTTTAACTCATTCACAAAAGCGGCGTTGTATTAGGACAGCACATAAGAGGAGGAGTATAAACTTTAAGAATACATGGAAACAAACAAAGTGCCATAGAAAGAGTAAAAAAGCAAGATGAAACAAAGGTAACAGAAACACAAAGATGGCGTAAATCATAAAACAATAAAAAAGATAAAATTTTAAGAAAAAGAAGGAAAATCAACTTAAAAACACAAGGGGAACAAAAAAAGAAATGAAGGTTAAAGAAAAAATGAAGCTGAATGTTAATTACTTTTCGTTTTGTTGAACGTGACCCAGAAAATACTAATGATTCTTTTATTGCCATTATTTTCCTTTCGACTTTCTGCAGATGAAACATACTTTCGAGTAAAACTTTTTCTTCTTTCCTTTTTAAAGATTTTTCAATAACACAAGTCCTTGATTCTGAGACAGAAGAGGAAACGGGCAGAAAGAATTGCCGAAGCTTGAAGATATATTGTCGTTATGCGACAAAAAAGAAGACTTCTGAGTGGAAAGCCTTGCTTCTCAATTCTGAAACGTATTAACTTAGTTCGAAGGTTTAGAAATGTTCATAAAATCTTCCTAAAAACCAAACCATTGTACAGAAGAAAATCTTTAATTTCGTGACAAAAGAAAGGAAAAGATGAAAGGATTTTCTCCACAAAAGATAGAGTATGAAATCTAAATCTACGTCTGCACGATGAAGATCAAAGGAACACAGTTAATATTTCTTTTTACTCTGAATATATATATATATATATATATATATATATATATGTGTGTGTGTATGTGTGTGTTTGGGCAGCAATCCCTTTCTGATATGTTTCATTAAAAATTACAAGGTGCGTTAATTAAGTATTGATTCTATTTTTGTTTTATGCGGCGAATAGATTTATTTTGGGGACTTAGTGAGTATAGAAACTGTCTAAATGATTGTTCGTTTCGAGCAATTTCCGCTAATTTCTTAACCATTTTCAAGGACTGGGGTTTTCTATAGTGAATGGTGTGTAAGTGTTATTGTAAATGGTGTATAATTTGCTGAAAGATAAACATTTTTAATTTTCGAATATGGGCAGCACATCATTGTGATGTTCGTAGTCGATGTTACAATTTAAAGGCATATTTATGGTAGTAGAGAGAGGTTAATACCTTTCCCAAGAATATTTGGGCCTTAGTAAATGTAACGAACTCGCCTGGAATTCGTACTCAGCTCTTCGAATTCTCATTTCAAGCCGATATTATTTACACAAGCAGCACATCCAATGCAACTAAAAATCCATGCCAATTACTACTATTACTAATATATATATATATATATATATATATATATATATATATATATATATATATATAAGATAAAGAACAAAAACGAAACGTTTAGCAGTCTAACATGTTTCACTTTTATTAAAGCTTCATCAGAGAATATAAGTATATAATTCTACTTTGTGAGATTCAGAAGATAATGTATATTCGTGTGTTTGCATAGTAGACATTGTTTTCCGCATATTGATTTGGGATCGTTTTTATGTACACCCCTTTTGTTTTAGATAATCATACCATTTTAGATTGATAAACACGTTACTTATTTGCTTGTTATTAGATCATTCTGTCGGATTCCGATCTATATTTCATCATAACTCGTTATATATATATATATATATATATATATATATATATATATATATATATATATATATATATATATATATATATGTATGTATGTATGTATGTATGCAGGCAGGCAGCGATATATAGGGTGATATACGTAGAGAGAGAGAGAGGACGTAAGTCTACTTGTTGATCAAGTAAAATTATAGGATTTTTGAATGAGGATTATTGTATAATACGAACCCTTTACATGGAAGGTTGATGCAACACAATTGTCTGTTCTTCGTAACGACTCGATTTAATGAATATTGACATTAGATCTTAATTCCGTCTGAGATATGTCCGAGTGGAATTTGCGTTTCAGGTAATATCCTTCATTTTATACACTCTTATTATAATCATTAAATTAGCCAACTTTTCTCTTTTATGAGACTCGAGCAAGTTTTATGCAACTAACACGAATGAATGCCATTCCAAGAGCTGAAGTGGATTCGAATACAACACAATGTTAATACAAAATTTGCTGTGAATATAAATACGTAATGCGAATTACTGGAACAGTGGCTCTCCGAATTTTATGAAGCACGTCCACCTCAACATTTTGTCGTAGCATCCGAAGTCAGTAAATTCTGAAAAATTGCTTTCATATTCATATGCTTAAAATAGTAAAAATAAAATAAAATATAATTCGGTTAAACAGAATATGTATTTTGAAATGTTTCGACTGAATTTCACTTTCATTGTATCTAACTTAAGTTGCTGGTTACACTGAAATTAAATCTCGGACGGAGATTAAAAGTTTACTTTTACATTATGCTGCATTATAAATCGATCACCCAATTTAGAGCCATTTTCCTCGTTTCCTTCTTATAAATAATGTGTATTAAAATATTCTATCTAGCTGAACACCTGGGGACCTGGGGACCCGAGAACGCTTTCGTAATCAACTTATTCAATTTAGTTTAAAACGCACATTTCCACCTGTGTAGCACATCTTTCGGTCTAAGGTAAGGTTATGCATTTTAATGCTCACGCGTATTTTGTATTTATTGGATTTTTCATAAAATGTTTTAGAAAATAGATTGATGCCTTTGCCTTTTCATAAGGAGTGGAAATATGTGATTCGCTAGGATTTGTTTGAACATGGAGTTTCAAAAAAGCATAGGTCATACCATTCTCTACGTTTTCTTACATCTGTAGCAGATGATGTCTAATATGAGTTTAATACAAAATCGTATGGGGCTATGTTATTAATAAGATGTTCATGAAAAGTATACTTCATTTAATCCTGTTATAATGCTCTGAAAAATTTCCCAAACCTGTTGACATAGTTCGTCGTGAATCCGAAGGTGGCTTTTAATAATTGCTATTCAGAAAATGGTCCGGAATTTTAATGGGATTTTTCGTGTTTTCTTCCAGTAGCATTTCTCACTACGCTATTTTTAAGCAACAAATATATATTCACAATAATAATCTTTTCCAATACACCGTTATATACGAGATGATAAGCTTTTGATGAATTTAAAAATCAATTTGAAATTTGAAACTAAATTGAAATTGCATGCTTTGGAAGAGTAGCTTTGGAAGGTGGACACAAACTGTGTTATTGTATGTTAGAATAAATGTAATGTGTAACATTTTTCATAAATCCTTAGCTAATATAATCAGTGCAAAATTCGAATGTTCACTTCTCATCAATTGAATGTTACGATGTTTTATCGATAAGAGAGCCAATAAGAGAGATTTTAATTAAAACATTCACTTACTTTTTTAGCCATAAAATAGAACAATATCATCATTGCACTATGGTGAATTCAGATATATACACTAATGTGCCAAAAGTGACGGGCAGACAGTATGCAGTGGGAAAGGTAGTTGGCGCCACTGTCATTGACATATCAATGCCTAGATCTATATACTTTGTGCTATAATATTAAATGGCAGTGTGGACACTGACTCGGTTGCATATGAGAGAATGACATGACTTATCAGAGTTTGGATGATACATAATAGTGGGTAAAAAGATTTCCCTAAATACAGTTTCCAAAATAGTTATCACGTCGGTCTCACAATCGATTGAGGGTAACATGTTTTCATTCTGGTGCTCTTCGTACAGTGACCTTACACCAAACTCAAATAACCTTTCCAAAAAAACTATCTATAAATCAAAACACGCTTTTTTAAAAAAAAAAAAAACAGTTCTAATAAAAACAAACCTTAGGCACAAGCAAAGAGAGAAAACGCAAAGAACCATAGAGTCGATGGGCGGAAGCAATTCTCAGCAACAGAAACGCCTATATCCTTACAATCAAATTCAACCGCGCTATCGACGTGTAGCAGCTTTGCTTGGAATACATTAAAAAAAATAAACATTGCTTGATTCAGAACTAAACATT